>CM040446.1:13266704-13873579 GCA_022749755.1 Azadirachta indica
AAAATTTTAACATATGAAGACAGACTTGACATCAAATTAGAGACGCAAATATTAAAATTTACCTAATAATATTTTAAATTGTTATTTCACTAAGATTCAATGACTAAAATGATAACAACTTGTATCCAAAAATTTACAGTGTTATTAAACATTTCTTCAACTTTTGACGATGTAGGAAGATAATCTCCCTAACTTTCATAAGGATTAACTATTTTACTTACAGATATTAAAAAAGTATATAGACGAATTAAATTTTCTTTATTACTAATGCATAATAATTAATATGACCATATGCTATATATATAATAACATTTAAATTGATAAATGGTAATGACAATTTTACCTTTAATATTTTTTTGAAAAATTTAACCTTAATTATTTTCTTAACAATAATCTTATTTGATTAGTATATTGATATAAATTATTAAATTGATTACTCTTGATTATTGATCCTCAATTATTTAATAGTTTACATATAATAAATTAATCAAATAAGGTTACAATTACTAAATTTGAGTGAAAATATCCAAGTGGTATCATAAGCAACTCCATTTAAATTCTGGGATAAATTTTTTATGTAATATTGATAATTTATATATATATATAATATTTCAAAAAAAAATCACATAGTGATAAAAAAAAATAATCAGAAAAAAAATCATGTTATGTTTTTAATGAGTAATTCCATTGGACCATCTTACCAAGTTTTTATCTTTAAAATTTTATTATAAAAAGTTTTGTTATTAATAAACAAAAATTGATGGTTAGAAAATAATACCAAACAATTGCTTAGTATTTAAATAAATAAAACCTACCATCTTAAATTCATTCAACTAGAAAACATAAAAATAAAATAACAAAAAATTTGTTGATTTCAAATTTACAATGTTATAATATATAGTTATTTATTATATTTAGTTAATTTGTTCAATATAATTTAAGAAAATTGAAAAATTTAATGAAAATTAAGAGAATAAATCAAATCAATGGCATGCAACAAATTATTGTCAGAACTTTAGATGAGAAAAATGCAAGTAGGACGCAGGATACCATTTTACGCATTTTTATTTAATAATCATATGTACATATATATTAATTATTTCATATCAAATAAAAAAATATATATATTTTATTTAATATATAAAAGGGGTAAAAATCTGACTTGATGAAAAAGAAACTAGAATTGAACCGCCTCAGACCCAGTAGGCAGGCTATAAACAGCACTGAGCCATCGAGCGCCACAGTTACAGATATAATAAACCAACGACGATACTTGATCCGAACGAAATTAGATTCGAACAAATCGAGGTCGCTCGGTAACAATGGCCGCTGTTGGAATCGAAACGAAGCAGCCGGAATCGGCGGTGCCGGAGGAGGCTTGCTCCGCCAAAGGAGCATCGAAACAAGGAGAGGGACTTCGGCAATACTATCTCCAACACATCCATGAACTCCAGCTCCAAGTCCGGCAGAAAACCCACAATCTTAATCGTCTTGAAGCCCAGCGTAACGAACTCAATTCTAGGGGTCCGTCTTCTCAACCCTAACCCTAATTATAATTTTATTTCATTTTTTTTGCCTTGTTTCCTAGGTTTTGACATTTTGATTTATTAGTATCCGATTAATGAATTAGTAGTGTAGTAGTTTTCAGGATTGATTGGTTCGATAGAAGGCAGACGAACGTATTGTTTTAGTTAGGGGTCGGGTTTAAATGATTGAATTAGTTTGTGACGCTTTGAATTTTGTAAAATTGATAGTGAGGATGCTCAAAGAAGAGCTTCAGCTGCTTCAGGAGCCTGGATCCTATGTTGGTGAAGTTGTTAAAGTTATGGGCAAAAATAAGGTTCTTGTCAAGGTAAGTTGATGTTCGGATAGCCTGTAGCATAGGAGGATTCAAGGTTTATTAATTGTGTTGGTTACAATTTATTTTGTTCAATTCGTTATTTTGTTGCCCAGTGTATTTGCATGTTTTTCCCCTTTATTTTAGACTTTGTCTAAAATCATAATTCAGGTAGATCTGTTTGTCATTTAGCGGAAAATGTGAGGGCATATTGTGTTGCACATATCATGTATGCGAACTGAGGTGCGGATTCAAGGGAGAGATTTTTCATATGGAGCATGATTTCCGTGCAGAGTCAATTGCTCACCCTAATCAGACAATGAATGGTTTTTCCAGTAAAACTTTGCCAAAATGTAAAATTTCCCTCAATATAAGGACAAATATCTTATTGGCCAACCAAAGCCAAAATAGTACATGCTGCAATGCTTTTTGTTTCAGCCTGTGTGTCCACCCTGTTTTCATAATTTGTTCATTTGATTATCAAGAATTATGACTATATATGAATGTTGAAGTATGAGCAGCAACGGGGCGTACTTAAAATATTCAACTGCCTGAAATTCATAATTTTAGTTGTTGTATCTTCTTCCATGATGCCGGTCACTATGTCCAGAAAGTTCTAAGATACCTATGTATGTACTTCTCTTTCTTACAGGTTCACCCAGAGGGGAAATATGTTGTTGATATCGATAAAAGTATTGATATAACCAAGATCACACCATCAACTAGAGTTGCACTTCGTAATGATAGCTATGTTCTTCATTTGATCTTGCCAAGCAAAGTAGATCCGCTGGTCAACCTCATGAAAGTTGAAAAAGTCCCAGATTCTACATATGATATGATTGGTGGTCTAGATCAGCAAATTAAGGAGATAAAGGAGGTCTATTCACTGCACATTCACTTAAAGGATTTGAAGCTAGTTTCCGTGAATCTTTTAAGCTGTTTATCTGTTAATTGTTTCTTTGCTTCATAATGTTTACAGGTCATTGAGCTACCAATCAAACATCCTGAATTGTTTGAAAGTCTCGGAATAGCTCAACCAAAGGTAAGTTTCTGTTGTTAAGTTATCATGTCTATCTTTTGATTGATTGTGTAGATAGCATTATCAACTAACTCTCTCTCTCTCTCTCTCTCTTTTGTAATAGGGTGTCTTGCTATATGGACCGCCGGGTACTGGAAAAACACTGCTGGCTAGGGCTGTGGCTCATCATACTGATTGTACTTTCATCAGGGTTTCTGGTTCTGAATTAGTCCAGAAATACATTGGAGAAGGTTCTAGAATGGTTAGAGAACTTTTTGTTATGGCAAGGTTTGTTCTCTTCCACCTATAACATTTGCCTTTTTAACAGATTCTTCTTCTTATTTTGGTCGTGTATTTCCCTTTTTTCCGCTTGTCTTTTGGCTTTCACTTTTATGTGATTGTAGTTGCTATGTTCTTTTGCATATGTTAATGGTTTATAATCATGTAAAGTGGTGTGTCTTTGGCACTTGTGGTGTATAATGCCATGTTTATTGAGTGTAGTGTTTTCTTCCCTGTTGGTTACTATCTGGAAGTTTATGAGCATGGAACATGGGTGAAGCTTCTCTCTGAAGGACGATAAATAGTAGTTATCTGGAATCAATACATGAAACTGCCCTCTGCTAATGTCGCAGTGTGGATGAGTCATATTGCTTGTTGATGATCTGTTGTGAACTTGTGACTGCTGTTTTCCTTTTAGTTTCTTATCTTATTGGTGTAAATCTTGGCTTATATGTTTTTCAACAGGGAGCATGCTCCATCAATCATTTTTATGGATGAAATTGATAGCATTGGGTCTGCTCGAATGGAATCTGGCAGTGGCAATGGTGACAGTGAGGTGCAGAGGACTATGCTCGAGCTTCTCAACCAACTTGATGGATTTGAAGCATCAAACAAGATTAAGGTACTATTTATGGCTTCTATACTAATATGTTTCTTCTAGGAAGAGACCAGTGTACAATTTTTGATACAGTTCAAATTTATATATTAATTTTTTACACACCTTATAAACAGGTTCTTATGGCCACAAATCGAATCGATATTCTTGATCAAGCTCTTCTCAGGCCAGGACGAATTGACAGGAAGATTGAATTTCCAAATCCTAATGAAGAGGTATATTCCACATTCACCATGGCATGCTTCAGTATCTGGAAAAATCTTGTTCTTATATCTTATTCTTCCTTAAAACCACTCACCATTATCTTCACAAAAATTTAAGAATATAACAGAGTTAAAATTTTTTCTAAGTGAATGCTTGGAGAAAAAGTTTTTCACACTTCTTTCTCACAATCTTGCCTGGGGATAATTGTTATTAAATACTTATGTTATGTCAGTGATTGTATTTGTGATCTTATGGATATTTTTATGAGGAGAAGAAGTACCTTTTATTATTTTTGCTAAACATTGACTTTTGAAGGATAAGGGGGTGGTCTAATTATTTAATTTACAGTCACAGATTTGCAGTACAATTTAAGTCTTTGTGATTACATTGGCACTTGAGTATTTGCAAGGGAAGGACAAAAATATACCTATTTATGTTAGTGTTAGAAACCCTGAGCTCCTATGCCTGTGTTCTTAAGTATTTACGCTGGTATTAGAAATGACCAAATGCATTTTTCTCATGTATGTCATTGTCATCTTCGCTATCAGCATAAGTATCTCTTAGGGCGTTAGACTGAGCCATTCTTGATGTTTCAATATTTCGTATGTGTGTTCTTATATGTGTACTTCATTACTTGTAGTCTCGTCTTGATATTCTGAAAATTCATTCAAGAAGAATGAATTTAATGCGTGGGATTGATTTGAAGAAGATTGCTGAAAAGATGAATGGTGCATCTGGTGCAGAGCTGAAGGTATGATTTGTTACATATAAGTCTTTCTCTATCACCACTTGTGTCTTTTCTTTTCTCTTTGACCGAAACATCTAGTTGCTGGTGAATGTAGATTTCCTGACCATAGTTTGTCATTAAGTTGAAATATATTAGGGAATTTTTAACTTGAGATTGTTATTAATTTGTCTGGGCTCTTATAGATCCCTTAGTCGTAACAATAATAATTGAACTTTGAATATCATGATGTTGATATGCAAAGTGGGCTCATGTTTTCATTGACTGAAGTTGAAACTTATAGAACTATTCATACGTCAATGCACAAATAATATCAACTGAATCCTGCAAATCAAGTAGATAACAAGTGGAAAAATGAATTACTTATTTAATGAGGGATAGGTTGAGTCTAGTTTAGTACCCTATTGCTGTAATCTATCTTTCTGCAGCTGTTTGGGCATTTTAATCCTAATTCATATTAGGTCCATAGAAAATCTTATTGTGAATTTGTGAGCAGAGGGAAGTCAAAGTATAATATTGAATATGGGTGACAGTTCGTCATTGTAATCATTAGTATTTGATTGCTGTAGTATTGTTTGTTGGTTGCCACATCAGCAATGTACCGTTTGATGCTTATGATATCTACATCTAGCAAATTGCAACTTGTCTAACTATGAGTTGTGGGTTTCATTTCCTTTCAGTAACACCTCAGTGTGCATTTATGGGAGCTTTTACTGGTTAGAAAACACAAGCACATGATAGTAACAAATTAGGCTGACAATTTGCAATTATAAATTTACTGATCTTCGCATACTGATGACTATAGAATGAACTATTTACACTTATTATATTTCATCATTTTAATTCAATATAATTCAAAATGGGAGAATGTCCAAGTGTGAGCCTATGCTAAATAACGTTATTCATATACTGTTTCTTTTATTTACTATTTTCGCTGTTTTACCAGGCGGTGTGCACAGAAGCAGGCATGTTTGCTCTAAGGGAGAGAAGGATCCATGTAACACAGGAAGACTTTGAGATGGCAGTTGCCAAGGTCATGAAGAAGGAGACAGAGAAGAACATGTCCTTGCGTAAATTGTGGAAGTAATCGCCTTTATGCACTATTGAAATAGTGCTGCACTTGGTGTTGGATATTTGCGCGATAGGCTCTTTTGCCTGGCGGTTGTCATTTGTTGCACTCTCCGTGAACAAGTAGTTTACCAGCTTTTTTTTTTTTTTTTTTTAATAGATATGTAATCTGGGAGCTGCAGTAAAGAAACATTTGTCTTGTATGCTGCACTCAAAGCCAGTTTCCTGATTTGTTTGGTGTGTTTTTAACTCTTTATAGGAAGAAAGAAATAGGTCTGTCATTTTAACGTCTAAGCCCTGCTCTATATGGTGGGACAGGTCTGTCTGACAAAACATTCCCGGACGGCCACCAAATCTTTTCGTCATATTTCTCAAGTTTTTAATTACTTATTTCAAATAATTGCATTAATTTGGGAACCCAATTTAAGAAATGAACACAAAAAAATTTGGCAACTGTGACATATAACCTCTATTTTGGATTTGCACCCGTATGGTTGGGTGTCAGTATAGAATTATTACTGCTGGCTCGATGCCTCTGTTCCTCGAGTCTGTCTAGCACCAGTAAAGAACGAAGAAATCCATTCTGCCGCTGCTGCTGCTGCTGCTGCTGTCATCTTTTCCTTCTATTTATTGGTTTTCATTTTATGCATATATATGTTGTGCGGTCTGACTCCACTCCATCGGCAATTGTTGACTGCCTTCCTCCTCCTGATCTAATGCATCATAGCTTACGTCCCAGCGCTCGACTGATTATTGTCAACTGTTGGGAGATCGTATATGCTTATTTTTGCACATGTACGGAGTACAGTCTCTTATCTTATCTGGATAAGTAAATTTAATTTAATTTTGATTGGGAAAAATAGCTCTTGCAGATGCAGCACAAGCAGCTACAATTTGAAGAAATTAATTGTTAAATCTATAATGAGTCATGTGACCGTGATGGAAGAGATTATTATTATTATAATTACGGTTGTTAGAACGGCAAGTTTGTTCAACTAAATGTATATGATACCTGCATATTTTACCTTTATTCTGCGTGCTTTATTTATTTTTGTGAAAGAATTGAAATCTTTCTGGACAGGACAGACATGAGATACCTAGTATATTACAATACAGACCCCCCCACATAAAGAAACTGGAAAAGTACCTTTTATTCCCCTCAAAAAATTCTTCAACGTTCTTGAGATTAAGTTTTCAAATTATATTTTAATACCGTCCCCCATTAGTTCCACACTGTATGTTCTGACAAACAAATGCCAACCATTCTTCAACCACACAACATGGTAGGTTTAAGTATGCGGAAGAAGAAGATAATAAGTAGAAGTAGTTGGCACTAGTTCTGTCTTTAAAGTAAAGTAGGTTTAGATTTTTCGTCCATCTATTTGATTTCATATTTTTTTTTTTTTCTGTGAACTCGGAAACATCAATTTAGACAAATGTGGCCACATCTTTATCAATGGATTAAACCTGGAGCTGTAGCCGGAGCCAAGCCATGATTGGGTCAGCAGTCAACCCCATCCGATGGTTTTGAGGACAGTATATTCAAATAAAAACCGCATTATGTTATATAATATAATATATAAAAACTTACGAGTGGGTGTTACGTTCTCTTATCCGTAACCTTGTTCCCATCTCCTCCAACCATTCATTTCATTTCATTATCTTTGAGTGAAAGGCCTCATCAATTTGTTTCTTTGATTTACGCTTCTATATATATATATATATATATATATATCTGCAGAATTCATTATCCAATTAGAGTTTAATTAAATGATAATCATGGCTAAATCCGCGTTTCTGAGTTGGCAAAACATTGACTCACCAAAGTTTTGATACTTTTTCAAGCCGTCTACTTCTATAATAAACAAATTGAAAATTATAAACTTGAGTTAATAATCTTTTCGGTTTATGTTGACTTGGAATATAATATCAAAAATCCTTAAGAATTATACTACACTATACTATACTATAACCCGATTCTTTTGAATAACCTAAGCTCCCTTCCTGCAATCAAACAATATGCCGAGCCTGTGGTGGCTATCTTTCTTCTTCCTTTATATTTCACAGCTTTTTCCCACCGCTTTTGCCGATGTTGGCACTGCTGCCCGCTACAGTCCTCCATATTTACGTATGTAATATAATCACAAGAAACATATAGAGCCATTCACTCGATCTGTTGACCTTTCCTTTCTTGCTGTATGTATAAATTGTAACTAATATATATACATATATGTATGCACACAGCCTCAGCTTGCGGTGGAAATGATCCGACACAGTTTCCGTCGAGCAATTTATTCGGAGCAGCAGGAGATGGTATATGGGATAATGGAGCATCATGTGGGAGACAATACTTGGTGAGATGCATAAGCGCCTCGGATCCTGGAACTTGCAGAGCTGAAAACACCATCCAAATCAAGATTGTGGATTATGCTCTTCGAACCCAATCTCAACCATCGGCTTCAGGCACAACCATTGTTTTGTCTGAGACTGCCTTCAGTACTATTGCCAACTCAACCGCTGCTGATCTCATCAATATTGAATTTCAACAGTAAGTTCTCTATAACTTACTCTCTGAGATTTCTATAACTCAACCCAATATTCGTTGAAAGAAATTAAGAAAGAAAACGATGGAGACTTTTCTTTTTCTTTCACTTGTCACTTATATAATGAACGATTGTCTATACATCTTCTACGCATGCAGGGTATGATCGATATCAGAACTCGGTTTGATTTGAATCTTCTCTTCTGCAATCAGAAATATTAATTAAATTCTAAAATAAATTTTCACAAAAGAAATTTATGTGATTAATATTCTCGATCGAGCAATATATGCATAATTTGTTTCATCTGTAATGTCAGAGTTGTATTGTTGATTCCCTCACATTTTATATTTTTCGAACCTTATCTATGATTGCCCCAATTCATTGCTCACCTCTTCTTCTGCTTCTTCTTCAATAACAATAATAATAATCATCAATTAAATATCTGTCCTTTTACTCTTCCCTTATATTATTGTATTTTAAAATGAATAATACAAACGGAGAATATTAATTCATTATTCTGGAACTTTCATGCCAGCTGCTTCGTGGTTTCCGAAGTTTCTTCGACCGGTCTAATTTGTTTTTTGATTTAACTGCTAGAATATCACCTAATTAATATAATAATATACGCAGATACTGTTATGATTCACCAGTCACCACCATTTTTGTTTTTCATCTAAACCTCTTTCTCCACAAAGAAATAGATTCAGATCCCATAGACATCTAATATCAACAAATCATCCCCTCTCAAAGTCACCTTATACTATATAAGTGTCATAACATGATCTTAGATGGATGGTTTGCGTTTTTGTTTGTCCTTTTTTTTTTTTTTTGACGTGGAATTTTAAATTATAATTAAATACAATCTGTAATCTTTAATCACATCTCGTCTTAAAGCATAGTTGTGGGGTCTGTTTGCGTTAACTTTAGCATTTTGCTGAGGAAGAATGCCCGACTCCCTCACGTTATTTGACTTAATACCTCGGTACCTTTCTCTTATTTTTATAATATTTAGAATGTCCTTCTCATATCTTACTTGACAGATAAAGTATAATAACATACAAGTCTATAAAGTTTAACCAATTAACATAAATAATTTTAATAGTTTTAAAAATATATATAAAATTTTTAATTTATTAAAAAATAACAATTATACCCTTATATAATATTAATTAATAACAAAATATTTTTTTCAACTCCTAATTAAAATAAATATTAAAATAATAATATATTTTTTTTTATAATATATTAATAACTAATTTATAAATTATCTTTTGAATATAAATTTATTTAAACTTTGAATTTCTTTTTATTATGATATTATTATTATTTACTATAATTAATAAAATATTATTATTTTTATTTATTTAATATTTATATAAATTTTTTATGTATAAAAAATTTAAAGATAAATTTTTATTTATAATATTTTATTTATTTTAATATAAAAATATTATTTATATTGACTAACACATGAAGAACAATATATTTAAAAAAAATCATATCATTATTATTACATATACAAATCTATCTATATAAATTGATATAATAATGTTATATCATATTACTATATATTCTACATTTTTATAAAAACTTTTAATTTGAAGTATTTTTTATTTGTGAAATACATTCTTATAGTTGAAAATAACTTTTTTTTTAGTTATAAAACTCATTATTGTTTTCAAATTCTAAAAAAGGATTAATGAGATATGAGTCCTTAAAATTTGATCCATTAATCTAACTAATATTGAATTGTTAATATATTGTAAAATAAATAAACTTATATTTTAATTATAATATATTAATAAATATTTAGTTATCAATGTGTTATAAAATAAAATATATTATCATTTTAATATTTATTTTCAGTTAGAAGTTAAAAATACCCATAAAAGACCCAATTTATCAAAAAATAATGATTATATCCTTATTTGATAATAGTTAGCTAAATAAATAAATAAATAATAAATGTATGATTTCTTTTATTTATTTTTTTATAATGCCTATGTAATATAGAATTGTTAATATATTGTAAAATTTTATTATTATATTATAGTACAATAATTATGATTATATATAATTATAAGTATTGTATTATAATATTTTATTTATAGATTAATATTTATTTATGATTTGTTTATAATATATTAATAAATATTTAGTTATCAAGGTGTTATAAAATAAAATATACTATTATTTTAATATTTATTTTTAATTAAGAGTTGAAAATAATTTTTTAGCTAATTAATATTATGTAAGGGTATCGTTTTTTTTTTAATAAATTAAAATTTTTATGAATATTTTTAAAACTATTAGGACTATTTATGTTAATAGACTAAAATTTATAGACTTATATGTTATTACATTTAACTCTGTCACGGAAGAGATTTCGGGGTATTATAAAAATAACAGGGAGGTACTAAGATATTAAGTCAAATAATAGGAAGAAATCGGGCATTCTTCCTTTTGCTAATTATTTGAGTGTTTGATTATGTGATTAAAAAGATTTTATCAAACTAAAAAAAAATTTTGTATGATAATTTTACCTAAAAAATTAGACATAAAAATTAAGAGCTCAACACTCACTAACTTAACATTGAAACTCAAACTAGTATCCAGACTTCAAACTAGATAATGAAACAAACCTCACATGATAATATTAATTATCACACGATCTACATTATTTATTCTTATTAGTTGTATTGATTTTATATTCAGTAATATTATTATACCTTATCAATTAATTATATAATTTATGTGGGATTTTATACCCAATTATATTAATAAAAAAATATTTTGTTATTTATTTTTTTATTAAAATACACTGCATGAGTTAATTGAAATTTCAAAAGCACTTTTATTATTTTTTTCTTCTAAATACCTTAATATAGGCTCTTATAGACTTTTTAAAATTATTTTTTGACTCTGAAACACTTTCAAACGTACCCGATCAAAGTCTTATAAATATTAGTGGTTAATTGTATAATACAGTTATCAATGATTTTATATATATATATATATATATTACTAATTTGTTGACTAAAATAGACTAATTGATCATCCTATCTACGTAATGAACAATCAAATTCCCAAATTTGTCCTTTGGTTTGGATGGATCCAAATTTGTATTCATCGACCTGGAAGTATCAGACTCATAGAGTATATTCTTAATAACCTTTTTTATTTTTTAATGAACATGGACATCTTTAATTATTATATTTATATATATATATATATATGATAGGAGGAGAATATATATATATATATATATAAACACTATTAATCAATGACACCATAAGATTTAGATCTTGAACAAATTAATGTGCTATCCTAATGAATCATTAATTCTATAATACATTAAAACATATTGAAATGATATAACGTAACTATACATGTGACGTCGACTTAACAATATCGAAAACCTAGCTTTGACCGACTTTTTCACAAATGCTAATGTGAATGCTTGGAAAAATATCCAGATTCTGGTACGTTAAAAAGGATATTAGAAAGAAATATTAATGCACGCACGGGCCCATAGCTTAGGAGGAGGAAACAACAAAAAAAAAAAAGAGGGTAAGTTACGTACGTAAAAGTCATTCATTAAGCCCTGTTCGATCCTGCTCAACGTACACTATATATATGAATGTTCTCTCTCTCTCTCTCTCTCTCTCTGTCTACATATACATATATATATATATATATATGAATGCTTGCTGGGAATTTGATTATAAATTAAATGATAGAATTAACTGAATGCATGTTAGATGGCCTCTGGTTGTTTTGATGGTGTGATCAAATTAATAATTATATATATATATATATATATACATATAATTGGTATCTAGAAACTTGAAAGTATATGCTAGTAACATGTGCTTTTTAAAAGTTATGTCCACTCAAATGATGAGTAGAATGCTGTGTAGAGTCAAGGCCAAATTGCGTATTAATTGCGAGCAATCACTCTCCAGAGTATGAACGCAGAGAAAATTTTCACTTCCGTAATCGACTGGGAAATTTGAATTTTCCATCCATCCATCCATCGACAGCATCAAATATACCAGATTTTCTTTCCCTTTTGTAGCTATTAGGAGGCAAAGTATACCTCAATTAATGCATTTGATACTCAATAATTATACTTATATGTAAAACCCACATGTTTAAAAGAACAAGTGAATCTGTTATTATATAACATGTTTAATTGATGTTAATGAATGAATTTCTTCTTATTATTGGAGTAATTTTTTTAAGGATAAATAACAAAAATATGGGTATCTATAGTTGAGGGAATAGATCTTCTTTTCTCCTAATATGAAAGTGTGTCTTTCTTCGTTGTTTCCTTCAAATTTAGGAATTTATTCATTGTTAGCCCCCTTTTTAATTAATTTGTAAATTGCAATGATCATATTTAAAACTATAAATAATAACAAAGATAATATGACTAATTTTAGTGGTCGTTTAGATGCCTTTACAAAAATTAGTTTTATTTTTATATGTTAAATTAATAAAAATAGATTTAGTTACATTTTTTAACTTTCTTTTTTAAAGAAATGCCATGACATATTACCTAATGTTTAGAAAAATTAACGAAGATTAATTAATTTAGCAATTAATAACATCTAATATATATCTCTCATATTTGAGAAAATCTAAAGACGTTTTGCATTTCTAACAGTAATTTAGAATCAATTGCAAAAAATTTTCATCAGATTTTTTTTTAACTTAATCTTTAAAAGGTAAAAGGATAGATAGAGTCGTAGAGTTGGGCAATTTTCGGTTCATTTTGGCTTTTTAAACAATCAAATTGAACCAAAATAGAGTTGAGGTTTAAGAAATTGAATCGAACTTTGGAATCAAATTTTGAAATTGAATTAATTCAATTTGATTCCAAAGTTTAGTTCTAAAGTTTTGTTTTAACTTTGATTTTCTTTTAGGTTTTCTATTCTTAAATTTTAGGGATATTTTTATATAAGTCTCTAGACTTTAATAATTGTAAAAAGAGAGATAATATTTAAAATTTATAATAATATTTCTTATTTTAATATGTATTTCTATAATTTTTAAATTTTTTTATTTATTTATAATTTTTTATTAAATTTTGGGAATATAAATAAAATTTATAATTGGTCCTTCGATTTGTATTCAATTGAACCCAACCAAAAAAATTTAAAAATAATTCAACTAAATTAGTATAATAACAGAGCCAAATCGTATGAGTCGTTTGGTTTGATTCAATTTGCGTCCGTTCAAATATTTTATCCAATCCTACATATGCCCAAATCATTTTTTAAATCATCTTAGTTATTTAGGAGTAATGTTTTAAAATTGGATGTTGAACAAATGAAGTTACACTGATAACCATTTTCGCCAACCTTCGAGGACTATTTTTTAAAATTTTAATTACATAAAAACACATATTAGTAAATCTTTTTAAAAATTTTAATAATGTTTGTTTAATACTTACAAATTTCAATTGTATACAATAAAGTTTAATAATTTATATTATTATTTTTTATAAACACTTTAAAATAATTAATATATTCATTAATATCGAATAAATTTAAAAAATTTAAATAAAAAATAAAAATATTTTATTTCTTTTTGTTATTATTAAAACTTTTAATCAAAATAAAATATGACATGGGCTCCTTCATTTTTCTTTGGGCAAAGCGGGATGCCAACATCGTTTTAGTAGAGGTTTTGGGCCAGAGACTGTGGGGGCCCAAATATATTGTTTTCCCAAGTCAAGCACGTGCGCTGTACGCACCTGCGCGCCAACTAGGCAAGAGTAAGAGTCCCCTATATCCTCCAAGACCGATCATTTCCTCTACATCGCGCGACTCTTTCTCTTATTATTCATCTACGCTTTTTGAAAAGTACACTGAATTTTTCTCTGCAATTATCTGTAATTTCCAGGTATTTAATTTTATATCAACCAATATTCACACGATTTTCCTAATTTTTGATAATTAAACAACTTCATCATCAAATATAATTGGACGCTTCTTCGTTCATTGACTTGACTCGTTTTGATCATCTTTGTGCTTTCAATTGAAACATCTTTTAGGGTTTTAAAAAGTTTTCGGTTGTCTTTTTAAAGGTAGACGATCCATGAAAGAAGAATTACAGCTGGAGCCGTTTTCTGAACGGAACCCCACCGATGCCGATCCTTTACTTGGGGCCGATGAGGTATCCGAAGCGCCTGCTGTAAGTTCGAGCTCGAGTTCATGTTCGAGCTTGAGTTCGAGTGAGATTAAGGGTGAAGATATCGAGAGTGGTTCGGTTCCTTGCTGTCGCATTTGCCTCGAATGTGATGGCGAACCAGGTGATCTTGCGTTCTTTGGTTAATTACATCGGTTTCTGATGAACTGGATTGGAAATATGTGCTGTTATGTTATTTGGATTTGATTTTTTTGTGATTGAGATTGAATTGTTAACCTGTTTCTGACATTTTCTGATTGTTAATACTTTTGGTTACCTTGAAAGATTATATTTGTTATAATTATTGATATGAAATTGAAGTAGCATACTTGTTGAGGATTAACAATCGACTAAGGACAGACAACACTGAAAGGTTTTTGTGTTTATGTCTATTGCATGATCTTCGGAATTGATAAACTAAAGGAGATAGAAATTAGTAGGATTAGGGATGCGTCTTTGTCCCATACTTCCAAGCAACGTTTGGATGTGGCAGTGTTTATGGGACTTATCCAAGAACAAGACTGGTGTTGAAAATATTTTTTAAGCTTGTAATATTTTCTGATAGGTGTTTTTGGCATGGTGTAGTCCCATTTCCTCTGGCCTAATATTTGTCAATTAATGTTGTAGATGATGAATTGATATCCCCATGCATGTGCAAAGGCACTCAGCAGTTTGTTCATCGTTCATGTCTTGATCATTGGCGCTCAGTTAAGGTTAGTATTATTTCTTCTCTTAAGATTTTAATGATGCAAAGATGAAAGAAAAAAGTTTAACTGTTTTGTCTGCTAATTTTCTTTTGATGATGATATAATCATTTACATCCCCCGCCCTCCCTGCTTTTTCCTCTTGCAGGAAGGATTTGCTTTTTCGCATTGCACAACCTGCAAAGCCCAATTTCACCTACGAGTTGAACTATTTGAGGATATTTCTTGGCGCAAAATAAAATTCAGGCTTTTTGTTGCAAGGGATGTTTTCTTTGTATTTTTGGCTGTACAAACCGTGAGTAATCTTGCTTTCATCTCCACCTAGAAGGGTGCATAAATATTCCACTTGTGTTTGAGTTGGGACTTGTTGGCAATGGAGGGAAAATGAATTGAGATACATAAACAATTATTATCTATGTGGTGGGCCATTAGTTCTTGGTTCATGCAAATAAACTAAATGTCTGGAAGGGAAAGATTATGAATGAATTCAACAAAACCTAAATCTGTGCTTAGTTTTAGGTGGAGGTCTGGCATTTACAGAAATGCTAAAGTGAAAAGTGTGTTGCTAACCAAAATGTCGGTAATTGGTGCCCTTGATAAATTCAAGAGTTTCTATCTGTTGCTCTTTCACAAACATGGGAGGTTTGATAGGATTGTATTTTCATTTCTCCTCATTGTATTGGTTGAATTTAAGTACTCTAAATTGACAGGTTTCATACATGAAAACTCATCCAGATGTTGGAATTTTGTGGGTATATTAATATATAAGTACCTTATATGCAGTTTTTGGGAAAATAAATTTCTTCTGTGAAAATTAATATGGAAGGAGAACAATCTAATTGCCGGGGTCTGAAAATGTGTAGCATATGTCCTTGATATGGTGGCTGGCCCTGGGGTTCATTGTGTTGTGGAGTTAACGATGTGCAACTGAAATTACATGACCTTGCTTTATGTCACTTTTATGTCTTATACATGAGTTCTTTCTCATTAGTAGTTGTTTCTATTATTATTTTGTCCCCATTTAAGTCTTTTTCTTTTCTCCATTCCCCCCTCGCCCACCCCCCTTTCCCTTGTTACGGTAAAATAACTTCAATATGTAAGCTAACAAAAAACAACTCTTCCCAGCTAAATTATTGTTTTATAATTTGAGGTCCTAGGTAGATCTGCCTAGTCCTTAATAGGTCCTGCGATGAGTTCTGAATTGCACGGTGGTGTATGCTCAAAATCTGGAACCGAAAATCCGTTTGTTGCTATCTAAAGCTTTTGTTATCTGATTCCAGGTAATTGCTGCAATGGGTGGCTTTGCATACCTCATGGACAAAGATGGGGCCTTCCGTAATTCTTTCAGTGATAGTTGGGATCGTCTTCTGTCAAAGCATCCTATTCCATTTTATTATTGTATAGGTGAATATCCATAATTCAGTAGTTCTATGTATTTATGTCATGCCTAATACATGTAGTGTTGTAGTTATGTATTTTGCGGCAGAATATTGCAGTTCCAGTTATCTGTAAATTGTTTTAGTCTATACCCTTCATATTAAAGGGTGTGACTATGGGTGAGTACACTGAGGGCTGTCGTCTTTATATTTGACCTCCTAATTGCTTCAAGGCATTGCAAGGTGTTTTACATATTGGTGAAAACTGCACTTCAAAATTTATGTACCTGGGTCTATTATTTTGTTTGTTTTTATGTAGGAAATTGTGGTCACAAATATTCTGATTTTCTATATGAGAAACAAAGGTTTTGCTTGCTTTTACCCCTTTTAACATTTATTGCCAGAGTTGATTGCAGATTATTGGTTGCTTGACTTACAATTCTCTCTCTATTTTGATGTGTGCATGCATAATTAAAGCATCTGTCTGAGATGGTTTGTATGAACATGACCAGGGGTGATGGCCTTCTTTGTGTTGCTTGGATTCTTTGGGCTCATATTACACTGTTCCTCCCTCAATACTAATGACCCACGAATGGCTGGCTGCCAGAACTGCTGTTATGGATGGGGTATCTTGGATTGTTTTCCTGCATCTATGGAAGCATGCTTTGCACTTGTTATCGTTTTTGTTATCATTTTTGCCATTCTTGGCATAGCCTATGGTTTCCTTGCTGCCACCATGGCCATTCAGAAGATCTGGCAGAAACACTACCACATTCTTACCAAGAGGGAGTTGACGAAGGTAATCACTGAGACATTCCTGTCCGGTAGAAATATTTTGTTTCATCTTCCATACAGACATTGGCTGGAGTCTACTTTTTGCCAAAGATCTTGCGTTGCTCCGCTATCAAAATTCAAGAATACCTATACACTTGTTTCTTTGTTTTCCTGTTGCAGGAATACATTGTGGAGGATCTGCATGGCAATTACACACCACCAAAACTGGATCCAGAACAGGAAGAACGTCTGAAAATGCTGAAGCTTTTGTAGTTGATGGATGGGAGGTCAAGCCATCTATATGATGTCTTTGGAATGTTTTAAATTATTCAGGATCTAAAAGCTACAATGTATATTTTCTCGGCAAAATTTGTTTATTCTGCGAGGAAAAGAATGTTAATCATTTTTTTCTTTCTTTTTTTTTCATCCTGCGAAGCTTGACTGATGATGAGGAAAATGAAGGTACATAATGATCTGTGCAGTTCTATCTTTCTCATTTCTTTTAAATCGGCTGTTGCTGCAGTATCTCTATTATAGTCTGGACGGGCTTTCTGAAGACCATTTGCGTCGGACGAGTGGCACTAGTTGATGTCCAAGAGTGAACTCTTTGAGAGTAATCTTACTTTCAAGAAAGACAAGACACTTCGAACCTTTACTCAAATATATTTTTTAGTTTTTATTAATTACAAAAATTTGCGCGCACATTATGTCTATTAGTTCAGTCCATCTGTCAGTTTATTTTCGACGCAAACCAATGTACTCCAGCAAAGTATATCTGTTAGTTTAGTTTCAAGTTGATAGTCTAATTGATTTGACTTGTTAACCTACGTGTGTGAAAATCTAAAAAAATTTGAAAATTAAAAAAAAAAAATTGCAAGGTTTGAAAGTTAATTTAACAGCATAACATTGTTAACGTTACAACCACTAATTTTTCAAGTACTATCTCTTATTTCTTTGTTATATTTTACTAATTTTTTTTATTCAATATTTCGACTTGTATGTTATATTTTGATTTAGTAAGAAACTTAAAAAGTAAAACTCGAAAGTTAGCTCAAAATTAGGGAAGTATACATAGAAAGTTTAGGGAAAGTAAAATTACAGTAACTGTATATTCTTAGCTTTACCTCAAAATTTGTACGTTAATAATTATCAATAATTTATCTTATATTATTAACGGGAAAATTTTATTATTAATGTGATAGTTGTAACACTGAACACCGTGTTTGTGAAATAGGAGTAAGGCGAAATTCCCCGAATATATATATATATATATATCCGTGTATGATGATAGTTCTCCCTCTTTGCGAAGTCCCCCGCGTTGAAATGAATGGGAGTGCATAATTCTCTTGGTAAATTTGACACTTGGGTTGCAGAATGCTGTTTAAGTTATCGTGTATTCATTCATACATTTTGAAAAATCACTCAGAACATTATAACTACACGCACCGCCATCATTCAATAGGATTTTGACACCTAGTAACTACGAATTAAACATACGGTAGAGTTTCTTTGCTGTCTATTGTACGGACAGTGGAATGGCGCCAAGTCGATTTCCTTAATTTCTACCACTCTTCATAGTACCAGAAAAACGTCAAAATTATCCTGGTTCCTGTATTGTCGCTGATTTTTCGTCACCAACGTTTCATCTACCCCGGATCGCCTTGCTTTGTTAATGAAGGATAGTTTTAGTGTAATTATTCGAATAAGAAGCTTTTCGATTTTTCTCCTTTGCCGTCCTATTCCCAGGTATATATGTTATGCGGTTCAATTTAGAAAAGTTAAATGTTTTCTCTCATTAATGTTTTATATTTTAGATTAAATATTGTTGTTTATGTAATCCATCTCTCTTGTGCATTAAGCGATGCAGGACGTAAACTCTCCATTTGCAGGGATTGTTAAAGACTTCAAAGGAAGAAAAGCTTGTTATAAAGAGGATTGGACGGCGGCATTTGGTTCCGGTCCCAGGTACTTGTCTCTATTTCAGCTCTTTGCTCTTGTTTCTTCAATAAGAATTGCTACTGCTTTTGCATTGTCATGGGGCTTCAACTGTTGACGTGATACTGCAACCTGATTATTACAGGATATTGGCTCCAACTCTCTCTATATTTTTCGCCTCTGCAATTCCAGCATTGCTTTTGGAGAGCAACTTAGCAGGGAAACAGGTCTGTCACATGTGTTGGACTTGGATCGTTTAATTTTGAGTATATGTTGTTATTGATGTTGCTTCTTTGTGTTTCTCCAATAGATGGAAGCTTGAGCACTGTAGAAACCTTAGCTTCGACAGCTGTGTGCGGTATCATACATTCAATAATTGGTGGACAGCCTCTGTTAATTGTGGGAGTTGCAGAGCCCACAGTTATGACGTACACATATATGTACAGTTTTGCAAAAGGAAGAGATGATCTTCCTAAAAAGCTCTTTTTGGGTTGGACTGGATGGTTAGATTATATTCTCAAACCTCTCAGTGTAACAACAATTGTTTGAGTGTACATGTAATTAAAGCTACCTATCTCTATATTGTTTGTTTCCTTATAGTACTCAATAAATTTGATTAATCTTTTGCTGCAGAGTCTGTGTCTGGACGGCTCTCATTCTCTTTCTTCTTGGAATATTTACCGCTTGCAAAATTTTATCAAAATTTACAAGGATTGCGGGGGAAACTTTTGGCATGCTGATTTCTGTTCTTTTCATTCAGCAGGCTATAAAGGTGCATGCATGCTCTATCAGCGATAAAGTCATAATTGAAATATTGTGTGTTATTATTTACTGTACTTAATATCTTTTCAAAACTTTTCTCCGGTTTACAGGGGATGATTAGTGAATTTTATGTTCCTAAATCTGAAGACATATACATGGAAGAGAATCATTTCCAATGGCTGTGTGTAAATGGACTGTTGGGTGTTATATTCACCTTCGGCGCACTCTTCAGTTCTTTAAAGAGCAGAAGGGCTAGAGCATGGCCATATGGCACAGGTTTGTTAAATACTTAATGGGATTCTTTGTTTTAAGCTCCACTCTTGTCTTAAAGCTAAACTATACTCACCTTTAATGCAGGATGGTTCCGAAGCTTTGTTGCCGACTATGGCGTTCCGTTAACGGTAGTAGTGTGGTCAGCTATGTCATCTAGCGTACCTGATCGAGTTCCTGAAGCAATTCCAAGGAGGCTTTATATCTCTCTTGAAGGGCAGTCTTCATCTGTGTTGCATTGGACTGTAATAAAGGTAAAATTGTGTATTCATTGGCTTTATTTCTATTTTCCTTCTTGGAAACACCATCTCAACCCGAGTTGAAATCGACTCATTTAAATTACAGGATATGGCAAACGTCCCACCCTTGTATATATTTGCTGCCATCATACCAGCTGTGATGGTTGCCGGTCTTTATTTTTTTGACCACAGTGTGGCTTCTCAAATGGCACAACAGAAGGATTTCAATCTTAAGAACCCCTCTGCTTACCATTACGACATCTTTATTCTCGGAATCACGGTAGATTAACAAGCCAATTTCCTGTTCTCTTTTGTCTTATATGCAACTCCGCAACCTCATGCCTAAAATCTTACAGCTCGTTTCATTGAAATAATAATCATTTATGATCATTCTATATATCATAGACATTGCTGTGTGGATTGGTTGGTCTCCCTCCCTCCAATGGTGTTCTCCCACAATCTCCAATGCACACAAAGAGCTTATCTGTTCTCAGAAGACAGGTAGACTTTTGGACTAACCGGAAGTTGGTACCATTTATTATTTATATATGGTGGCAATATTATAATTTCTGTATAGTCTTTTACATTTGGGATTTATGAATGTAGATGATGAAAGAAAGGATGGTAGAGAGTGCCAAGGAAGGCGTGAAATTACAAGCTAGTAAATCCTAAATCTATGGTAGGATGCAGGCAGTCTTCAAAGAATTGGAGACAACCCAAGATTTAAGTTTTCTTGTTACATGAAGATTATGAATGGATTTTTTGTGTGCAGGCCGATAATGATAGTTTTGTTCGTAGATTTCAGCAGAAAAAGATCTGCAGAACTTGAAGATTGCTGTGATGAAATGTGATGATGGAGGAACGTTAACGACAGGGGCGGCATTTGATCCCGAAAAGCATATCGAGGCTCATTTGCCTGTGCGAGTAAAGGAGCAACGAGTTACCAACCTATTACAATGAGCGCTTGTTGGAGTATCATTATTTGCTTTGCCCTTAATCAGAAAGATACCGACATCCGTTCTCTGGGGATATTTTGCATACATGGCCATTGACAGCCTCCCAGGGAACCAATTCTGGGAAAGATTGACTATGCTTTTCGTTGCGCCTAAACGAACGTTACAAGTAATTAGTTCAACTTTGTCTTTTCCAAATTAATACCGATCGATCGCTGATCATTTAGCGTTATACATATAATATATATTTTTTGCTAATAATTTTCTGACTCAATCAGGATAAAGGAAGGAGCGCATGCTTGTTTCGTGCAGATGGTTCGGTTCGATAAAATAGCTTTATTTACACTATTCCAGTTAGTGTTTTTCGCGAGCTGTTACGGATTGTCATGGATACCCATCGCTGGAATATTTTTTCCGGCGCCATTCTTTTTACTGATATAAGTAAGAGAGCATATACTTCCCAAATTGTTTGAAACAGTTTGGCTTCATGAGTTGGATGCTGCTGAATACGAGGAAGTGACTGGATTTTCAAGGTGTCATCACGATCATGTCTCATTCAAGGTAAACTTAATTTGATAGTTTTTAATTTACCTAAACTGAAAAGTTTGTCTTGTCTTGTCTTGTCTGAGCCCATCAACTTCCTTTTCTGAAATATTACATATTTAATTGTGCGTGAAAATGAAAATGAAAATGTGATCAAGCGCGGGACCTCCTTCTCAAGCCTTTTTCATACAAAGTTTAATTATTTGACTTATTTGTCGCCAGCCTATCCTTCTTCTTTATCTTTTTATTATTTTATTCTGTATTTTTGATATTCTTTTTATCAAAATTAAGTACAGAAATAATTCTTTTTAACGGAAATTGCAATTTCAATATTAACTAGTTTGTTGAACTTCTCCACGTTTAGTTATATTGATGGTGATTTCACTGGCTTAATGATGATAATTAATATATGAAATTTATCGAATGAGCGGATATTAATATATTGTAATGAAGCTTATTGAGTTGTGCCCCTTCTAAATTAAAGAAATTAAATGTATGTAAATGACAGGATCTGGAAGAAAATGGCGAAGAAGAGAGTGAAATAGAAATATGCGATTCAGAGATATGGATGAGCTGACTACCGCAGAGGAGAATTCAATCTTAGAACCAAGAGCATTGGAGCTGATAGATACCCTCACCCACAGCCACAGGCAAGCAAGCGACAATTAATACATATCTTTCTTGTGTTTTCATTAATTTAATTATTTTACTTTTACATTCATCAATTAATATATTTTTATTAACAACAACAGCCTGTTTAATTTGGATTTGATGCAGCAGCTGGTATACCTGGAGGAAGGAACCTCAGGGATTAATAGTGAAGGGAGGGTTCGATTTGCACTGTGAAGTTTATTATATTATATTGTATTATATAATAACATAGTAGTAGTGGGTAGTGGTGACGATCAAAGGAAGCAAGCACGCAGATCACAGTTTTCTTTCTTTTCCTTTTTTTTTTTTTTGAAAAAAAAAATCTTGAATTGGGAACTCCTGCAGAATTAGAGTTATATACTTTGTTGTGTTGGTTAGGTTAGGTGTTGTGTGCATATGTATGATAATTTATGATATAGAACAAACAATCCCTCATGAGTCATGTGAGTTTTACAATTTGCACTTTGAAGGCAATATATATATATATATATATGTTTAGGAATTAATTGCTGTGTTAAAAGGGCCATCTCAACCTTTGGATCCCGCTTGATGTAGTTTTGTAAATAGACGGTTTGTTTTTTTGGAATAAATGCTGTATTACTATGCATACTTTTTATATGTATATTATTTAATATAAAAAAAAATTATTAGTTGTTTAATTGTGATCTACATCATCTAATAAAATTTGTAGTATTACGTTAATACAAATTTTTTAAAGTTACGCTATGTGATGAACGAAGGACTCATTTGACAGTGCTATTAGATTTGTCAAAAATTAATGATTTTGTGTAGCCTCATTTATGGGATTTTTGATAAATTTTTTCAAAATTACTTTTAACAAAATCATCTAATCTTAAATTTTGAAGAAGTTACTTCATAAACTTTGATTTTGAAAAGTATTTTTAAATGTAATTTTAATGTATCTCTATGTAAATTATATTAACTCAAAATTAATCTTAAAAAATTATTGAATTCCAACTGTAATTAGGAATCAAAATCATTGAAATCTAAATAAAATTATGAATATCATATTATTATTATTATTATTATTATTATTATTATATTATTATTATTATTATATAGACACATACAAACATATACATGAATAAATACTTACCTAAAAGTATTTTTCATTTATCATAATCTACATTTTAGCTTTTTGCATTCTTATAATATGCTAACAAAAAATTTACTAAATGCATATAAACTAGTAAAACTTGTAATATTTTTGAAAATAAAATTTATCAAAATATTAAACTTATTTTTTCTTCGATAGGGTATAACCAAAATTGACAAAAATAAATCTTATAATATCTTAAATACTCTAATCTTTCAAAAACCTTAAAATTTAAAAGTCCAAAATTTAAACTATCTTGTATAAATAAAATATTTTGTTAATTTTTCACAAACTCTTTTTTAACAACAGTCAAATCATAAACACCAAAAATATTTGAAAAACTTATTAATAGTAACGTTGATGCGGGAATTTCATTAAGCCCGCACCAAATCTTCTCCCCAAATCTTGGAGAAGATCTAGGTGCTCTTGACGTGGTCAACAATGCCACACCGAATCTTCATTTCAGGAACTAGGTCACGTAATTTGAAGCTGGAACAAGGTTCAACTAGCCCAAGGTCTTCTTTATATTTTGAAATAGTAATGACTTAAGCTACCCATAGCACCTTTCTCCGTTGTCACCAGTCCTTGAACTAACTTGAACCCTTAACTTTGCTACCTTATCTTGCAAACCCCCTACAAAATAACATAAAGGTAAGACGAAGGGTGTTACTTCGGCAACCCCCTTTCGATGCTTAAGTCAGCTTTTATTGAAAAGTAAAGTTTGAAAGGCGTGAATAGATAACAAAGTCTAAAGAAATCTATTAAGACCAGATTCCATTATTGCTTTTCAAGGAAAAGGAAAGAAGAAAGGCTCATGAATCACTCATGTAATGTTTTAGAGGCAGAGCCGTACTGGGAGAGCATACTCCATAGACAAATGAGTGCTAAAGAGTTTTTTCTTAGAAAATGAGTTTCTTTTCTTTCTTGGAAGATAATAAGAATCAATGTTCCCCTACCTTAAACTTGCGAAAAATATGATTTTATATGAGAGGAAGAGATGAGCTATAATTGAATGAGATGTGTTGCCCTAATTCTGCTCAACTCGGTCAAGTGGCACCTTTCCATTGGTTTTAGATGGTGCTATATGGCAGGCAAGGATTGGTGGTTCTGGCCTCATCTAGATGATGTGTGCCATGTAGTTATCTTCCATTAGCCTGAAGCAAGAGGCTGTTTTCCCTCTTTCTACATGACAGGATGTCGTCAGTCATTCTGAGCTAGAGAGCATTTCCCTACTAACACACAGCTATCCTTTACCATGCTGCCTAACTTTTGCCCAACTCAATTCACACTCTGTCCCCTACCATATTAAGAGATTATCTCCCTCTTATTTTGTAGTCCCTCATAAAATATTTTGGAGTGTTAATCTTAGCTTTAACAAGAATATGAGTAGCGCTGACCTGGTCACTAAAAGACTTGGTCATCTAGGTGCCCTTAGTTCCTTATTAATGAGGTTATAATATTAAATAGTGTAGTATTTACAACAAGTTGATACACATTTTTTGTCGTAACACAATGTTGAGGGCGCTATTCCAACCCTCTTCTACACACTATGACATAAGACCTCGTTTGCTATGCAATGCCAAGGTTCATGGTTGCGATTTCCTCATGTCCTAAGGTTTTTAGTCACATGAGCATTTCCTCACGTATCAAGGTTTTTGGTCACATGGCCGCTTCCTCACATCCCAGGATTTCTAGTCATATGGGCACTTCCTCAAGTCTCAAGGTTTCTAGTCACATGGCCATTTTCATACACACCTGAATTTATGGGCATTTCCTCATATCCCAAAGTTTCTAGTCACATAGGCGCTTCCTCATGTCCTCAAATTTCTGGTCACACTGGTGATTTCTCATGTCCCAGGGTTTCTGGTCACGTAGGCAATTTTTCATGTCCTAGGATTTCTGATTACATAGGCATTTGTCGACAACGGTGTTGAATATTCTATCGATACGCAACAAGGAGCTCAACTCAAGGTGGGTTTTACTTAGTTGCTTTCAACTTAATTCCTAGTCGACTTGTTAACTTGTTTTACACCAAAATAACTGCGAGATATGTCACCTTATCTAATATTAGTTGGAATTATTACGGGTTCACATTTTACCACATGTCTTGTTCATATTTTTTCCACTACAAGTAAAAAGTTTTTTTTTTGGTCAAATAATAAGGAAGTAATTCCAAACAAACCCTGAATAAATATGTTTAATGAGCTATATAGGAATTAACCACTAAACTAAGTTTTCTCTTTTTCGATTTACTTTCAAGTAAACTGTAATAGCTAATAATAATAGAAGAATGGTTAGATATTATATTAAATATATAGTAGGTCTAAGAAAATATAATCAATATTGAACGTGATGAAATTATTTCATCAATAATAAAAAGAAAATTAATAAAAAGAATAAAAATTTCAACTTTTTTCTTAAAAGTTATTAGGAAAGTAATGATTTTTTTCATTATGAGTGTATAATTATTTTTTATTAGTAATATGTTTCTAATTATTTTCACTACAAGTATATTACCAATGTATTTATTAAAATTAGAGATCTTGTACATGTGTATACATACTACAATCCCTCTTTGGTTTGGTTTGAAGTGTTTTGGCCACCATCACTGACAAAAGTAAGATGGTCACCATCTCTAATCACATCAATATTATCTATTTCAGCTCTGTCTTTACTCAGAACTTTAGCCCGGGAGATCCCGAATTTCTTAGCACCAACTTTAAGTAATTCTTGAAAGCTAGGTGGAAGTACCACAAGCTTCCCTCCAACTTCTCCCTTTTCTGGACAAGTAATCGTCACTCTGGCGGAGTTAACACCAGGACTCTTTACAGCTGTCGTTCGATGAACTGGAAATAATAAATCTTTCTCCTCACTTTTGGTAGTTGACATCATTCCAAACAATGAGTTGTGGAAGTTATTAATCCTACGCCTTGGACGAGGTTGGCTCCACGATCCATCTGTAGCTGGGACAAAACCCTGTTGGGCTAAAGGAAGAATAGCTGGCTCACTTGTAAACCTCCCAAGGTAGCGAATTCCATGCTGTGGCTGCTCAGAAATTGAAACGATATATTGAGTTTTACTCTCTTTACTAGATTGGAAAAAAGATTTGATTTCTTCATGTCCTTGTTGATCAGCTAGATCCCTTGGGGTCCAACCGTGGTTGTCTGGTTTATCAATTTCAGCTCCTCTGTCTAACAGATATCTAACTATTTCGATGTTGTTTTCACAAACTGCAACATGTAGAGCTGTAGAGCCGTTACTCTTAGGACGTGTTACATCCCCTCCGTAATGAACAATTTGTTTAAGTAAGTCCAAGTTATTTTGCTCAGCAGCAGCGCATGCAAAGTGACCCACATCTCCAGAGTTGATGTCAGCACCATTATCATTCAGCAGCTTGGTAACGTTTTCATGACCTCCCTGCATTGCCTCCCAGAGTGGTACATTCCCCTCCGAGTCTGCATACGTTTGACTCGTCAACATTTGGCGGTAATTTATGATTGATGAGGATTTTGCATCCCCAGCCAATTGGTCAATCTCAAAAGATTTCAGGGTGAAATTAAGAATACGGGACAACTCACTAGCACATGACATTTACGTAGTTGGGATCATACATGCACATGTATAGAACACATCAGAATCAGCTGCAATAAATGTACAGTTGACTACAGAAACCTTATTTTAAAAATTGCAGAAGGAAATCATCAAACTAGGAGGATCCATCCATATCAAATAGTGATGTTATAACATTGCTCCATCAGTTCAGTGTGTCACAGTGATGCATGCATCCACAAAAAGGAATCTATTAAAAAGAATTAAAAGAGTCCACAAACACATACCAGTCTTGATATGGTAAATTTAGTTGCACTGACTTATGAACGTCTACAACTTCAGAGTGCTAACTATTTGATTGAAGCAAAATAAATAATAGCAGAATCATCAGACTCCTATACTATTGAGATTACTATATTAAGGACGAGAATTCCTGAACAGGCTCAAAGAGAGATTTAATATAATTATTTAGTTTACTATCACAGCTTGGAATTTGCACATCCATGCCTCTAATGATAATGTTTATATAAAGGCACAAAAAGATTGGTTCCTGAACAGGCTAAAATCTGTCACTGATTTCAAATTCACACATGAGAAATCGAAGTTTTTTTTTTTTTTTTAAAAAAAGGAAGATAAATAAAAGCCAATAATCGGACACACAAAATCCAGAGTTGATCTCAGGTAGACATACAGATATACTATTCTCTTTTTTTTTTTTTTTTTTCCCTGTTGAGAATGAAATGATATAATATTAGAACCTACCCAGAAACTATATATAGGGACATAAATACGACAACATGCAAAGACTAACAAAGTCAGGTAAAAAAATAAAAAAAATTCCAGGATATGCATGTATTTGGTGATCAGCTTACCTCTACAAGTAGGATCAGCGCCGTGATCCAGTAGGAGAAGCACACAATTCTCACTTCCTTTTGATGCTGCTATATGCTGTTTCACATGGTACAGGTTAGAAAGCGAAAAATTAGTTATATCATTACCGGTAATAGTGATTGACTAATTTCCGAGTTAAAAAGAGTTTCACAAACCAGAGCTGTTCTTCCGTTGTTGTCTGATTCATTTGGATCAAGACCTCGTTTCAACAACTGATGCAACAATAAATCATCTTCTCTGAGTGCAGCAAAACATAGACTGAGAGGCAGGTCCAATCGCCCACGAGCTAGCATATTCTCTGTCTCCAACAACACACCGTCCGTAATTGGGTCCTTGAGGTCTTTTAAATGCTGGCCCAAAAAGAATGAAAAGCCGAAATAGTGAATAATATGTGAAAAGTTTGCTGAGCTCTCAAGATCATGACAGGGTTTAAATAAACTCGTATGGATTAATCACAGTATAGAAGTTTCCAGTACCAAAAGACTCCAGGTTTCAATAAATGGACTGAAATGTCACAACATCGTACAGAATATGCTTACCTGAAGGAGATTATTCATGATTATAGTTCCATCTCCGACGTTGGCCTGAACAATATTCAAGAATGTTGCACGGTTCAGCCGCAGTAGCTGGCTCAATCGCTTGGTCCGCACTGTAAAAAGTTGTGGCCTATAACAAAGTACCCCAACCTCTCCGCAAAGATCACCGGATCTTGCCTCTCCAAAAACCTGTAAGATTTAACATAATTTCAACAATAATCCTACATGTTAAGGACACATGAAATACCTCTCCAATCCACAAGCATTCTTTAAGTAAATAACAAAATTTCTACAATGATAATACTTGCCTGTTCAGCTCCATTCTTGAGAACCAAAAGTTCCTGTAAGTAATTCAAAAGTTAGAGGCCATTGTTCATTATATTGACTATAATGTGAACAATATAATTGCAAAATTCATCACTACGATTGACAGGATGCAGCTTGTTATCAATTTTAGGGGCACAATTAAAAAGATTTGCCTTGAAATAGTCATTATTAAACAACGAAAATCGCAGAAAATTTGTAATTACCACAGCACCAGTCACAAGAATGTAGAAGTCAGTCGGTGCTTCATTCTGCAAAATTACATCTTCTTTCGGAGGAAAATACTCAGCCTTCATCTCTGAGACCTTTTGAAGTTTATTTCAAAATAAAAAAGGAGAAAAGAAAAGGTCCACGTAAGAATCCATTAAGGAAAGAAACAAATAAACTGCAAAGAGAAACATCGAAGTACGTAACCACAGGGTGTTTTAAGTGAATTACCAGCTGGAAAAGCAGATCATTGGAAACCCCTCGAAACAAATACACCTTATCCAGGAGAGAATAGAAAAGATAGTGTGAAATGCTAGATCGAATAGCTTTAGGAAGACAATCAAGAGTCTCTTGCTGCTGCAGTCCCTCAGAATCTGTCCTGAACTTCAAACACAAATGTGCCAGCATCTGATCTTGCAGGCGAAGGGGCAATTGGTTCCTCTGAGCAAAACTTGACGCAGCTTGTATGGTGTCTCTCTGAGATTTTGAGATACAAACAAGGGAAGAGGATTGAAAACAAATTAAAGAGTAAGCACCCTGATAGAACTGACAAGCGAGATGGTGCAAATTTATTGTAAATTAAAAAATTTACAGAGTATAAAATTAATAATTAACTCACAAATTTTCTGGTTCGACTAGTTCCATGAACAACCAAGTTGGTCATATTACCAATCAAATATGCCGTCAATCCGAGGTTGAAGAGCATAAAGAAGATGTCAAAGATCATCTCACTCGTATTCACAGGATGCAAGTCACCGTAGCCAACGGTTGTTAGGGTTGTGATAGACCAGTACATTGCAGTCACATATCGAATCCAAATGCTCTGCTGCTCGTAGTTGTTTCCCAAGGATGATCCAATCCAGGTCTTCTCAGGGTCGTGATAACGAGCAGCAAGAAGATAATAGAAGCATCCAGCACAGTGAACAGCAAATAGGGTGACCTACAAACAGAATCCTATATTTTAGTAATAGCGTTCACTGAAAAACACTTTTCTTTCATTAAAGAAAGGCATAAAAATTCTTCTTAAATACTTACAAAAACAAGTTTACAGCAGCGGACCCAAAAGTAATTGTAGTTCCTATCTTTCTCCAGTCTGTTTGAAGAAATAATATAGGGTGAATCCTGACCCATAAACAATAGATCCACGTGCTAAACTATGTCTAAATCAAGCAATGTCAAAAAATGAAAAAAGGTACAATAACATTCAGTTAAAGTTCAAAGCTATATATTAAAAGGGAAGACTCTGTACCTGGAAAATAGGGCACTAACCCTTCTGAGACGCCAGAGGCGAAGCATATTGAATAAGCCATATGACTGGAACGATGAAGGTGAAATCTCCTGAACAAGTTCAGATGGGATTGTGGATATGATATCAAAGAGCAACCAGGTACTTGCATACTTCCTAGCAATCTTCTTCGGACTATCAACTAGTAGGTAAGTAGCTTTGTCGAGGTAAGCCACAAAGAAGGTGAGAACAATATCCACAGCGAAGAATCCATTCACAACATTATCAATAATGGAAAGTGGTTTCTGAGGCTTTCTTAGGAATCCAAATTCAAAAGGTGAAACCCAAGCAGTATAGATGACCAGAAAAACAAGATTAGTCTCCCATACCCTGCAAGACTCATTTTAATTTAAAGCTAAATGTCATCCATTCTTCAAGTATAATGATCAGAAACCTTTTAATTTATCAAGAGCTGCTCCATATTGATGCATCATTAAACTCCAGTCACAAGAGATGGAAGTTAAAAGTTTTGTTACAAGTTATTTTCTGTAATAATCATAAAAAATGACGCATAAAAATTGACAATTTGAAAAAGCGGGAAGTGATGGAAAAACCATATGCACAATTTAATCATCAAAAAGTAAAAAATGCAAATATAGATAATAAAGAATGTTCAATTTGTTTCCGGTAGGAACCAACCATTAGATGCAACAGCTTGCAATTAGAAACTGCTTGGTCTGACTAGAGGCAATTCAAACAAAAATGTGCTGTAATCTAGGTTTCAAATAGCAGGGAACGCAACCAAAAATCCATAAATAATAATCGAAGAAAAAAAAATACTAGCATATGCTGAATGCTTTTGACATTTAATCAAAATCAAATTATATGTGGTTTGAAACTAATCAACTGTCCTAAGAAAACAGAACTGAAATGACAAATTAATCAAAATGCATTCATAAAATAAAAAATAAAAAAGGGTAACATTTTTAAGTTAAAAGCAAGGTTCTCGAGATTCAATGTCGCTATTTCCAAATCCCCTTGTCAAAATATTGCCAGAAAAAAAAAAAGAAAAAAGAGTGTTGAACAGAGAAAAGAAAGAGGCAAGAAACGAAGGAAAAACACCTGTAACGACGATCATATGGCGAAATAACGTATCTGTGGAGCTTGATTTTGCGGTTGCTTCTTGCTCCAAGGGAAGGAAGAACACCTGTGGAGAGACTGTAATGGCTACCATCTCTGGAGAACTTCTCCATCTCTTCGTGGCCGCAAACAGACAACCTGAACAAACGTCCGTTTCGCGGGCTCGCCATTGTTAACGCTACATAAACTTCTGTTTGCTACGTAAGACCTGAACATGGTGGATTTTAAGATCATTGGCTATTATTTTTCTATATATTTTTCGGAGCTACACCTCTGTTATTGCTGTACGAGGTAGAATATATTCGAGACTTTTTCGCTGTATAACTCATTCTTCTCTCTCCTCTTATTACACACAGCTGTGCTCATTCATCCATTTACAGTTATTTTCTGTTCCTACCGCTTTTATGGGAGTTTGAAATTATTGTGGATGTTGTGCTCAAAAAAAAAAATCATTTGTAAATAAAAATATAGATAAGGCTTTTTCTTTCAATAATTATTTTGCTATATTTAGTGCTGAATGAAAGAGGTTTCTTTTTTTTTTTTTTCCCCTTTTTTTTTTGGGTAAAAGGTCTCAAAAAATTGTTACTAATTGACACCTTTATTAAAATATCAATTAGGATAATGTGTTTGTCTTTTTTTATCTTAAATCTACTTATAAATAAACATTAAGTTGTTTAATTACTTTTCGCACTAAAAACATATAATAAAAATCAATATATATTTACTTTTATATTGTTATAAATTTTAAATATTAAATAATAAAAAAAAATATAGAATAAATAAGTGAAGATATATTGTTAATGGTAGGAATATATGCCCATCTTCTAAGGGATAAAATATTTGAATAATAACTGTTAATTAGTGTAATGATGAATTAAGTAATCGGATATGGCAAGAAAAGATTGAATAACTAGTAGTATATATATATATATATATATAATTGCCGAATAAAGGGTCAACGCGATTCTCATTTCACATTTTCTATCTTTCAATAACTTAGATATAACACAAATATATCTAACTTGCTTTGCCCTTAATAGAAGGGGATATTTTGCATGCCAACATGGCCATTGACAGCCTCGAGTACTAGTATAGCAATGGGGTAGAGTAGAGGTGGGGAGGCATACTCCATTCCTCCTCGTCCTATTTTTTATTTTAACCCTCATTCCTCACCTAATTTCTCATTAAATTTAATGGAATAGGGATAGAGAATCTCTGCACGGAAAATAAGTTTCTCATCTTCATATCAATTTCCTATTTTATATTATTTTTATAAATTAATTTTAATAATATAAGAGTTTAATTAACTTAAATAAAAATATTATTAATATATTATTAAAAAAACAATATAAAATCTTTTTAATTTTTATCTTTTACTTTTTATTTGTATATTCTATTTTTTATTACATTAATTCATGAGTTCATAATTTTTTATTACTAATTACATTTAATTATAATATATAATTTTAGAAATTATAATATAAAAATTATATGTACATATATAAAATTTAATTTATAAATTATAATATATTTATATTATGTTTTATTAGAGAATGGGGTAAGGTGAGGTGGGGAGAAGTAAATTAATCATCATCTCATTAATAAATTAGAGATTAGTTTCTCCTGGCTTCCCATCTCATTCCCTATAAATTTATCTGAATTCTCTCCATTAGGAGTGGATTCTAATAAGTTTGGGGTCCCGTAAAATATTTTGCTATCCTTATCCAGTACCCTGGGGAAAAGCGAAGATTGACAGACTATATATGCTTTTCGTTACAAGTAATTACTTAGTTCAAAATTAATCCTCTTTCTTTAAATTCGCCCATAATTTAGCATTAATTTTGCTAATTCTATCATTTTTGTGACTCAAACAGGACAAAGAAAGGAGCATATGCTTCTGTCGTCTTCGTGCATGGCTAGGTCTCTATTCCAGTTTGTGTTTTTCATGATTTGTTATGCACTGACTGACATTAGAGGAACTGTTTGGATTGGTGCAGGTTTACCCAATAGAGGCAGCAGAAGCAGGCAAGAACAACCTCAGCTTCCTCAGGGAATAATGAGGTAAAGGGTTTGATTTGCAGTTTGAAACATAAAGGAAAGTGGGGGATGATTAGGCAGCTAATTTCGATGAAGGAGAGGACAAATATTTGCCTCCTGTTCTCCATGCAATTAGAAATGACAAAACAATGAAAGTAGAATGAGCGAAGAACTAAACGGAAGCACGCCGATGATACATCTGTTTTTACCAAGAAATCTTGAATTAGGGACTCGTATTCACTTATATTGAACAAGGGCAGTTTCATCGTTAATTTGTTTGATCCACCTCAACCCAAAATCTTACACTGGATTTCCATGCGGCCCAACAATTTCTCAAACGATAAATTAAAAAAACAAAAATTTACATACCCAAGCTCCTTACATATATAAATATATATATATATATATATATACACTATAAACCGTCTTGGTTTGAATTGTTTTGGCCACCATCGCCGACAAAAATAAGATGGTCGCCATCTCTAATCACCTCAATATTATCAATCTCAGCTCTATCTTTACTTAGAACTTTAGCAGGCAAGATCCCGAATTTCTTAGCACCAACTTCAAGTAGCTCTTGAAAGCTAGGTGGGAGTAGCACCAGCTTCCCTGCAACTTCTCCCTTTTCCGGACAAGTAATTATCACTCTAGCCGAGTTAACATCATGAGTCTTTATAACTTTGGTATGATGAACTGGAAACAGTAAATCTTTTTCTACACTCTGGGCAGCTGACATCATTCCAAATAGTGAGTTATGGAAGTTATTAGTCCTACGCCTTTGACGCGATTGGCTCCACGATCCATCTGTACCTCGGAAGGATCCTTCTTGGGATAAAGGACGTATTACTGGCTCACTTGTAAACCTCCCAAGGTAGCGAACTCCATGATGTGGCTGCTCAGGAATTGAAATGATAGAAGATTGAGTTTTACTCTCTTTACTAGATTGGAAAATGGATTTGATTTCTTCATGCCCTTGCTGATCAGCTAGATCCATAGGGGTCCAACCGTGGACATCTGGTTTATCAATGTCAGCCCCTCTTTCTAAGAGATATCTGACTATTTCAATGTTGTCTTCACAAACTGCAACATGAAGAGCTGTCGAGCCATTACTCTTAGGACGTGTTACATCCCCTCCATAATGAGCAATTTGTTTAAGTAAGTTCAATTTATTTTGCTCTGCGGCAGTGCATGCAAAGTGACCCACATCTCCAGAGTTGATGTTTGCACCATTTTCAATCAGCAGTTTGATAACATGTTCATGACCTCCCAGCATTGCTTCCCACAGTGCTGTATTCCCCTCTGAGTCTGCATACATGTGAAATTGTATAAATAATTAGAGTTAGTATATTGGACTAATTTCCAAATAATTTTTGGTTGATGGGTATTTTACATGCTCAATTGTCAATCCCAAAACATTTCAAGGTAAAATTATATTAGTAATATACGCTTATACTGTCAGAAAAAATGGGCAGATTTTCCTCTAAATGACATTTAATAATTTGGATCATACAAGCACATAAAAAATGCAGCAGAATCAGGTGTATAATAAATAAGGTACAGTTGACTCCAGAAGCCTTATTTGAAAAATGCACAACGGAAGTCATCAAACTAGGAGTGCTGATCCACATCAGAAAGTGACCTTATACATTACCCCATCAATATATAATATAATGAATATGCCGGGCAGTGATGCATACAACCATAAACAGAAATCTCTTACAAAAAACTTGAAAGTCAACAAAAATGAACTAGTCTTGATATGATAAATTTAGTTGCATTGACTTATCGAGATCTACAGCTTATAGAGTGCCCACTATTTGATTGAATGAATATAGTAATAGCAGAATGGGACTTGTGCATTATTGAGATAACTATATTAAGGAGAGCAATGACCAATTCCTGAAGAGGCCCAAAAATGGATTTAAATATAATTCTTTAGTTTACAATATGGGATCTGCACATGCATGCCTCTAATGATGATGCTTATATAGGGTATCAAATAGTTTTTTCTGGATAAGAGTACACAAAGGTCAACTCAAATACAATTCGGGGATTTCAAGTATGTATAAGAATTCAAAATTAATTTTTTAAAAAATAAATAAGTCAATAATCATATCAACTAGGCAGCATACAAAATCTAGGGTAGATCTATGGTAGATGTAAAAGAATCACGATGGGAAGGCAAAAAGGAAAGAAAACCGGTGTAAATTAGAATAGTTAATGCAGTCTACGCAGACACCACAGGACCTAATTATGTACTAGGTAATCAGCATACCTCTACTATTAGGATCTGCCCCATAATCCAGTAGGAGAAGCACACAATTCTCACTTCCTCTTGACGCTGCTATATGCTGTTTCACATGGTACAAGTTCAGAAAGGGGGAAAATTAGTTACATTATTATAAGAAATAAGTGTTAACTAATTTCAGAGTTAAAGAGTTTGACAAACCAGAGCTGTTCTTCCATTGTTGTCTGATTCATTTGGATCAAGACCTCGTTTCAACAACTGATGCAATAATAAATCATCTCCTCTGAGCGCCGCAAAACATAGACTGAGAGGTAGGTCCATTCGCCCACGAGCTAGCATGTTCTCTGTCTCCAACAGAACTCCCTCCATAATTGGGTCCTTGAGATCTTTCAAATGCTGACCCACATGGAATGAAGTGCATAATATGTCTAAGTTTACTCTCAATACTATAACATGTTCTATATGGAATATTTGCCAAAATTGTTAAAATTCACAAAGGCATAATCTACTTTTGTAGTATGTTTGATCAGAGTAAATTTCCAGGTACTAAAAGATTTTATGTTTTACCGAATAGATTCAATGTTTCTCCATCATACAGCATATACTAACCTGGAGAAGATTATTCATGATTATGGTTCCATCTCCAACATTTGCCTGAACAATATTCAAGAATGTTGTACGGTTCAGCCGTAGTAGCTGGCTCAATCGCTTGGTCCGCACTGTAAAAAGTTGTGGCCTGTAACAAAGTACCCCAATTTCTCCACAAAGATCACCAGTTTTTGCCTCTCCAACAACCTGCAATCATTTAATATAATTTCAGTAATAATCCTATATGTTAGCCCAAGAACTAACTTTCCAATCCACAATCATTCCTTTAAGTAATTAATAAAGTTCTTAAAATGATAAAACTTGCCTGTTCGACTCCATTCTTTAGAACCAAAAGTTCCTGGGAAGTAATTAAAACATTAGAGGCCATTATTTGTTATGTTGACTGTAATGAGAACATTAAAGTGGAAATATTCATCACTGTAATTGACAGGATGTATCTTGTTTTCAACTTGAGATGCACCATTAAAACAATTGATTTCAAATATTGATTACTGAACAATGGAAATTAAAAAAAAAATTAGTACTTACCACAGCACCTGTCACAAGAATGTAGAAGTCTGTTGGGGCTTCATTCTGCAAAATCACATCTTCTTTTGGAGGAAAATACTCGGCTTTCATCTCAGAGACCTTTGAAATTTATTTCCAAAAAGAAAAGCAATCCAATGTAAGAATTCATTTTGAGAAAAGGGAAAAGAGAAAACCAGAATCAGCCACAAAAGAGAAATCAAAGTACATAACCGCAGTGTGTTTTTCGTGAATTACCAGCTGGAAAAGCAGATCATTTGAAACCCCTCGAAACAAATACACCTTATCCAAGAGAGAGTAGAAAAGATAATGCAAAATGCTAGATCGGATGGCTTTAGGAAGAGAATCAAGAGTCTCTTGCTGCTGCAGTCCTTCGGAATCTGTCCTGAACTTCAAACATAAATGTGCCAGCATCTGATCTTGCAGGCGAAGAGGTAATTGATTCCTCTGAGCAAAACTTGAGGCAGCTTGTATGGTGTCTCTCTGAGATTATGAGAAAAACAAGGAAAGAGTATTAAAAACAAATTAAAATGTAAGCATTCTGCCAGTGCTGACATGTGTCAGAATCTGCATATATTGTAATTAATAAATTCACAGAATTGTAACAGTAGAATTAACTTACAAATTTTCTAGTTCGACTAGTTCCATGGACAACCAAGTTGGTCATGTTACCAATCAAATATGCCGTCAATCCAAGGTTGAAGAGCATAAAGAAGATGTCAAAAATCATCTCTCTTGTATTCACAGGATGCAGGTCACCATAGCCAACAGTTGTTAGTGTAGTGATAGACCAGTACATTGATGTTACATACCGAATCCAAAGACTCTTTTGAAGGAAGTCATCTCCCAAGGATGCTCCAATCCATGTCCTCTCAGGGTTGTGGTAACGAGCAGCAAGAAGATAATAGAAGCATCCAGCACAGTGAACAGAAAAAATGGTGACCTACAAATAGAATCCTACATTTAGCAATAGCACTCACTGGAAAACACATTTATTTCGTTAAAGAAATTCACAGAAATTTTTATCGGATGCTTACAAAAATAAGTTTACAGCATCGAACCCAAAAGTAATTATATTTCCTATCTTTCTCCAATCTGTTTGAAGAAATAATGTAGGGTGAGTCCTGATCAATATATAAAACATCCACAAGCTAACTATATTTGAAGCAAACAATGTCAACAAAATAAAAATGGTCTAGTACCATTAATTTGGTTAAAGTTAAAAGATATCTATTTACAGGGAAAACCTCTGTACCTGGAAAATAAGGCACTGACTCTTCTTAGACGCCAAAGGCGAAGCATGTTGAATAAGCCATATGACTGGATCGGTTTTGGTGAGATCTTCTGAGCAAGTTCAGATGGGATTGTGGATATGACGTCAAAGACCAGCCATGAACTTGCATACTTCCAAGCAATCTTCTTTGGACTATCAACAAGTAGGTAGGTAGTTTTGTCGAGGTAAGCCACAAAGAAAGTGAGATAAATATCCACAGCAAAGAATCCATTCACAACATTATCGATAATGGAAAGTGGTCTCTGAGGCTTCTTAAGAAATCCAAATTCAAAAGGTGAAACCCAAGCAGTGTAGATGACCAGAAGAACAAGAAAAGTCTCCCACACCCTGCAAGAATCAGTTAAATTTGGAGCTAAATAGTATAATATTCAGAAATCTTTTAAATTATCTAGAGCTACTTCACGTTTATGCATCTTCACACAGTGCAAATGAATGCCAATTGCAAGAGAGGGAAGCCAAAATTTTGTCGCAAGTTACTCAAAAGTAGGCCTTTTTATTTTCTTATGAGCAAGTTTCAGTATATAAAATCCTTCAGATAAGTATTCAAATACTTGTTTTGAAATCAGTATTCAGATAGTTGCTTCTGTCAAATGACCAAGAAGCATAAGAATTGATAGTTTGGGAACCCGTGAAGTGATGGAAAAACCATATGCATAATTTATTCGTTAAAAAGTGAAAAAGCAAATATAGATACTAAAGAATCTTCAATTTGTTTCCTGTAAGAACCAACCACCATTAGATGCTAAAGCTTGCAATTAGAAACTGGTTGGTCTGACTGCGGGCAGTTCAACAAAAACGTGCTGTACGCACTTTTAGAACAAAGAATCCAAGATTCAAATATATAGCAGGTGAAGAAACAACGAAAAGTCAAAAATAATAATCAAAAGAGAAAAAAACTATCATTTTGACATTTAATCAACCACATTAAATGGTTTGAAACAGAACTGAAGTGACAAATTAAACAAAATGCATGGCTAAAAAACAAATAGAAAAGGTAATAATAGTTTGAGTTGAAAAGGAGGTTCACGAGATTCAATGTTGCAGCTTTCCAAATCCCCTCATCAAAATGTTACAAAAAAATTTATGTTGCACAAACCAATAATAAAACTTCAGTCAACATACCCACCATTAAAATAAAAAAAAATTAAAAAAATAAACGAAAACAACAACGCGCTCTTAAGTAAACAAAGAGGCAAGAAAACAAGAAAAAACACCTGTAACGACGATCATATGGCGAAACAATGAATCTACGGAGCTTAACTCGACGGTTGCTCCTTGCTCCGAGAGAAGGAAGAACACCAGTAGATAGACTGTAATGGCTACCATCTCTTGACAACTGCTCTATCTCTTCTTGGCCGCAAACTGACACCCTGAACACACCTCTATTTCGTTGGCTAGCCATTGTTAAGACCTCTCTCAGCTCTGTTTCTTGGCTATTCTTTTTGCTCTGTAATCCGGTTCCGCCTCTGTTCTTGCTATACGAGCTGGGTCTATATATAAGGCTTTTGCGTTGTGTCTCTCTTTTCTCTGCGTTACTACACTCGGTTATGTTTGTTTCTGAATATACAGTTATTTTCTTGGCCTGTCCCTGGTCCAAGAGTGTCTCCACCAATACTTGAAATTTCAAGAAAATCTTTTTTGAATCCTGTGGGCCCGTTTATTAGTATTCCCTCAATTAAAATATACGAATAAACAATTCTTAATTACATTCAAAACCTGCCATAACGATCAATCAAACCATAATAGGCATTATATTATTATTAACAAAAATTAGGAATTAATTAAAAATTAAACCCGGTGTAATAATTTCCATATTGTAATAAGAAAATTGTAGCCAACTTGCGAGGAGGGTGCGTGGACACCGGCAATGAAAGCGCGTGAACGGCATCTGTCAAGTCTTAGAGTGTCACGTGCTAGTCATGCAGCGAAGGTTGGCGCCAACCACCTTCTACCCGACGGGGGCGTTGAATCGGGGATTTCTTATTATTTATGTTTTTATAAAAAAAAAAAAAATCTTGGACTGCCTTAAAAAGGGTGATTTCATCTCGCAACTTATAATTCTTTTACTATTTATGGATGCTTGAAATCTCATCTTTAGTGAACTCAAAAGATTTTGAACAATAATTATTAATTAGTGCAATGATTAATTAACTAATCTCAAACGGCAAGAAAAGATTGAATAATTAGTAGTATTAGTGTATATAGGTATGTAATTGCCGAATGAAGGGGCAAGAAGATCCTCATGTCACATTTCATTGATCTTGATATATAAAAAAAAAAAAAAAAAAAAAAGAAGGAAGGAACCCAACACAAAAATTTGACTATTTTTATGTTATTGCCAACATATTAAAAAGTGCACATACTTAGTTCCCATAATTTACTGTGAATAAACCCAACAACAATTTCAAAAGGTCGTAGTACTAGTAAAATTACTGCCCAAACTGTAAAAATGTATTATTGGTGTTGTTCTTTTGTTTTTTTTGGGGGGGGGGGCTTTTTGTTGGCCAAGCAGCAAGCACCGAATTCGAGAGAGCCACAACTACTGAATTTCCGCCCTAAGTTTTGATATCACCCGTCATTGTGCAGTGTGCCACTTCTGCTCTCTTGACAACACAAAGCTAGTTCGTCAATCACTTGTTCCCCGTAATACCCCAACTGCCATATGTAAATTAGTATTACATTCATTTGGTTTTTATTTAATCTATTTTGGTTTTTCTTCGGAGGAAAAAAAAAAAAAAAAAAAACAGAAAAAGTCATTAGGCCTGAGCCTCATGGTTAGCTCGAATTCACGTCCAACCTATTATTAGCTGTATGTAATGGGTTTCTCGCTATGTGTAAGTTTTACTTTCTTTCTATAGAAAGTAGTTTTCCAGAGATTGAATATACTTACAACGATGTTATATCTTTTCAGTACTGTTAGTAAATTTTCTTTAATCTAAGGGTAGATTATAAGTAAGATATAGGTTTTTAATATTTAAAAAAAAAAAAAAAAAAGAAAAGAAAGAAAACAAACAGGAAGATGAATGCCCCCACGGCCATTCACTTCTCCAACTCCCAAACCGTCCTTGGATTGTGAAGTCAACCCAAAACCAAGGTTGACGGTTGACTTTGGAGTGATATTATTTAAGTTATCCAATCATACCATACAGTTATTATTAACACTCCCATGGCTATTTCATACAATTGAGATGGATGGATAGGACTAAGGCTGCTTGCGGTGTCGCGTGCCCATGAAACTAGTTTATGTTAGTTTATTCATTGATTTGAAAAGTTGGCAATGCATTTATATTTTAAGCTAACGCCACCGTTTCATTATCAATATGTATATATATACTTCACGCAACAACATCACGAATTTAACAGACATGACGATTACTTCATCTATCACTCCTGATAGCGAAAGCATCGTAGACCACTATTATTCTCTCCGTAATTATACAATATTACAACTCCGTTTTATTCAACTAATTAAATGCTCGGATTATTTTACGTTCTTGAGATAAAATTGAACAATTTTAATTTGTTGTTGAAAGTTAGTCTTCTAATATATATGGCCTAATTATATAAATTAAGTTCATGCAATTGAATTTGAGATGGTGTTATTTTTTATTTACAATAATTGACATTGTGAACATTGATCATTAGTAATTAGATATAAGCGTGCCTGTGACCCGTAATTAAACTGAGAATTTTGCAACTACCTGCAACAAGTTTTATATTAATAAACTCTAATGTCATATTGAATTAATAACATTCTTTTATTTGTATGCAATAATTTTGCAAATAAATCTCAAGAAGATGTTTATTTTGATTATTACCATTAAAATTTAAATTATAAATCTTTTTGCTTAGACTGGTAAGTCAATAATTTTTTTAGTTTAGAAATATATCGCCCCGATAAACTCAAAATTATATGAAAGTATATATATATACACTGCTCCCGATCCCCATCGATAAACTGTTTCGACTATATAGGTGATTAATGGTGATGAAAATACTGTTGAAGAGGCGAGAATAGATATGAAGGCAATATTAAAATCACATACGCCGCCCTGCGAAGCTCTATATTAATTAATAAACTCTAATATTATATTTAATTAATGACAGGCTAAATTAATAGTGCATAGGGATGTATGTGTGTGTGTATATATATGTATAGTTAGGGGGAATATATAATGGGGAAAACGATATCAACCCCCTGTTAGATTTCACCTATGACATTTTGCACCCTATTAGAAAAAAAGATACAAGATTCCCCTGTCGTGAGGAGTTTAACGGTGTGAGTGAATTCTTTAAGAACAAAGGGGACTTTTCAAATGTAAGCATTGATATGGCAGACAAGAACTGAGTTAGACAAAACAAGTCATCTTATGCAACTAGAGAAGAAAGGAAATTAAAAAATAGTTTGAGTTATATCCTATTTGTTTTTTTGTCTTATAACTCTACGTTCTCCCTTTCTCTTAATCTCTGACCCATTGTACTCCATCCTTGAACACAATCACTTCCCGCCATAAGCCTCATCTCTTGCACACGCAAAGAAACCCTAGGTCGCAAAATAAGAATTCTCTGTAATCGATGATGAATTTCTATCAGTTTGGCATCATTGATGCACATTTTGACTTGTGCTAGCTTACAATGACGGTAAGTGTATCATTCAAGAAATAGTTAAATTAGGATTGTGGGTAATGGCTTATGATTTTGCATATTAATAGTATGAGTATGGGGTGAACACTTTGTTGGAAATAATGTTGTTGCTTAATGTATGATTGTTAAAATGTTAAGTGGGTTTTATAAATGTTTGTGTTTAATTAATTCTATTTTTGTTTATGGGTTTTATTTAAATAAAAAATTGTGAATTTTGTTTTATATTACAAACTTCTATTAGTATGGTATGTGTACTGAGGTTAAAATATATTGGTTGTTGTCAGAAGATTCCATTTTTCAACTTTGATCCACAAAAGCAAATTCCATTTTTCAGCTTTGGTCCATAAAAGCATTTGTTTTTGTTTAATGCCTTTTGTTTGTTAGCATTCAGTTTAAAATAAATTACTGTATACTGTATAATTGTACACGCAAGTAGAGTAGTGGATATGATGATAGTGAAAGTAATAGATGAATGTTTGTGTAATATCACTGTAAGTAATACGTAGTGAAGGTATTTATGCACTTTTGTGGGATTGACCATGAACTAGGAGAATACGACACGGAACGTATCAGCTTAGTTGCATGCATTAATGACCTGCTAAGATACCTATTTAAAAAGCCTAAGTTTGACGATGAGAACTTCAAATGCAAGGGCAATACAGCTTGGTCAGGGGAAATGGTTGACCTTAAAACAGAGAAAAAATTTATAGACTTTTTAGAGTTACACTTGTCCAAAGATGTTGAATATGTTAAATTGGTGTTTGAATTACTTCCTCTAGCATATGGTTCTCCTCCGAAGACTCTGCTCACACAATCTCACCAATCAACATTAAGGAGAAGCCTATTTAAGACTTAAGACAAATCATCAGAAGCCCAAGAAAGGCCACAAACCTAATCTGACCCAGTTGAACCTACAAGCCTATATGATGATATTCCTATACCCCAATTAACCCACATACAGAACACACAACAATAAAAAAATTCAACCCCTGCTTCAGATGCACAACATCCTAAAGAGCCTCAACAGTTTCAGCAGTCGCAACAGCATCGCACACTCAATGAGCAAGTACCAACATCAGTTAATTTGCCCCCAAACAAAGCTGATGACATACTTCAGTCTATAGGTAGGTTGTCTAAACAGTTAGAAAACACAAAAGTAGAAGGATTTGAGTCCAAGGAAGATGTTAGGTTAGGAGATCTAAATAATGATGAAGCCAGATATGATTATGGTGTATCATACAATTCAATTAGACCCAATGAAAATGCATCATACCATTCTGAACAAAGTCAACCTTTTACTCATAATGTTGGAGGTGAAGATGCTGGTAGTGATGATGATGCTAGGAGTGCTGGCACCATTAATTGGATTGATGATGACATTAAAGATATGATAGAATCAGACTCTGTTGATGATGTTTCTCTTGACTTGACAAGCATAGAGGATTTTGAAAATGATAACCTATATGATTACAATAGTGAAGATGATGCGTTTGCTCCAAGTGGTGATGAAGGTGAAAATATAAGAGACGTTATTAACAGAATGGGCAAGGAGGTAAGGCATAGGCTGTATAGAGAACAACCAGAAGATGAGCAAGTAAGCCTCCATATTAGCCAAACCTTTACCTCAGTTCATGCATTCAGAGATTACCTTAGGGGATATGCTATTATTGAAGGTGTTGTCTTAAACCAGATCAAGAATAAGAAAACCAAAGTTACTGCATAGTGTGCCTTGCCAAATTGCCAGTGGATGATACATGCATCAATGATAATTAACAAGGTGACATTCATAATAAGAACCATGAGTGCTAAAGACCACAAGTATAATCGAGTGGTGCATAATGTAGAAGTTACTAGTTCTTGGATTACTCAAAAGTTATTTACCTCAATTAAAACCAACCCTAACATGGAACGTATGCAATGGCTGAGGAGTTAAGAAATAGATTTGGGATAGCAACAACAAAAAGGAAGCTCTATTATGCCAAAAAGAGGGCATTCGCCATGGCTTCTTCTGACTTCACTAAATCATATACAAAGCTCAATGCATATGTTCAAACAATTTTAATGGAAAATCCAAGAGCCATAGTGAAGATTTAGCATGATTTATGAGGAACAACAACATTGTTCAAAAGATTTTTCATCAGTTTCAAGACACAACATGTAGCATTTTAGAAGAGATGCAGGAGATTTATAGGACTGGATAGAGCCCATATGAAATCTATTTACGATGGTGTGCTGATAAGTGTTGTGACCTTAGGTGCTAACAATAACATTTTGCCCTTAGCAGTAGCTATATGTGAAGGAGAAAACAAAGAAAGCTAGACTTGGTTTTTGGAATTGTTTCAAAAGCACATGAACATACCAAATGGAACATCTCTACCAATTATGTCTGATCGACAAAAAGGCCTTATAGCAGTTATTGGAGCTATGTTTCCTGGTGCTAAGACCAAATATTGTGTAAAGCATGTGTACGCTAACGTCATGAAGCAATTTTCATCAAAAATGCTGAAACAAATGTTCTAGAAAGCAGCAAGAGCAATAAACAAGTATGATTTCCAAGTTACAATTGATGGTTTCATGCAAGTAAATCCTACTGCTTATAAATGGTTGATTGACAATGATCCAACTACTTGGGCAGCTTATAGTTTCAATCCATTCTTTAAAACTGACGATGTCACTAATAATATGACCAAAAGTTTGAATGATTTCTTGAATGAGTTCAGATGAAGACTAGTGTTAAAGTTGCTAGAATTCATCAGAATAAAGGTCGTAAGAAGAATAATCAGAAGGAGAGAGAAGGGTAAAGCTTGGTAAATAAAAGTGTGTCCTCGGGTTTCTAACCATCTTAGCAAGGTTGGAAAGATTGCTAGGAATATGCTTGTAATGAAGGCTAGTAGATGTGAATTTAAGGTTGTAGATACTGTCATTGGCAACCCTAAGCACTACGTGGTTAATTTGCAAAAGACTTATTCTGAATGCATTGAATGGCAGCTCAACGAACTACCTTGTAAACATGCATTGGCATGTATACTGCAAAATCATGAAAACCCTGAAAAGTATGTTGACTTCTTACTTACTAAAGAGGTCTATCTTTACACCTATTATAAGATCATTTATCCAATCCTTAATGAAAGAAACCGACCTACTGCTGATAAACCTGAAGTCCAGCCACCTGTGAAGCACACACAACCTTGCAGGCCTAAAAAGAACAAAAATAAAGAACCAAATGAAGTAGTAAGGGAAAAAATGAAATTTATTTCACGGTGTGGCATTTGTAATTTGCTTAGGTATAATAGGAAAACATGTCCAAATGCTGAGGTTAGTAATTACAAACTTAATAACCCTAAACTAACATCTAGCATGAAAATAATACTTTTTTGTTTATATAGATAACAAGGCCAGGTCCTTCTTCCTCAAGTAGAACACATAAGGTTAAGGACAAATCGAGAGGATTAGGTTATGTCATTAACTTACTACTATAAATTATATTTCTATCATGAATTCATAATTAATGTATGGACATGTGTAAGCAGCATCTTCACCTCAACTAGATCATAGTGAACCTTTATCAAAAAGACCTAAAAGAAGCCATAACATATGCATAAGAGCCTCAACTGAATCCAACCAGCCAAACCTTAAACCTTTAACGATGTAATCACAATATAATACATCATGAAAGCTTAATCATGTACACTGCTGGGTTTGTATGGTTTTAAGCTTATGCAATTGTGAATGGTAGCACTAATGTCTTGGGATTCTAAGCATATGTCATTGGTCTTGTTCCATATTGCAGCACTAGTGAATGGATGCAAAGATACAAGGATACAAACAGGATAGGAGAAACACACAGCTAACTCTACTCTATTTTTTGAATTTCTTTTGCAATGGCTTAATTATAGTTAACATGCTGAGTGTGTGCATAGGATTTGTGTTCATTTACGAAGGAAAGTTTGCCTTGTGGTTTGCTTACTTCACCAATTGAACATAATGTATGCACATACACATTGCCATTACAAATATATAGTTTTGCTTGTCTTAGTTGTTTTGACAAATGTAATTTTTTTTATAGAAATCAACATTAACACAACAACCTTGTATCCAAACAGTTCACTAGTTACTATGGTTGATAATATAATCTAATATTTTTTTAATTTTCTTTACTTCTTTCATTGGCTGATGATTTCACTTCTTCCAAACCATTACTATATAGATGTATATCAATATCAAACAAATCATTAGCATATTTTGCATAACTCCCAACATTTTTAGAATTATTCCTATTCTATCATCTTGGTGATTACAAGTTGATAATTTATATGAATTTAAACTTTTATCTTGGAATTCATGTGTTGGTTCACCTATGTTTCAATGCCTTGTAATCTTTTGTGAGTTATCATCATAAACTCTGCTGCAACCTTTACCTCCTCTCACTTGCCAGTTGTGTTTTTCTCTTACAGGTTTCCAAAACTAAAAATATCCACAGCTCCGAGTTTGCTTACAGTGAAAGTATAATTTGTTTGGATTTCTTTGTGTCTCAAATATTGCTATGCCTGCCCTTTCACCACAATTACATAACCTGTTCATGAATTTTATTACTCCCTCATTAACCATATTAATTTGTAAAATTTGCATCTCTCTTCTTCCCCTGTCATTAATCTCCTTTTTACTTGGACACAAAAATTCAAAAAAATCATAACTTGGCTCATTTATGCAGAAGAAGTACAATTTATTAGGATTTTTTTTTGTCTCTGATATGAGAATACTAGTTTTTTGCCCACATTTACACTTTTTATTTCTGAAATTCACAATTCCTCCATTTATTTCCAAGATAGAGCTTTCCTCAAAAGAAGAAAATGTAGACATTTTGTTACTTGTTGAATTTTAGAATGTATAGATTACTTGCCTTATATGTTCTTGAAGAACTGGGAATTGATTTAGTAATGTTGCTTACTTGCTGTCTATTGTATGAACCAAAATTTTGTAAATGCCTGCACTTTTCTTTTGCTTGCTCGATTTATGCGATTTCAAGAAATTTTCAATTGTTTTGCTATGGTGAAATTGACTTCTTTATACATGCATTTTCAATATACTGTTACCTAACGGTTATATGTAATATTCATTTATTTTTCTTCGGTCAAAATTTTTTTATTATAATATTCATGTTAACTCAACATTTTTTTATCATTCTGGTGCAGGGTCATTTTAATAAAAGCCCAACTTTTCTGTTAACTTAATAGGTTAGCCTTAACGATAAGGGAAATTTTGTATATTTTTTTCTAACAAGGTGCAAAATGTTATAGGTGAAATCTAACAGGGGGGTTGGTGTAGTTTTCCGTATATAATAACGTAATGAATAGAAATTTCGGAGGTTCTGCGAGTCTTTGACACTTGGTATTATTATTATTATTACGTGTTTCGCGTGGCCATTTTACAATTAATCTTATCTCTCGAGTACTGTCTCTCTGACCGTCAAAGATGGGAAGAAGAATCTTCAACCAAATGATGAACAAACACATATAATTACCCTTCAGAATCTAAGCTAAGCTAGCTAGAGAGACCATTAATATATATATGGGCAACATGCTGTTACCTTGCATATATAGCAAAATATATATGTATACAATCGAGAGCATTGAATGTGAATAAAGAACGGCATTTGATTAGCAAAAGAAATAATTAAAAAATATAATGGTGCTTTTCTCTTTTGTTTTGCACGCTCAATTTCACGTTCTTACCAGACAACAAAGGTTGAAGTGCAGGGGTGAGAATAAACATTAATTAATTTAATCAAGCTCAGTGATATGTTCAATATCAAATCAGTGGGTAGGTAGGCATACAATTTGTGTGAATCCTTGAAATTTTGCTATCCCAGAAAAGAAAATACTGGATTTCCTCAGTAATCTGATCAGAAAAGCATATGCATATACAGGCGGTTGATGTAATTGTTGCCTGCAATATTAATATTAATAATAACAATAATTTTCTAAAAGCAAGCTCTTCCCTTTTACAAAATGATCACTCCCACCCAACCTTTTTGAATTCAATGAAAATGTGTTCAACTGGGGTAGGTTTAATTTCCATCTCTATAATCAAAATCTGCAATTTTACCCTCCTATCCTTCCTACGTACAGAAAGCTTGGCCTGATTGGTAGGCCGACGAAGAAATCATCGTTTTATAGAAAAGCAGAACCAATAGTGCTGGCTGTTGGACCTCATGTCTTGTCGACTTTACTAATTGTTGCTTAATTATCTCTAATCCTGGATTAAACTCCTCTGATATATATGATGCATGCATACATTATGCATCATATTCATTGAGCGCGCATCATTTCCCTTTAATTTTCAATCTCAGAGATGGATAAGATATGTGGCATGGGATGGGATGTGTTTAGATTTCCAATTATGATATGTATGCTTATATCATCAATGACAGCATGATCAGCGACACGGATCAAGAAACTCTTTGACCAGCAACCAAACCAATATACTAGTCCAAGTCAAAACACAAATGCAAATGAAAATTAAATTTTATGGTAGTTAGGAATTCCCAACTCTCTTTCAAACTATGGCAACCAAGTGATAAATATGCCATGGAGAAAGCTATGGGCCCAAGCTGATTTAATGGACCCAACATCTTGTCTTTCTTGGGCGCAGGATGGGCTGTGGTCACCCAGCTTTAGGTCTGGACCATCCGAACTTCAATTATGTTTAACGTTGCTATCAATCCAAGGGAAGGGTGCATGAATCTTCCATGCATTTTGCACTAATTAACTCAACAACACGAAAAATGAAACCCGCGTAATGTAATAACACAAGAAGTTAAATTTCGTTTTATGGTAGAACCCAGAGGTAATGTATTATTTACTTTGATTAAGTTGTTGATCATATAGTGAATTAGTTGTCAATTTTTAATTTAAATATGACACGTGTCGTCGTCTGACATCATTCAACGGTATGGATATGTATGCTGTTATTTCTTCCAATATCTTTCCATTTGAAATCAGAAAAAAAAAAAAAAATGGCGTTACAAAGAATCTGTTTAGTCAGCCAAAATGTGCTGAAACTCCTGCTTCCGAAAGGAACCAACCCAGAGAGTTCCAGGCTTTTTCACATCCTCCATATTGATTAAATATACATAATATTATATTATATTTTTAAAAAATACCAAGAACTGACATAATAAAATTGATAATTAACACGAGACATTCAAGAAAAATAAAATATAACAACTTATTAGGAAATATTTAATTGATATCAAATTTTTTAGAGTGAAATCAAAATTCTATTCAAATTAGTATTGAAAATGTTTTGTGACTTACATTTTTTTTTTTTTTGTAGGATTTAAAAATAATTGAAAAGTTATATTCAGAATAATTATAAACACTCCAATTAAGCAAATTTATATTATTTAATGACGTTAAATTTTGGTTTGCTGCAGAAAAGTGTACGTTGAAGACCCTTGCAACTCTGATAGGCTGTGGTGTTGAAAGTTCTCCTTTCTTCCCATTTCAACCGGAACCCTAGAACATCTTTTGACCATTATTGTAGACACAGAGAGACTATAGAAGAAGAGACTAAACCTATAAAAGACCCTTCACTTCACTGGGTTGAAAAGAAACGAAACGAAACGAAAAAGGAAAAGGCGCATTTAATTTCCAGGTATCAAATACGAAGATTATTTACGACTTTCGACCATGAAATGATGTGGCCGACCATGTGAAATGCGTTAAAGCCTACTATTCTCACGCGCAAATGACCACCTTAACCAATAGCGGAGTTCTTTATGGGGGGGCCTACGGGGCCATTACCCCCAAACCCGCCAAAACCATTTTAAAATAATATTATTTTTTTAAAATATTTATTTTGTCCTCCTCAAAATAGTAAAATATCCAATCTCTTAAAAAAATTTTATTTTTATTAATTCTTTACTTATCAAGTAATTTCTTTTAAGAAACTGTTTATTTAATTTTCTTTTCGATATAATTGAAAATACTTTTCTTATAAGAAAACTATATAATTTTAACAACTTTTTTCTTGTAAGAAAATTATACACTTTAAAACTTATTTTTAGAGGAAAATAATTTTTATGACTAGTATATATAAAATAGATCTCTACAAAACAATAAGAAACACTTAAACTTTTTGATTTTTCTTTATATTCTCTCTTCTTGAAATTAAAGTAAAGAGAAGATTTTCTCATAAAAAAGTTACTATCTTCAAAATATTTTTATATGAGTTTTTAAATTTATACATTATTTACATTTATTAATAACAATGTGTATCAATATAACTATAAATTATAATTTTATATGTATTTTGTAGTTATAATAAAATAATATGAGATATTTATCTAATTTTTTTTTATTTTACAGATGAGAAAATTATTTACAATTGATTATTTTCTTAAAAGAAAAGGTACTAAAGATTTAGAAATTAAATAATTTATTTTTTTAGTTTAAAAATTTATATATGTTTGATCCCCAAATCTTAGATTCAAGCTCTATTTTTGATCTTAACTATTCCTATTTAAGAAAATGAATGAACCCATCTGGCAAATTAAACATTTTCTTCAATATTTATATATAATTAATCTTATTATAATACGATTTAAACATAATTTTACTATTTTATTTGTATGAAATGAATTTTATTTAGTAGTTGTTTTTTTTTAAAAAAAAAAAAAGAAAGAAAGAAAAATTTAAAAAACTATGCCATGAGCAAGGAAATGGCCCGTTGGCCCCAGTAGCATATTATTTGCCAAGCCTTTTCAGGATTACAGGATACATTCGTATGTGAAAGTCCCTACGACATAGCAGCTTGGTTTGCAAATGAGCCCGGAAATTGATTAGCTGCCCACCATCCACCAATAATCCATAGCCAAGAAGACAAAGAATCTATTGCAGATTCATTCAAGTGAAGAAAGGGGGACCATAAAGACCGATTTTATACACAAACAAGCTAAATGATTGAAGACATTGTTTGCTTGCTCGCTCGCTCTTGATTGTATTATAAATGAACTCAATCATCAACACCAGATATTCCTTATCGGATCACTGTTGAATTTTGAGGGACCAAACAAAATTTGACAAATTGGGAAAATTTTGCACTCTTCCAAGGGCTCAAATTTCTCAATTCACATGTGAATTGTGGCCGTTAATGTGGACCACCGCTGGCGTCAACAATAATATTCCATTCCATACCCCAGCTTGAACTAATCATACAATACTTGAAAGCTATCGCTATTAGAGAATAACAAAAACGTGCATAATATAGTTTATAAACATTTTTTTTGCCCTACTCAAATGATGATTTCTCGTAGTATTAAATTACTGCACTTTTATTTTACTAAGAGCTCAGCTACATATAAGCGTTTCAATATTTTCTTTGAGAATCATAATCCATCGTTAAGTTTATTTACAAAACTTCATGGGTACGGGCAGCCCGCCCTGCTGGGCCGAAGGAGCCCATACTTCCTCCAGCTGACCGCTCTTGACAATTATTCACATATTTTGAGTGTCAAATAAATTGGGCTAAAGTCAACTCAAGGCCAGGCCTGGGTCAAGTGAAGAACGGGCTACTTGAAAAACCGAGGCAAGGCAAAAGGAAGTGGGCCACGTCCCTATCCGAACGCGGTTTGGTCTCAATTCCAATTCAAAAACTGTGTCCGCCTCTCTGTTCAAATTTCAACAGCCCATCACACTGACCACTTTCGTCCATATAAGACAAAAGACAGAGACGCACGCAGCCGGCCCACCTCAACTCGCCTCTAGAAACAAGTCTGCGACTGCGTAACTACATTTCACAACCCTAAACCCACGCGCCTTGTCTTTTGAAAGAAACCCTCCGGGAAGAGGAACCCGCATTTTCTTTTTCTAGAAAAAGAAAAATTAAATAGCAGAACCCACGTTACTTTCTTACTTGCAGGTCGTGTCGTTTTGGAGTAAAATATCTTCTTAAATCAAATGTGAACGTTAAACCTTCGCCTCGAGTTAGAGTGTGACCTATAAATAATTCCAATTCAAAAAGGCCATTATTCATATATATATATATATATATATGTGTGTGTGTGTGTGTGTGTGTGTCCATTTTCACAGACCTTGGATTCGGACAAATATGCTGCAGTTTGCGTGCAATTCCGAACTTGGATTCTTCTTCCCATTATACAGAAATTTCCGGGAATGATTCCAAAATTACAATGAAAACAACTTCAAACTTAATGCTTGACGTTTCGTGACATACTGCATAATAAACATATGTTTATGAGTTCATGTACCACCATTTTCTCTTATGAATGGCAGCATCCTTAAAATATAAATTTAGTGTGTTATGTTAATTCACATAAGTTGGCACTAATCTATATTTTTTTTGTGTGCGTATATTTAATAACACTTGCACCTTTTATTAGCCAAAAAACAAAGTTATATTTATTTATTTATTTTTAATAGGTAATGGTTGCAATATATACACGAAAAATTCTTATTAATAAGATCACGGGGCTTGTCACTTTTCTCAAGTTTGCATAATGAATAGCAGGACCGTGCTATTGAATTTGGCAAACCAAAGCCGCCTTCATGAATTTCAGATTCAAATGTTTACTGCTTTAGGCCAAGGCGAAAAATAAATAAATAAATAAAACAAAATAATAGTACGGATAAGTCATAAACTCAAACAAAAGTATTCATGCCCCTGCTAGCTATTTCAAATGTTACAAAACATATACGAATGTAATTTTCATACTGGATGTGTTACGAATTTGATTCTGGTTTGATGGATTTATGCACTGTATCAAAATGGTCCCAACCCAACCCATTCATTCAGACGCCACTAGATTGTTCTACAAAATTAATGTCCCAATAACACTACTTCTCGCGGCTCTTTTTAATTAGCCTATGCACTAGTAGCCACGTCATGAAACGTTATTATTTATTTTTGTATTCATAATGTCAATGAAGATAGCTATCAAAGGAAAAGGTGGTGTCAATGAAGATACAGCAGAAAGGCTGAGGCCTTGTTTGACAACTTATTGGAAAAAGTAAATGTAAACAATTGACTACAATTTCTAACTATATATTTTGAAACTGATTTTTAGAGAGAGGAAAATAATGAAATATCATGTATGATACTAATATTTTAAGAAATTGAGCACAAATTTCTGATATTTTAACTTACAAAACAAGTATATAAATAGTATATCAAAGTTCAAGTCTAATCCCTATGTGGAGGGTAAAAATTTTACTAACTTGATTATATAAATTTTCAGTTAAGTTTTTAATTCTAGTGTCAGTATTAAAAATAAAATAATAATAATAATAATAATAATAATTATTATTATTTATTATTATTATTATTATTATTATTATTATTGAATAACTTGTTTTTTTTATTTATTAATATTTAATAGCCAAAACGGAGGCAAGGATGACTTGGTCAGAGGAAGCATCTTCATTCCATAATGTAATATGCAAAATTCTCACTTAGCCCAGCACACATCCTAGTCAGCAGCAGAGAGTAGACCTCCTAACGTTTGGAAAAGGGTAGGAGGCAACCGGAATAGCAGGTAAAAAAGACTTTTGAAAAGCGCAATTATTACCGACACATGTCCTATCTTATCCGTTTGTCCACTTTCCACTTCCCCACCTCCCTTCAAATAGTTACCCAAATAAACTGCTAACCACCATTTCATCTCTCTTCAAGCTCTCTTTCTCTTTCTGTCTCTTTGCGAAACTAAGAAACCCTAACTTTCATTTCTTTCTCTAGAACACTTAAGCGACTACATATGGCCACCAATCTTCTCTCTTTTCAGACCGCCGCAGTCCAAGTTTACGCAGCGTCGGGTAACCGTAAACCCGACACCATCCGCCGGAAGAGTGTGTCCTCCAACTGGTGGACCCCGCTCTTCGGCTGGTCCTCGGAGCCCGACTACATTGACTCTGACAATAAAGCGGATCACTTGGAAAAACTGGAAAACAAATCGGAGTCAAATCCCGAGCCGAAAGCCACAAGATCTTCTCGGTTCGTGCCGGGTTGCTTCACGGAGGAGAAAGCGAAGCAGCTCCGGATGATGACCATGGACACCGAGTCTTTTCACGACGTCATGTATCACTCCGCCATCGCATCTCGCCTCGCCTCCGATTTCAAGAACCGATCCGAGCGTGAACGTTAAAAGTATAAATTTGAAGGTGTTTTTTTTTTTTTTGTAAAAAAAAAAAAAAAAATATGATATAATGCATAGGTAAGTGTCCGGTATTTTTTAGGGCTGAACGGATGTGATGTGATGATGTATGCGTTAATAAGTTGGCTACGTGGAAGACGTTGATTAAAAATGTAGTTATATTATATAGATGATGATCAAAGCTCTGTAATTATTGTTTCATATATTATTATTTTTTTTAATTTTATGTTTAAATTAGGTTTGTTGCATTATCGATTTGTAAAGAAGATAAAGCCTAATCTGCTGATGTTGGTTTGGTTTAAAGTGAAGTAAAAGATAATAATAAATTTAAGTAGATTAGATGAAATTCATTGGATTAAGGATGAGCGGTGAATCTACTTAAATTTCGTACGTTATAAGCGTGAGTCACATGGGTCCCGCCAAAGAGTTTTGAGGAATTAATTTTGTTAGGCGTGACCAACGACCCGGATCTAAAATCGGAAGAAACAAGATTCTGTCAAGTTGGCGATAGCATATTCGGATCTGACATGGATCCCAAGTAGGTATCGAGTGCTGCAATTGGGATATTTCATGGAAAATTTTTAAAATAAGAAATGCTGCTAACCAATCGGAAATATAGTTACTTCTCTGACCCTCGAACTCTTTTTTTTTTTTATTTTTATCTAGTTCTATATATATATATATATGTGTGTGTGTGCGCGCGCGCGCCTGGTAGTTTTTACTGAGCCATTTTTTTTTTTTCTCTCAGATTTTTTCGTCTACATTCATACCTATTTATATTTATTTATATCGGAAGGGGTTAAATCCAATGTAAATATGCAGAATATAAAAATGAACTATCTGCCAACGACTAAGAATGAAACAAAGTGCTTTGCCAATTGTTTACGGTTTATTTGGACCCGGCAGGCATGTGTAGCATCACGCATAATTGTCTTCCTTTGACGTTAGTAATTTTTCTGTTTCTGAATATTGAAAATTACATAATCAGAATTTTCAAAAAATACAAGAGAGTGAAAGCTAGAAACTTGTGACAGACATGTGGAAAGTATTGAGAAAATAGTGGCAGTGGTCCTGTAGACAGTGTGGTTCAATCAAACTTAAATTCATACTCGACATTCCACTTTGTTTGTTTCTTCCTTTTCATTTCACATTGTAATTAAATTCGCTATCACCAGAAAGATGATAACTCTCAGATTCAATGCAATCAAATGCATGCTATCCTCCTCGAGCAAAATCTTCATAACATAACAGGGTAGTAAACATAAACAAGATGTAGTCATCTCACTACCCAAATCTTCCAACTCCTAGAAATGTAGTTAGTGCAACCAGGTTTTACTGCAAAAATCACTTCACAGTCTCTAAGACTAGGAGACTAACACCAAATGATGAAAAGTGGGATCTACAATCAGGGACACATATAATGCTCAAGGAGTCCACATCTTTTACTTCACGTACAACTTCTTACCAGCAAGCTAGTGTGATAAAGGACCCCTTTTTTCACTGAACCAAGATAACGGCCCTTAAAAGTCCACACAGCATGTAAAAAGTTTATGACTTTAACTATGACAAAGCATTAACCTTTTTTATAGAGAAAAATTGTACACCAATGTTGTCCTTTATTTCTTCAGAAGCAAAATCTCATCAATCAGTCCTTAAATTTTTGGCCTAGAAAAACAGATACAAGATAGAGTCATCATTCCAAAATTGATGGAATGAGAAGAATACAGTATCCAATTTGTCCTATGCCATTAAAGGTGTCGCCAGAACGTCAAGCTGCATAATATCCGCCCAGGAAAAAATTTGTAGAAGTGATGTCAGCTATCACATATATCAGGTAACAAATCCATATTCACTTGCTCTCGACATCATATAGATCCGTTCTGAATATAACTATTAAGGAAAACCAACAATAATCCAAGAAGTACATAAACAAAATAAGATTGCTTGACAACAATCTGAGTTTGAAGACCAAAATACCACATAGTTAGGCCTTTTACAGTGGAAGCAAGAAGTCTAGGGATAGAGTCCCCTGCATAACAACCATATAGAGGGGAATGATTAATCTATATTTGTGTTTGGTACGGGAGAAAATACTACCAGCATTGAACAAATCATGATGTTCAGAGTGCATTTTCTTTATCTATTCTGTATGAAACCTGGAATAATGCAAAGGATAACTACCTTTTTTGCCCTTTCTTTTCGATAAATGATATGACCACAAGAAAGGTCACATAATCTAGCAATGGGCAGCATACAAACATCCAGAAAGCCTTTTTTAATAAAAAAGAAATAAGTTAACAATATCCAGTGGAAGTTAAAATCACCATGAAAATCAACTAGAACCATGAGAGTACTTATAGTAGACACGAAAACCAACAAACAAGCTCCTCCAAATCACAGTTTGTAGTTTCATTGCACAATGTTTCACTTTTTCATAGACTCAAGAGAAGTCAAAAGAAAAAGGGACTTAAATCCACTTCCATGTGTACTTTCACCGGGAGCAAATTGATTGATAATTGGATTATTTAAATCTTCTACTGAATAAGTAACATGGAGAAAATCCAAGCAATAGTTAAGTGCACTATACTTACATTCTCAATGGTGAACTGTACTGTATGGCAAAAATAAAAGTCTAGATTTTTTCTCTAAAAAAGCAACCATGTATGTAGTACATACAGTCACTGAGTATTCTTTCCTACTTCAATACCTTCAAACCTGTTTGTGGACAGCCACCAAGGCCAGCAGCCTAGTGGTAACGCACTCCCTCCACATGGAGGGAGTGTGTTCGAGTCTTGCTTTGGTAGGACTCCCCCACTTAATTTGTGGGGCTCCCCACCCCTTGTATGGGTAGATTCCCACCCTGTGTAGCTAGATATCCCTTGAATTTGATGGTAGATACCGTCCACACTGCGGGGAGATATAGCCAATTTGATGGTAGATACCACACAGATTGTGCGGAAATATGTCTGATCATATCTACACTTCCAGACATAAAAGCCTTTCCCTACTAAAGAATCCTACAGCACAATATAGAACTCAATGCTTGATGGTAGATACCACACACAATATGAGGAGATATGTCTAGTCATACCTACACTCCTAGACATGAAAGCCTTCATCTCACACACTATGCAGAAAAATGTCTAGTCATCTGCTGCACACACTATGCAGAAATATGTCTGGTCATACCTACACTCCCAAACATGAAAGCCTTTATCGCACACACTATGCGGAGATATGTCTAGTCATATGAAACTAGGTGTCTGATGGTAGATACCGCACACACTATGCGGAGATATGTCTAGTCATACCTACACTCCCATACATGAAAGCCTTTATTGCACACACTATGCTGAGATATGTCCAGTAATATGAAACTACATGTTTGATGGTAGATACAGCAACCTACACTCCCAGACATGAAATCCTTTCCCTACTAAAGAACCATATAGAGAAACCACATAGACATGGAGTGAACGTTTCCCTACAAAAGAACTTATAGAGAAACCACATAGACATGTACTGAACGTTCCCCTACTAAAGAACCCTATATAGAAACCACATAGACATGTAGTGAACATAACCCACCTTGTGTGGCTAGATATCCTCAAATTTGATGGTAGATACACCATGCAGAGATATATCTAGTCATACCTATCACTTCCAGACATGAGAGCCTTTCCCTAATAAAGAACCCCTATAAGGAAACCGCATAGACATGTATTGAACAGATGAGGGTACACATATTCTTAATAACCATATTAAGCTATATTCAGAAATGCTACACATCGAGCACCAAAAAAGGCAATTGTCCAGCTACCAATATAAATTTTTATTTGGTCAAATAAAATATACTATCGATGGGAAAGGGAATAATTTTAACAATATCAAGACATCCTGGTTTTAACCCACAAATAGAACGCAAATTTCAAGCCGCATATAAGGAACAAGAATCGGCAATTTTAATATTAAACATGAGCACATCAAAAGCATATCCAATGGTGCGACAATAATTCATGAATTAATGATCCTCAATCAATAAAAGGAACCAACAATCAATAGTGCACAACACAAACAATAGAAAAGAATAAAGGATACACCAGGTAAAATCCATGAGCAAATGCACCGGCCAACACAGCAGTAAATAAGCGGTCCCTTAGAACTGGATTCTTCCTCAACCCGATTCGAACTATAAAATAAAAAATCATGCAAATTAGAATTATTCAGCCAAACCCACATAAGGAACATCAAAATAATTATTTTATCTTAAACCAAAATTTAACCTTACTTAGAGGAAGAACAGGGGCATATACAAGGGGAACCAAGAACTTGAACGGAGCTCTATTGTTTTGCTTCCTAATAACAGTAGCCTCCCTTCATAAAAACGAATCCAACAATAACAATTTCACGTGATTTCGCATGATAAATAAAGAAATATTAAAGCATATAAAGTTTCGAAAGACTCACTGTTTAGACAGATCGGAAGACGAAGCCATAGCCTGCTTGAATAACAATGAAAGAGATCTATTGGAATCTTGGCGAAACTGTGACTTGCGATTCCTTGAAGAGGGTGACTGAGTTGAGTTTTCAATACCGCCCACTGTTTTGATGATCGAAACACTTACCACTTATATTTATATTTTCATGTACTTATGTGCAATAGTAAAATAATAATAAAATAAATGATTATGGGAAATTAAAATTGGTTTGAGTACACCAAACATTAGTCAATAATTTAGACTGAGATGTCGATTAAAATTTTAATTCTTACTTGTTTGTAAATATATTAAAAATAACTTTTGAGAATGGAATTAAAATTTTTGTATTTGGTAAATTCAGCCATTACTGTTAGTCAAAGTAATAAAATATTTTAATTGAAATAAAATGGTTTTTAATTGGTCAATTTTTTAATTTTTATTAATATTGTTGGTAAATAATTTCCCATTTCTATCATATTAAGTTTTACCTGTATACTCCAACCAAATTAATTTCGTAAAAGTCTATAGTACATTATTTATAATGTTAGTATTTCAGTGGAAAAAAATACTGCACAAATACGATTAAAATGTGAAATTATCTAGGTGAAAATTTGTGATTCCATAAAAATTTCTCCCGTACTAATTTAACAATTTTTCAAATAAATATGTATCACATTTTTCAATTACGATTTTTTTTTTAAGTAATCTTAGTCACATCTATGTATTATATATCCGTACCTTATGTATCATCTAAGAAAAGAAAAAACACATATTACTATTATTAACACAATTAATTTTATTAATACTAGTTGGCTCAACTAGTAACATCTTCAAAGTTCTGCTAGAAAATAGAAGGTTTAAACTGTACTTACCAAGTTATTTTTCTTGCAATATTTATAAAATATAATATAAATATTTTTTAACTAATAATATTAGAGCTACCAAACTTTAGCTATCGTACACTTAAATATAAAAATCTAGCTTTAATAATTTAATTTTTAAATATACTGTATTATCATTATTTTTATATAAAATTAACAAAACAAACTGACAATGATCTTAAAAGAATCCCAAATTATAATTATAAATATATTAACAAAAAGAATATGTATACATTATTAAAATTTAATTCCAAAGCACATTTCAGTCCCATTAATTTTAGAATTATTAGCATGAATGTCATTAGTTAACATTTTTTGTCAATTTTGACAATTTTTTTTTTTTTGCTGCAATTATACTTTAAAGTTAAATATACTATATTATCATTATTTTTATGTAAAATTAATAATTAAACTAACAAGATTATTTTTAAAATCAACAGGAGGGACTAAAATGTACATTCGAGGTGTATATACTTTGTTCTCTTTTTTAGAATAAAGTAAAAATATCCACGTGGATTGTTCAAGACGATGACGTGTATTTTTTAAAGTCTGAAAAAACAATAAAAAATAAGATAGGATTGTTTGAAACAGCTTAAAAAGAAAGCAGGGCGGAAACAAGTGCGTGAATCTGAGGCAGGAAAAGATCTGACGGTCAAACGGGTTCTAGAATAAAAACGAAACACTAAAAAGTATTCAAATCCAATGGCCAAGAGAGTTGCTTCAATTTAAAGCCACGCTGAGACTTCAATTCAAAGCCCTTCCCTCACTCCCTTATAAATCCGTTCTCATCGCCGTCGACTACGTCTCTCATTTATCTGCTCACACAATACACACCACAAGTTCAGATTCTCTCGATATCTCTCGCCAACTGAAGAATCGTACTCATGGTAAATCTTCTCTGTTTCTGTTTCTGTTTCTCATTATCTTTCTTCTTTGATTTCGTGGTTACACTCTAGGTTTTTTCGTAGATCTTTTTGTTTTCTAAAATATTTATGGTTATGATAATTGATCGGCGCTTTGTTTATATGCATATACTTTTTTTAAACTTTTTTGTTCTTTGATTTTAGGCTTTGCCTAATCAGCAGACTGTAGATTACGCGAGCTTCAAGCTCGTGATCGTTGGTGACGGAGGCACTGGTATTTTTCGTCGCTTTAGTGTAGTTATTTTGTCATTTTCGAATTAGACTAGGTTTTATGGAACTGATTGCTTGAGTTTGATTTGTGTTCCACCTATTACGTATATTACTTAAGCTTAAGCTTGTTATCGAGCCTTTTATGAACTATTAAACCGGAGGTCTCCTTCAGTGTTTATGGGTGTTAATATATGCGAGATAACGCGTTGATCAGAAAAAGGTTGACGAAAATGTTTTTGATAGACTAGGTTTTGGGAAAGGTTTTATTATTTTGTGTATATTATTCATGCAGAACGGCCGGTTGATTGATTGAATCTTTCTTAGAATTCTCCATCTTCTTGAATACTAACTTCGTAAATTTTTATTAAAATTTGGATGTACGGATAATTGATGTTTTTATGGTGTTGCTATATGGTTTTGACTTATTGGAATATTCTGAATGGTGTAGGGAAGACGACTTTTGTGAAGAGGCATCTGACTGGGGAGTTTGAGAAGAAATATGAACGTAAGTCTGCACGAAATAGCAATTTATTGCGTTTAATTTTATATTTGCCTTGTTTCTATTGATTTTTATATTGCCTCCTTTCACATTCCAGCAACGATTGGTGTGGAGGTTCATCCACTGGACTTCTTTACAAATTGTGGGAAAATCCGTTTTTACTGCTGGGATACTGCAGGACAAGAGAAATTCGGTGGTCTTAGAGATGGTTACTAGTAAGTGGATTTATGAATTTTGAGCATGACGGTTGTATTTGAACTTTCAATTTTGGTGCATTATGCGTGCATTTGATCTGAAGTTTGTTGGTGGAAGTGTTAGAACTTGCATGTTGTTTGTATTAGAACTTCCATTTGTGAAGCATTATGTGTGCATATGTAATGAAGTATTGAAAGTGTTTGACACAAAATCCTGGGTTGGTGTGGGGTCCAAATATTACCAATCATAGACCAAGAAGAGTAATTTAGTATCTTCCAGAAGCACCTGCCTGATCATGTGTAGAGATATTTTCGACTGAAACAAATGATGCATATATGTTGAGGTCAAATTATATTTATGCAAACAGCTACATTCTGCTCTGTTATGATTTCTTATTTTTACTTTACATGCCACATGTTATGCCTGGTTTGATCTTTCTATATTTGTTTTTATGCCTGGTTGGATCTTTCTATAGTTGTTAATGTTTTTCCATCCTAACTTGCAGCATCCACGGGCAATGTGCCATCATTATGTTTGATGTTACTGCCCGCCTGACATACAAGAATGTTCCCACATGGCACCGTGATCTGTGCAGGTATGTGAAGTCAACATTGAAACTTATATTTTGGCCTCTGTTCTTATTTGGAGTTGCACCATTGTGCCTTGCAATTGATTGTGACTTTTCATTCAAATGTTAGGGTGTGTGAAAATATACCAATTGTTCTATGTGGAAACAAGGTTGATGTGAAGAATAGGCAAGTCAAGGCAAAGCAGGTCACTTTCCACAGGAAGAAGAATCTGCAGTACTATGAGATTTCTGCCAAGAGCAACTACAATTTTGAGAAGCCGTTCTTGTATCTTGCGAGGAAGCTTGCTGGGTAAGATAAATTTGTTTTATTAGCTGATTGTCAGTTTATATATGATTTGAATGACACGTGATATTGATGATGATGCTTCGGTGGCCTAGGGACCCAAACTTACACTTTGTGGAATCTCCTGCTCTTGCTCCTCCAGAAGTTCAGATAGACTTGGCTGCACAGCAACAGTAATAGAGCTTAAATCTCTTGGCTTGCAATTTTTTAGTCTACAAAATTTACAGATTCTCATCTTACAAATTCTCTGTGGCTGCTATTACTACTTGGCTTTATGACATCTATTTAGCCTGTCAACATCCTAGAGTCAAATCTGTAACCTTGGTGCTTAGAAGTTTGCTGTTTAGTAAGTTGATAGCTAGTATTATTTCCTTGTTTGATTGTGATATTTTTCTTTTCCGTAGGCATGAAGCTGAGCTTGCCGCAGCAGCTAGTCAGCCTCTTCCTGATGATGATGATGACACATTTGAATAGAGGAAAGCTATTGATGGAAAGGTTGCAGGCTGCAACCTTTCTTGCTGCTATTCTGTTTTTGTCAACAGCTGCTATCTTGGACATTTTTAACATTGTATGGCGGGGATTTGGCTATCGGCATAGGGGTGACTGCTGAGAAAACATGGACTGTAGTAGTTAGGTTTGCCTTCACATATTGTTGGAGTCTGTCTTCGTGCTTGTTTTGTTGGTTTTACTTATTATTGGAATGCTTTTTTAGTGTTCTGGATTCTAAATATTTTTAATGCATAAAATTCTAATATTTTCCATCCAGAGGCAGCCAATACATACGGGACGCCGTGTGTGTAGAGATGGAGCAAATTGAGTGATAAATCTAGTTTGTGTAATGGCCGTCTCAAATGGATGGCACGTTTTATGTTGTCAACATATTGTCTATGAATGCTGTTGTAGGGCGGAGGATCACAAACGAAGAAGTGGTTCAATACTTTTAAAGTCGTTATTTGTTAGGGCTACATCCGTCCGCGTAAGAAATTCCTCGTGTCTAGCACATGGTACAAAGAGGGACTTCAGGAATTTGTCCTTTTCTCTTTTCAAGTCACACAAACTGATGGGTCTGCATGTCATTTGCTAACACGAATCACTTCTTCCGCGAAGAGGCTGAGGTTGTAGTACTTGTGTATAGATTGACTCTAATAATTAATTTAAGTGAGTGTAATAAAAAAGCAACTTTAATTATAAAATGGTTTGATTGATGTTTAACTAACTAGAGCTGGAAATGTCAGTTGCTCCATCCTTGCTAGTCCGGATTGATTGTGAGTAGCTACGATGAGTTTAACCATCCATTAACTTGGATGAAAACTCGGGGGAACTCGGGGGACAGCTCACGGTGCTGAAGGCCTTATTGGTTTGCATTCTATCTACCCCATCTTAGTATTGAACAGAACAACGTAGGCCGAAGGGATGCTCAGGGCTCAACGATCAGACAAAAATGGCCAAGGTTTGCGAAAGTTAAAATGCAACGAGTCCATGTCTTGGAGGCCTACAGCTGGGAAGGAGTATTCGGGGTGGTTGGGGTAGGGTTATAAGTTTGTTGCCCGAACTGAACAAGGTAGTACTGAAGGCGCCCCAGCGTTTGCTAAACAGCCCAATATGATCAAGGGTCCAAATATGGGCTCTTGGGCAGATATCTAACGCCATATGATAAGGGTATGCAAAACAAAAGCAACGGTTGTGGTTGTGGGTACTCAATCGAGTAGAAGCAGTACAGCAGCAGGAGCAAGAGCAGCAATAGGGCTAGGCAAATGACGCATGCAACATCTGAAGAGATTCTAAACTAAATCGTCAGAAGAAGTCACGAGAAATGGACAATTCAATTGCCTCTCTGCCCAATTTTCTGACATTTACCCAACTTTTAATCATCATTCATACTCCATGCTTATATATATTTATTTATATGTGCAGTTTTTTAACATCAAAACTTGCAGTACTTGCATTGCTTCCCTGTCTACGAAAATTAAATATCTTTTACTTGTATATTTGCAAAATTTATTTCATGTTTTCGTGTTTCGATGCTTGGCTTCTGTCTGTTATCTTAAATGTAGAAAAGGCAAGCTTAACTGTATTCCATGTTGTATTATATTCTTTTGCTAAAACGGCCCCACACCGCCCCCCGCCCAAAAAAAAAAAAGACCCCTAGGGACTCATCAGCATCAGCATCAGCATCAGCATCATGATGCTGATGATGATGATCAACATCATGTCATGTGAAATCCACATGGAATAAGTAGAGGGGCGGCGTGAATGGTACACGTACACCCACTTGCCCATGTCTGAGGAACCCAAGGGTGCAGGCCGGTCGCATCCGATACCAATGAGCTACCTAGTCGCTTGACTAGTCCTTATCGGTGTCGGTTCGAGCCATAACCCAAATAGGTCTATATATTTATGGGCACTTGTCATCCACATCATTCCAACCACAATGTGGGGTAATTGAAAGGCTGGTCTTAGCTCTTGCCAGCATTATGTTTGTGGGGTTGCCCTGGCCTGACCCTCTAAAAGACAATGTCCTAATTTTCAGGGGTTCATTACCCCTCCTAACAGAAAGGACCCATTTACACCTCTTCACACTTCTTGCTTCGTATTATTAAGCTTATGGCCATAGACCCAGAAAAATGGGTGGGCATTCACTGTCGGTGGGTGGTCGGATCCATTTGCCTTTTGGCTTGGCCTAGCCTTTTTGCTTTGTAGTTCTACTACTTCTCCACTTCATTTCCTTCCTAGTGATCCATTAAATCCAAAGCTCATTTTTCTTTTTCACAATAAGTCACCTTCTTCTTCTTCTTCTTCTTCTTCTTCTATCTATTGCTAGCTAGATATTATCCTCAATGAGCCCTCTCTGTATCTGTTTCGCTATATATAATATGACCCCTGCTGTCTTGCTTCCTTTTGGTGAATTGGCTAGTTTTTCTTTTTTCCTTTCTTTTTCTTTTTACAATAACTCTTGTGTGCCTTTGAATTTTGTTATCTCTCTATTTGTCTATCCAAGAAATCATGGATACCTTTAATCCCAGTTGTAAATGAGTCACCAATTCTTTTGGGGGTAAAATTGAAACATGAGAGAATGAATGAATGAATGAATGAATGAAATATTTGAACAAATTTCAACCCAAAAACAGAAGACAATTTTGGTCTGTAAAATATAAAATGGTATATAAAGTGGGGAATTAAAGAAGTATCACTAAGTTAAAAAGGATTGCGACTTATCGTCACATGGCCCATCATGTGAGAATACGAAATACATTGATTTTGTAGAAAGGAACATAAATATAAATATAGAGAGAAGGGTGGTGTGGTGACTGGGGACTGCTGAGAGCGAGTATTGATGGTGATTGGTAGGGCAGGGCAGGGGAAGGCAAGGTGGATGATGAGTTAAGAGCAATGTAGCAATTGTATTCATGTAAACTTGGAACAGGACATGTTCTGAAATAGTAGCATGTGCTTCAGCATTAACACAACAAGCATAAATTGGAGTGTACCAAGCAACTGTCAATGTCTATCTTTCTCTCCCCTTGTTGCCATGAATATGATCTGGATTTTCATGCTTAATTCAACTCCATCAAATATCATTCTCACTTCTCTCTTCAACACCCCTCCCCATGCATTCCTTTTCTCTCACTACTACTCGGCCGATGGGGGCGATTGGATGAGTGCATTGAGTATGATCATGCTTTGCTTTGCTTTTTTGATAATATTTCTATTAATTAGGTTAAGACATTTTAGTATGTCATTGATGATTTATTTGGACATGTTTTTAAGTTTTTTATATTATATTATATTTTATAAAAACAGTTTCTTATACAGTTCATGTTATTGTCTGTGTTAAACTATAAATATATATATATATATATATATGAAATATAAATTTTATACTGAAATAATTATAATTACATTTATCAGATACATTTTTGTTCGACTTGTATACACTTGATGCAAGCTCAATATCTATGTATATTTTTTCTGGATCAAACAAGATTTTTGCAATCTATATATAATTATACCATTTAAGGTTGGAGCTACAAAACACATATTGTATAAATCATCTTTTGAATATCTCGTATACATAAATATGATATTTACAAGAATAGACCATGTATATACATTACATGTACATTGTATACTGATGATGATAAAGGCTTGAGGTCGTTTATTTTTTTATTTTATGAATTTTAAATTAGTACGATGAGGACAAGAAAATCTATATACATCCCAAGAGTTGCCTTTGGACTCCATTGTATACTGATGTTTAATTTTGCTATTTAATTATATGTTCTCTATCAAACTTTGGAAAGCTGAAGTTTAAAGATTAAATGAATTTTGTTCTATTATAACAAAGATGTTGATGGTGTTTGCCAACTACACTTACATATATATAATTTTGCATCTTAATTTTTAAATTTCTCGACAATAAAGATTCTAATGTATTTATATATCTTTCTTTTATTTATTAGTATTAACATTAAAAACTTTGGTTTTAATACCATAATATATGATACATTCTTAATTGTAAGACAAAATTTGTAGGAGACAAAATTTTAAAATTAAAAAAAAAAAAAAAAGGAATGTTAATTTGATCCAACTATTCCACCAAGTGTATTTGTGAAAAAGAAATCCTTCTCTATCTTTTCTTCTTTCCATTCATTGATTTTAATAACCAAAAAAAAAACGAAAAAGAAAAAAAGGAATTAGGTATTTTCGTGGAGTGTATATCATGTTATGTTTTTAATTTTTAATTTTTATTTTGGAGTATTTATGTTATGTGAAATGAAATGAAGAGAATATATATATATATATATATATATATATAAAGGAGCGGAGGGATGGTTGGATGGATGGATGGATGGATGGATGTATCATATCCTGTCAAATCTGATTACATATTAAATCATATATATCAAATTGTTAAGCCAAAAACAGCAAGAAGAATCATTAAGTGACACAGATAGATAGCTATATAGTTATATGGTAATATGTGTACACATATTAATTATAAGCTTGAAAATATTTTGTGGCTTACAGAAGGGCACACTTCATTGAGATGACTTCAATCCATCGTTGTAAGCTGCTGTAATCATCATACAGGTCTATTTCGATATGACCAAACAATATTGTTAAGCCTACCTACCAGTTTTAATTTTCAATACCTTATTGCATGTTACAAAAAAAAAAAAAAAAAAAAAATTTATGTAAAATTTTATCAGTAAAGAGAGAATATAAAAAAAAGTGTAAGTAGCAAAAATTCAGAAGAGATGGAGAGAGAGAGAGAGAGAGAGAGAGACATGGGCGTTGAAGAGAGACAAAAAGTAGACAAGGATGGTTTTAAAGGGACAAAACATATGGCATGAAATGTAGTATCTTGTGCTTAGTAGTTTCCTTTTCCAATGGAAAAAATACCCAAAATTAAAAATTAAAATTAAATATAAAAAAAATATAGGGCCTTTTTTCTTTTTTTTGGTAAAATTTTAATATTTTAATAATATTCGAATGAAGAAAATCTTGAGAAGATTTAAAAAAAAAAAAAAAAAAAAAAAAAAGGGAGGGGGTGTAAAACTGTGATAGATAGATAGATAGATAGATAGATAGATAGATAGATAGATGGCAGTGAATTGTTAAGAAAACACTGGAAAAAAGGTGAAAAAACATTGCCCTCGATTCACGAGGGATATAGATAGATAGATATATAACGGAGCGAGTAAAAGTACGGATTTCATTTTGGCCCTGTCACTGCTACTCACTACTACTACTGCCACACACCCAGAGTTTGTTATCTTTGTACTCCAACCCCAATTTTTTTTATTTTTTATTTTTATTTTTATTTTTATTTTATGATAACTAATTATCTAATCTCTCTCTCTCTCTCTCTTCTAATTTTTATTTTTTTCAATTAAAATAACAAAAAATCTTTATTAAAATATTGCATGTTATTTTCTTTTCATTTTCTCTATTCTGCCCCTCATTTGACTTCCATCATTACTTCATTCACTATTCATTTTCTTAATGACACAATTAAAATTTGAAACATATTTTAAAATCTAAATACATAATTCACTTAATGTAAAAAAAAAAAAAATATATATATATATATAGATATATTACGAATTCACTGACAAACCAAATTTTATTAAAAATATTAGTATTTTGACTTTTTGAGGAATTAAAAGAGAAAAACTCAAATATATTATTGAAATATTCGGTAATTATAAAAAAAAAAAAAAAAAAAAAAGGAGGGAAAGCTTGGAGGGGTTAAGAAAAGGAAAAAAGTAGAAGTGGGGTGGGTAAATGAAGCCTGCAAAGACTGCGAAGTAAGCAGGTGGGTTTGATGGGGGACGATGGGCGGAAGGAGGGTGCAGAAATGGACAAATTAGGGTTAAAAAAAAAAAAATGTAAATGATTGGATGCCACGTGGCATGGTATGATTTGACAATGCATTTTGTACAAATACTCTTGTGTAGGCTGATGAAGAAGAAGGACCTGTCACACGGTTGATTGCGTGGACGAAAACCTCCTCTCTTTTATTTTTATACATACATACATACATACATATATATATATATATATTATTATTAAAAAATTTCCAGTCACTTCTGGATTGGTATCTCTATGCAACAAAATTTAGCCCATACATTAAAACATTTTTTTAAAAAAAAAAATAAACAACAAATCTCTTTTGCCAGCCAAGAATTTTAAAAAATTAAATTAACTAACAATTACAAAATACAAATTTGTAATATTTTAAAATAGTTTATTTTATTAATAAGCATATACATATTACTAGAATTAACAAACTCTTTTTATTTTTCTTTTATACTTTATATAATAATTTATACACACATAATTAATGCATTCTCACGATTGAGATAAATAAATACTAACATAAGTATTATTGTCTTCCTTAAAATATTTTATTAATTATTGTAATTTATTTTTGGCAGGTAAACAGTATTGTTGATTGTTCAAAACGGTGTGACATTACCTTAAAGAATTGTTTGGTTAATAATATTGCTACTAATCATTAATGCATGCAATATATAGATATATCATGCTCAAGATCAAGATGACGTTGAATATATATATATATATATATATATATATATAAAAATTGAAATGGGTATTTGAAATTTGAAGGAGGTAAGAAAGAAAGCACTAACTTCGAAATCAACACAAGTCAAATAAGAGTATTGATTAAAAACTATTTAGTAGGTTAATGCATGCGCAACCATGCACGCGCATACTAATTTAATTTAATTTAATTTATAGTAGTGAATTGATGATTTGATTTTCATTGATTCACCATCTATCTAATTATGCAATAATCTCAACCAACAATCACAATATAATAAAGTAATGGTGGGATTATTAATTATATGGATGAAAAAAAAGGACCCAACTCTCACAATCAAAATAGATTTGTCATTGAGTAGTTATAGATATCTTCAAACTTCATATTGATTAAATAGGAAAGTCAAAAACTCTAAAATTTTACTTGTAAATATAATATTAATATGAGAAATTATGAGAAGTGGACACGCTCTAGTATCTATCTATCAATTAAGCAGGGAAATGACATATGTATGTGGGTATTATAAAATTTTAAAAAATAATAATAATAATAATAATAATAATAATTGGGATTGTAGGATCCAAATCCTTGTTTGTGGGATAAATTTAGGGGAATATGTATAGAATTAATAGACTAGTAATATAATATATGAATGCAATTAATTATTAAGAAGATTTGATATGGTGGTGGAGAGGGATTTGCCAACTTATGATACGTACAAATCCCCTCTTTTGCTCTTGACTTTACTAACTATATCTCTTTATCACTTTCAAAGTTTCTCTAATGAATTAGAAGATCGATCAAATTAGAAAATACAAAATACAAAATTTTTATATATTACTATATAGTGATGATCTTTAATTTGTATATATGCATACGCATATGCATGCGAGCTCCAATTATTGTCAATTATTTCAAAAGCATATGAGTCCAAATTTTTCACTGAATCTCAATTATGTGCTCCCGTAAAGTTGTCAACTTCCAAGTTCAATATATTCTATATAATATTTCTTTCGATTTATATATATGTATACACACACACACACACACAATTAAGTACTAGGGTTGGTTAATTGTCATTTTCTGAAAAACAATTTCTTTTTTTTTTTCTCTTGATTTACTGTCAATATATTTCATCATATAATTTCTTATTAGATAAATATGATAATTTTCTTTTTGGTATAATTCTATTTAGATTAGTGAAATTAATAATGGCTAACAAACTTGTAATAATAAATGAAGTTGCATACACATTGTATGATTATAAATGTAGCCAAGAAAGAAAATGTATAAGATAACATGTGGAGTAGGTTTTTTTTTTTTTTTTTTTTGGGTGGATTTAGAAAAAAGAAAGAAATATATACAATGATAAAGTGATAATAATGTGGAATAATAATAGTTAGATCTGTAGCAGGATCCATATTTCAAAAAGCATATTATAGCTAGGTAGCTATTTCTTCTTCTTCTTCTTCTTCTTCTTGATCTACATTTACTCCACAAGATGAATGCAGTTGGTTGGCAGCTTTTATAATTTTGTGTGTGTGTATGTACATATATATATATATATATATATTAGAACTTTTTAAAATGGGTCCAAAAGTAAATAAAAAAAAAAAAAAGAAAGGAAGAAATTAATAATAATAAGTTGGAAGAAGGAAAGGGCATGGTGCAGGCTTTTTATTGAATGTATGGAATTTGTCCAGAGCTCATTATCATTAATACTGTTCTGATCTGTTGGTTGCATATTCTACTTTGTCTCTTTGCACACCAAATAATATTATATAATATACATTTAATTATTTGTAATTGCAAGGGAGGAGATCAGGGGAGGGCCATCATATCCATTCATCCTGCTCCTCCCATTCTCAGTATATATATATAATAATAATAATAATAAATAATAATAATAATAATAATAATAATAATAATAATAATAATAATAAATAATGAAATCAAAAGAAAAAAAAAAAAAAAAAAAAAAGAAAAAGGTTTCATTTGGTATCAGAACATGATCTAACTAAAGTCAGACATCTGCAGGCATTAATAATCCAGCATGATGATTATGATGATCTAACTAAAGAAAAAAGGCTTTTTAATTGTTTTCTCCCTCTCCTACCCATTTTAACATCAAAACAATTTTTACAATTCATATTAATTTCCACTCAATCGCTAATGTAATAGATCATGATGATTATGATGATGATGATGATGAATTGATGATCCGTCATCTCATCATTTTCCGTTTCCTCTGATAATTTAAACAAAATTAAATATATATATATATATATATATCAACTGATAAATTAATATAGCTGTTACAACGGATAACTCTCTAACAGTTCGGGCAGGCAGTGACAGAAGCATAGAATCATTACAATACATCCTAACAAATTCAAAATTAATACCAACTACCTATATATATATATATATATAATATTCTGAAATAAATGACCAAGAAATCTAGAGAGAAAACACCAAATAAAAAAAAAACCCAAAATTCCATTCATTCCAGAATACTACATCGAAATTAAAAAATTCAATATATAAACAACTGTGAATTCAATTTTTTTTTTTTAAAGAAAAAAAATAAAAATAAAAAGGAAAAAGAAAGGGTAACCAACACTAGAGCAAGCACATCACATCACATCACATCACGGTCGTTACATAACCAATGGGAATAGGAATGGGCAACCCCACACTACAAATTTGAGGCCACCTTACATTACATTACATAACATAACATAATGCATTACATAGCATACAAAAAAAAAAAAAAAAAAAAAAATACATTCAATATGAACTCATTCTCATAACAACCCATACCTCTCCCATTTCCTTTTCAAAATGATCACTTGTGTATATACACAATCTCAATCTTAATTAATTAGTTAAATTGGTGATAAAAATTAAGGGATGATAAAATAGTAATTATATATATATATATGTATGTATGTATGTATATAATAAGGGTAGCTAGCGTTGAGTTTTATATAGACATGGGATTTAATTTGAATAAACAGGGACAGATGGAAGGGGGAAGAGGCACATGGCCCCAACATGTCTTGGGTGTATTAGGACAAGATTAGGGAAGGGTGGCTTTGGGTGGGCGCACCATTGTTGGGTCAACTAGAGCATATTTCCCCACCTAAACCCACAGAAAGAAACCCCAATATAGACACCCTTGTTCCCATGTGATCAAATTTAAGAGCAACATTCCAAAATAATACACATACACTCACTACTCCCCCCTCCCCCTCTCTCTCTTTTCTTCTTCAACTCCCAATATCAATCTTTTCGGGAACATGGAACACATATTATTATTAACTCTTTTAACTATTTAATTCAACTTCCTTATCCATGCATACAAACTAATTTCTTATTTATTTATTTACATTTATATTAACATTAGTCATTAATTAATTCCATCTCTTCTCTTCTCTTCTAATCCTTAATTTAACATCATATCTACTTACAATGATTAATTATCACTTAAACCCCCCACCCTGTTTTACATGTTTTTAAAGTACAAGCTGCCTCAAAAAGTGGAGGATGAAAACAAGCCTGTCCACTCCAATACTCTTCACCACTCTCTCTCTCTCTCTCTCTCTCTCTCTATATATATATATATATATATATATATATATATATATGACAATTAAGCATTCTTAAGCTCGCATTAACTACCATATACACTACAAAATCAAACTACATTATATTCTTCTATCTCGTATATTATATGCTCTCTCTACTCGTATCAAAATTTATTTTCTTTTTAATCTATTTCTTTTATATTTTTATTTAGATTGCCCAATATTGGCCATTGGCCTAAATATCTATCCCATTTAATTAATTGATAGATAATGTTTATGACAAAATAGTCATAAGAATTAATTAATTAATTAATTAATTAAATTAGTTCTGTGTGTACAATCTTGTCATAAAATTGTTTAAGATATGATTTAAATCACATATATTATTTTACTAAAAGAAATAGAAACCCAAAGTGATAATTAAAACCAAAAAAAGAAAAACATAAGCATGTTCAAAGATGTATTATTATTTAGAAGATCCCAATTTGATTTCATGATGTAGATATTTATGTAAACAATATTATAAATATATATATATATATATATATACATATAATTTTACACCTCATGCTCATCTGTTGTCGTTCAATCATGCCTTATTTTAGAAGAGCATCAAGTGTCAAATATCACCTCACACCCAATTTGGTATGATTTATTTAATTTTAAATTTTTTTATGGAAATTGATTATGATATTGATAATACCAAATAACAAAAAAAGCCCCTATAATAAATTAGAAAGACTGATCAGTCTATTTCTGAATTAGCCATATTTTTAAAATTAACTAACTGAACACATTCTTAATTAAGAACAGGATGATTAAGTGATATTTATACAAAAAAATTAAACACCTGTTAAATAAGAGATTATCTAAAGCATCTATTTTTACTTGATTTAATTACATGGGAGTATTATAATTAATAATAGGTAAGGCTGAGAAACTAAATGCTAATTTTCTGCGAAAGCAGAAATAGAATCCTAAGAAAGAAAAAACAAGTGTATATAATAAGACAAAAAAAAAAAGAACAAGAAGAGGAGGGAGGGAGGGATATAATAATACTAAGAGGAAAAGACAAGGGTAAGATTGTCAAGGAAAAAAAGAATATAAAAAAATACGAAATTCGTTGACCCTTGGAATTCCAATGGCGGCCCCTACGCCGTTGGCCTTGCTTTGCTTTGCTTTGCTTTGCTTCGTTTCTTTGGTTTTGGTTTTGGCTTTGGCTTTGGCTTCTTCGTCTATTCTTAAACCATCTTCTCTATTTTCATTAGCTGTTTTTTTTTTTTTTCTTTTTTTTTTTTTTTTTTTTCAAATTTTCTCTCTCACTTAGTAGTATTAAAAGGCAAACACACTAACAAAGTACACGCCAACATAAGCAAAAGAAGATAAGAAGCAAAAAACATAAAAAGGCTGCTCCACTCTGCTTGCTTGCTAGCTACCTCCAAAACCATAACCAATAACAAAAAATCAAAATCCAAACCCAAAAACAAAACACTCTTCCTTGTTCTTGTTCTTGTTTTTGTTCTTCCTTTCTTCTTTTATTATGGCGGATGAAGTCTTCATCGTCAACTGGTTCAAGCTTCTTTTCATCTCTTTCACGGTGTTCTTGTTTGTGTTTAAAGTTGTTGTGTGTCTTTGGTGGACGCCCAGAAAAATTGAAGTCCATTTCTCAAAGCAAGGGATCAGAGGTCCTCCTTATCATTTCTTCATTGGAAATGTTAAGGAGCTTGTTGGAATGATGCTTAAGGCTTCTTCTCAACCTATGCCTTTCTCTCACAACATTCTTCCTAGAGTTCTCTCCTTTTATCATCATTGGAAGAAAATCTATGGTACTTCACTTCTTCATCTCACTTTCTGAGCTTCTCTCTGTCATTTTTCTCTTCTCACGGCCACTCACATTGATACATGGTTTTGTTTTCTTGAACATTTTAAAAGCATTTTTCTTTTAGCATTTAAGTGTGTTTCTTCTTCTTCTTCTTCCTTTCTCCAGGACATTATAATAATTATTTATAAAAAAAAAAAAAAAGAAAGAAAAGAAAAGAAAGTGTTCTTGAAAGCCTTCTCTCTGTTAAAGCAAAGAGTTAGTTTCGATCATCATTAAAGCTGCTGGTGGGCTTCCTTTTGTGAGGTTTCTTTAGCTTGTTTGATGATCACATCCTTCAAAATTGTGGCTTTTGAAAGCCTTATTTTTTGAGTTCGGGTACTTCTTTTTAAAAACTTTTTCAGAACTTTTCTGAGCTTGGATGCTTGATGTTGAAGTTCAGAGATTTTGGACTGTCCACTCATGTGGTTTAACTTTCTCTTTCCTGTGAAGATTAAATTAAGAAACTTGATTTTGTTTTATTTTTCTTAATTGAAATTATTCCTTTTGTTAATTCTGTTTTGTCCGTGATAATAATTTTGTCAGTCCTGATCATAGTGAAACTGCTGTGTATTGATTTCCATTTCGCAGTTACACATAAATTTAAATAAATACAAATACAAGTATCGATCATTTACTTTTTCATCAGTTCATTTTTTTTTTTTTTTTTCTTTTTAGGTGTCTTCTTTCATTTGTTTTAAGGGATCTTGAATTTTGATAATGAAGTTGTATGTGTTTGGTAGTAGCATGTCTTGAGTTGTCTTCTTCCTAGTTTGTTTTGGCTTGGCTCTTTCTCCTGTAGGGTCTACACTATCCATGCTCTCTGAATTAATGGCTGTCATGTTTTCTGCTCATTCCTCTTTCTGCACACTTTATATTTACTACTTGAGGTTGTGTATTACTTCCTCCTTGGTGTAATACCTATTCTATTTTCCTTATCTAATCTATTAATTTAATGCCAGCTGCAAAATGAATCTTTTTTTTTTTTTTTTAATTTTTGTTTTGTTTTGTTTTCTGATTAATTTGCTGTTCATTGCATATATTGCAGGTGCTACATTTCTTGTCTGGTTCGGACCCACGGTGCGCCTCGCCGTCTCCGATCCCGATCTCATTCGCGAAGTCTTCACTTCAAAGTCTGAATTTTATGAGAAAAATGAGGCAAACCCACTTGTTAAACAGCTCGAAGGTAATGGTCTCCTCAGCCTCAAAGGAGAGAAATGGGCTCACCACAGAAAAATCATAACACCCACTTTCCATATGGAAAATCTCAAGGTAATTAAGTTGGTCAAAATCATTCCTTCGATGAATTTAAGTTCTGTGTTTTTTTTTTTTTTAAAGAAAAAAAAAAGCGAGAAAATTAATTTTATCAGTATCTAAAATTTAATAAGTGTAATTTAATTTTGAAATTTAATATATATAAATAAATTTTTTTTTGGGTGTAGTTGTTGGTGCCAGTGGTGGCAAAAAGTGTGACGGATATGTTGGATAAATGGTTAGCAATGTCAAAATCAGGCAAGGTAGAAGTCGAAGTTTCAGAGTGGTTTCAACTCCTCACAGAAGATGTAATTACTCGAACAGCATTTGGTAGTAGCTACGAAGACGGCAAAGCAATTTTTCGACTACAAGCACAACAGATGGAGCTCGCAGCTGAGGCTTTTCGAGAAGTTTTCATTCCTGGCTACAGGTATTTATTTATTAAAACAATAACAATAACAATAACAATAACAATAATGTCTACTTATTTATGTAACCAGTAGCAGCAGCAGCAGCAGTTGTGGTTGTTAATCATAATGACAGGAAGATTAAGATCGTTATAATTATATCTATACATATATATATATATATATGTATTACTGCAGATTTATACCCACAAAGAGGAACATAAATTCCTGGAAACTGGACAAGGAAATCAAGAAATCATTAATGAGGCTGATAGAAAAGAGGAAAGAGAATTCTGGGAGCAATAATACAATGTTGCAGCAACAGCAGCAGCAGCAGCAGCTGGAAAAGGGTCCGAAAGATTTGCTAGGACTCATGATTCAAGCTTCAAATTCATCTCCAAATATCACCGATTATGACATTATTGAAGAATGCAAGAGCTTTTTCTTTGCTGGCAAACAGACCACATCCAACTTGCTGACGTGGACAACAGTGCTACTTGCAATGCACCCACAATGGCAGGTGCTAGCACGTGAGGAGGTGCTAAGGGTGTGCGGAGCACGTGACATCCCCACTAAAGATGATGTTGTAAAGCTCAAGACGGTAAGCCAAAGCCCCTCCCCCTCTCTGGTGCTCTGATTAAACATTAAAGACAAAACAACCCCCCCCCCCCCCCCCCCCCCCCCCCCCCCCGCCTATGTTTTGTCTCTTACTACTTGCTTTGTTTTCTTACATAACTGAACTCTGTCTACTTTTCCTTTACGTTAGTACTTTTAGTTTTTCCTGGAAACCCCTATGCCTCACTATCTATAGTCTATGCCACCTATTTCTTTTTCAAATTTTTATCATTATAATTTTTTCTTTTTGTTTCTCTTCTTTTTTTTCTTTTTTTTTTTTTAAAAGAAAACAAAAGAAGAAAAACTAATAGTATTTTTTATGTGAAATAATCTGGTGTGCAGCTGACCATGATACTAAACGAATCCCTCCGTCTATACCCGCCAATAATCGCGACGATCAGAAGAGCAAAGAGTGATGTGGAGTTGGGTGGATACCAGATTCCGCGTGGGACAGAGATATTGGTACCAATCATAGCCGTTCATCATGATCAAGCAATATGGGGAAACGATGCGAACGAATTCAATCCAGGTAGATTCTCGGAAGGTGTGGCCAGAGCAGCTAAGCATCCGGTGGGGTTCATACCATTTGGGCTTGGGGTCCGCACGTGCATTGGCCAAAATCTAGCCATCTTGCAAACAAAGCTAGCACTTGCCATCATACTTCAACGCTTCTCTTTTCGTTTGGCCCCAACTTATCAACATGCACCAACGGTTCTGATGCTATTATACCCACAGTACGGTGCACCACTCATCTTTCAACATTTGTCTGATGATCATGATGAATCCCAAACAACTATGATCCCTTGATCTAGATCATCGATCTCCATCTTCATCACTATACATACCTAGCTAGCTAGCTAGCTACATCCTTAATTTCCTTTTGTGTGTGAGGTGAACGTATGCTAATGCTACTAGGTAGGTTATTGAGTGACCAAAATACCCTCCCGGTATTGCCTTGCCTTGCCTTGCCTTGCCTTGCCTTGCCTTGAATTATATATATATAGCAACCTTAGGAGAGGAGAGGATATTTTGAAAGAAAGTATTGATTATAAAACTTCCCCATTTGGAAACTGACCCTCAATTCCAATGGTCTATGGGTTTCAATTTTAGCCAACATATACATTTGACCAGGGTAGCCATTGGAAGATTATGGTTTTTACCATTAATTAATTAATTAGTTAAAGTTAATTTGAAGTGTATCAGCTTTTGTATTAGTTGTAGGATTAGTAAGTAAATTATGGCTAACCAACTAATAGGTAGCTTTGATCCCTCTCTGTCAGTCTCATATCATATTATATCATATCATATCATATCATGTATGTAATGTATATTTCCACAATTTTTTCACAGTTTTGTAGTATTATTTATTAATCGGCTGTTACTTTCTCTCTCACTCCCTCTCCCACTTTTAGTATAATATGAATATAGTGTCGTTTTTAATTGTAATATATATATATATATATGGCTAAATTGTTAATTATAAAATATAAATGAGTCAAGGATTCAATCATGTTTTTAAATTATTATTATTTAAAAATTAAGTAAACATATTCATATATTAATTTACAATTATAGTTCATTAATTCAAAGGATGGGATGAAAATTTTCATGCAATCCCACCTTATTAATTTGTCCAACTGACAGTTGCGCACAAACAAATTAATCGTTATTTTTTTTTTTTTGGCCTTTAAATGGGTAGATATTATATTGGTTTATAAATAGAATAATAACAATGATGAGAAGAGGTTAATGGTTACCAGCTAAGATGGTGAAGAAAAATGAAGTCGAGAAGAGAAGAGAAGAGAAGTTGTCTGGTTTGTAAGTTTCGTAAAGTAGAGCTAATTAAAGTTTGTAGCAACATTTATGGCATTGATGTGCACTCTTCTGTATTACCAACAAATCAGGCAATGGCAATCCTCTTCGTAACTATACATGTAAATAATTAATATTAGTTTAGGTAGCCCAAAACTCATTTTCCAAGAGAAACAGTTTTATATATTAATTAATTAATTTTCCTTTTTGACAAAATTTATTATTGGGTTTCCAAACATTCTATGATGTGATATGTCTTTCTTTTTCTTGTGTGTGTGGAAGAGGGAAGAGGAAGAGAAAGAGGAAGCATGAGCACTAAGCCAAGCTAGGTAGGTAGGTTGGTAGCACTTAATAAAATAGGAATTGGGCACTAGAATCAGTAAACTTGGTGTTACGACAGGATTAAAAGAAAGCAAACAAGCATAAAAGACAGTTTGCTGCAGCACCCAATGCATGAAATATATATATATATATATATGTTGTTTTAACTTTTAACTTTTAATTAATTAAAGTATGTATAGAGGTTACTGTTTATGTGTATGTTTACTGTACTCCAGCATGCAATGCAATTAAATGCACTTTTTATTTATTTATTTATTTATATATTTGATTCTCTCCCTCTCCTTCTGCTTTATGGGGTTTAGGGCTTTCATTTGAGTTGTAACAAAACAGGAAGTCGTAAAAACATATTTTTTTTATAACCAAAATTGCTTTTTGGGATCTTCTCATATTACATGCCATCTCTTTCATGGGAGAGGGAGAGATCGATGACATTTATCAATCTCATTCATTTTTAAAATTTTAATTAATTAATTTCATATTTAGGAAATGAGATTGATGGTCCCCAGGCAGGAAGCATGTGGTTGGATTTGGAAGATCAGACATGATCTCTCTCTTCTCCTCTTCTGTTTCTCTTTGTGTTTTTTTTTTTTTTTTTTTTTTTAGCTTTTGTTAAAGGAATCATCAAAAAGCATGCCCATTTCGATGGAAAAGAAAAGCATGCATGCATGTGATCCCATCTATATATAAATTAACCCTATTTATTTATTTAATTAGTTTTCATTTCCTTGAGCTCCTGCTCCTGCTCCTCCTCCTCGCCCTCCTTCTATATATAATTAATATATGTGTATATATATGGTCGACATAGCCCCTGTGCTGCATCTTGGTTACATTAATTAATGTCCTAAATATAAACAGAAAACACCGTTTATTCTTTCAAATCACGATGTCTTTCATCTAGAACAACGAGATTATCATTTTTTATAACTGATTAGTATCGTTATTATCATTGTCTAAGTGATTTGGACATACCCTTCATCTCGATAAAGCATGCATGGTTTCATGCATTAAAAGTAAAAAAATAAAATAAAATAAAATAATTTTTTTAATTAAAAAATTTCATGACCCTTATTCTTAATTTACATTCCCTATTATAAAATCTTTTCTACCCCCATGATATTATATTATGAAATGTTATTGTAACGTGCTTAGCTTTCCCGTATGAACAGTAATCCCATGTCGTAATAATCTTAATCTATATATAATAAAATATGGTATTAATTAAAAAATATAGACGATTCTTCTGCATGTCTTGGGCATGCCTCCACATTAATGTCTACGCTATGCTATGCCATGTCTCCCTACTCTGCTATACGACAAACTCAACATTCCAATGGACCCATCTTAAAATTAGCTCTACCTACATCTACAATCTATACATACATACATACATACATACATACATACGTACATAAATATATATATATTTCATATAGTATTGATAATATATGTACTGTGTGTGTGTGTGTGTGTGTTTAATTATTCTTTTGCTTAATATATTTATGCCCACTTCTTCTCCTCGCTTTATTTCTCTCTTAATATTAATATATTATGACAGTGTATCACAAGCTCATGCATACAATATTTACTTGATGAAATGAAAGCCTTGAGTTGGGAGTTTATAAATATATACATCCCCAATTTCTCTAATTAGAGCAAAAAAGATCCGGATGTTTGCTTGCTTATTGTGCAAATCATTAGAGCAACCCATAAAATCATTGGCGATTATCATTTGATCTTATATATAATTTTGTTTCCATATTGCAAAAAGCAGAATATTCTGGAAAAGTAGTATTAATGAGTAAAGATCGAATTCACATGTTCATGTGCTTCTCGTCCGTTTCTGAATTTTTTTTCGGAAGAAGAATCGCCCAAATGATGACTCATGCATAATATTCATCGATCATCGTGTGAATATACATACATATATATATATATATATATATGAAATGTGGTTTTGATTGATACATTTGGGTTTCAATATATATTGTAGTTCCACAAACACCTAAGTAGCATGTCTTGCTATGTTTAATTCAAGAAGATCAGAATATGTAGGAGATATACTCCTCCCCAGCATTCCCATATGATATGTATATATTATTCTGAAAGAAAGACAATGACGACTGGAATTAATTGATATATACATACATATATATATATATATATCTCCAAGTTGGGGAAAAAAGAGATGGTATTTATGGTTATGGATCCCTAGTAAAAGAGTGCTTGCTTGTAGTAGTGTATGTAGCTTAAGTTGTTATTAATTAATTATTTTGTAATTAAAACTTGGTGTGTATTAGTAATATTAGTTTAATACCATATGCTTCCTAGCTAGCTATTTCAGCACTTATGCCAAAGCATTTTAGCTGGCTCATGTCTGCCCTTGATTAATGCGACTTTTGTCTCCTCTCCTGTACAGAATTTTCTCTTTAATTTGGATGATTGATTCCCCTTATTATATTTATATATTCACATCTATATCTATGCCCCCACAAGCATGGCACTTCTCTTTTCTATGATCTTACTACCTGCCATAAGATTGATTGATTATCAACACATTATTATTATTATTATTATTATTATTTTTAAAATTTTCGGTTTGGGAATTATTAATTAGTAAAATAGTTTAGCTGCATTGGAGGATTCTCTCGTGGGATGTAACATTATTTTATAACATCTATTCATATATATATATATATATATATATTAGGGGTAAGCTACAGTAAATCGCTGCACCATGCCGGCATTGCGCTCCAAATATTAAATTAAACAAAATAATTTCGTAAAAATTGGGAAAAGCCCCGATTTATTGTTATTTACAACTTAGAAGGTAGTTCGCTGTATAATATAGCAAGCAATGGGTAAAAACATAATATTTAAGAGACAGCAGTTACAGTTTGATGTAATGAAGCAAAAATAAGATTGAGAAGAAGAAGGCAAATACAAGTGAAATGAAGTTGTAGTATTTTTCTGCAATGGAGAGGCACAATCACATGGGAGTACCAATCATGGAGAGATGCAGATGAGACAATGGCAGGGGATTTGGTGGAGCCATTTAAATGCTCAACTCAACTCAACTCAACTCATTTGTACCCTTTTTCATCCCACAAGCAACAAACTCAACCATTTAAAAATTAAAACAAGTAATAATATTAATAATAAATAACATGATTTTCTTTTATTATTATTTTTTTAATACCCCACATTATTTACAATGTGAATGTGTCTACAATCTACATTAACTTGCATAAAATTGCTGCATATTCTGACCAAGGAATGACAACTTGGAACTTTTGTTGGTGATTTTCGTGACAAACCCACCTGTGCCTTTACCATTTATTTAATGCTTCTTGTGCCAATCCGCCATTAATTTCTTTTCTTTTCTTTTTTTATAAAAAAAATCAAAATCAAAATCAAAATAAGAATGAGAACCCACAACATCTGCTTGTCTAAATCTTCTCCTTCCAGGCAGTTGCATCATCATCTCAATCCCTCTCTCTTTCTCTGTCTCCTGTAAGAGAATAAAGAATTAACTTGTCCTAAGAAAAACTTGAAATTGAATATAGCCAGCAAATTTTTTATCGCCGCGGATCAAAAATATTTATTTGCCAATGTATGAAAAAGTCTGCGGTAAATGCGGTAGCCTTGCTTTGCGTTGCCTTGCCTTGTCTTGTCTTGCCTTGCCTTGCCTTGCCTTGCCTTGCCTTCCCTTGATACTTGGGAGTAGGAATAGGACGAGACATAAAAAAGAGTAAAATAGATTAGAGAGTGTAGGGTAGAGGTAGCGTCAGAGACAGAGCGCAGCAATTAAGCAAAAGTCTATAATACGGCCAATATTGTGTGGAACTGATTGTTCCTAAGTTTTTGATGGGGACGCTTGCTTTACCTACTTCTACCATTGTCTACACCTACAAATAAAATTAATCTACTCCTGAAACCAGACCGGACTGATTGTCTCACAATTCATTCTACGATGAACATCATTCATCATACAAGTCCTGTCCTTAATTGATCTAAATGTTGAATCCCCCATTAATCCTTAGATTGCTTGCGGGTACGGCAAGTAACAATCACCTTCTGCCACCCAATCCTCCTCCTATGCTATGTTATCTACTGCCTCAGTCCAGTGTTTCATATACCTAAGCTAAGCTAAGCTAAGCTAAGCTAAAATGTATATTTTCTGACAAACTGCAATGATATAATATTTGCTTCATCCAACCGCATTTCTAAATCTGTGTCCATATCCTTTCAATCAGGTAGTGGTATTTCGGCACGCATTCCAGGTGGTGCTAAACGGCCAAGTCCATTTTCAAAATGAACAACAATTATTAACACCCAAAATGGCAATAAACAAAGATTGGTGGTAACAGATTACTAGCACAAGCTTCACACCACCAAGACAGCGATTGAATGCTCATCCAAATTCTTCACCATCATCTAATAATTATGAAATTGGTTTTCAGACCCCGTAATGTTTTCATCAAATCAAGGCCTTTAGAATTAGGTAGGAGTAGGACCCGCATCTGTAAACCAGGCCTCTTGCCTCTCCTCAACCCAAGCCAAGGATTCAAATCACTGCAGAACTGAGGCAGCAAATGTTTGCAGCTTTATGATAAGCTCTGACAGTTGATAAATCCTGAAGTAACTTTTTCATCTGCATCACAAACCATACAAATGCCAGAGGTTAATTTTGTAAAACCCACATATACAAGCAAATCATATGGCTATAATGAAGCAAATTAAACACGATCCCATGCAGTCTACCAAAACAAAATAAGTAGAATGCTTCAGTATTACAACACAATTAATTCAGATAGCAACCTGTTACCACATCAATTGATTGATTACACTTGATAGATCAGTAGAAGATACGTATTTTTCCCAGCCTCACTCTCAACACGGTCGTGCGACAGCTAAACTGCATAATTTGTTCCAACATCAGTACTGATAATTCAGCCTTTACCAAAATGTAAGATTAGAAGTAAATGTATACACCCTTTACGCTGAATAGTCATCCGCATGAGATCAAGAATTGGAGAAATTGTCCGCATACTAACAATGAAACCAGCATAGGTATGAGAAACTATCTAAATGTTCATTATTTTACAAAATGTATCAGAATTTTCAACACGATCAGGTATTGGACACCAAATTACAGATGATGTTCAGTGCTCGATTAGTATTGCTTTCTTTGCCATTATTTTCACCATGCTTTAGGACTTGATTCAACCGTACATCTTATACTTAACATTAGAATGCATAAATAATCACTTAATAATGAATAAATAATTGGAAATCTGATCAATATACAGTTCCAAACTTAGTGAATTAGTTGTACTAAGTACATTTCTAGCCTCCTGGCCTAACTGAGCAGGACAATAATACAAAAATTATTTTAAAAAAAAAAAGGTAAGAACCTTTTTTTTTTTATTTTCCCTAGATTGAGGTTAGAACTATTTATGCACTGTGTCCAACAACCGAACTGACCCAGTCAGAGACCATGTAACTGACGATAATTAAAGTCATGCTTCTCAAATGCTGCCATAAGTTACAAAGTGTTAGACTAAAACGCTACTTTCACTTTTACGAAACTTACAGGCTTAAACATTGATCTTCTACATATTTACAGAATATTTGTAACTGTATATGCAGTACGAGCTTTAGGAATGTGCTTTGCACCAAGTTCTAAAACCAAAATTGCAACTCTTATTCCTGTTATTGTCATTCATTTCCTCTCGATACACTCGTAATTCATATTAGCATGCTGTATTCCAATATTCTAAAGAAACACAGACTTATATAGATAACATTAGGAATTCAATCTAACATGTTTACAGGTCTAGAACGAAATAAAAAGGTGGAAGGCCAAAAATAAAGGAAAAGAACCATCAATGATTTACGAAGGCAGGAGGCAATAAGAGCTGGGGAAAATCTAACCACTTTTGCGGTTGTGCAGCTACATTCACCTTCCTAAATATCTGACCAGATGAAACAGCCTAAATAATTATTCTCTGTTACTGCCAGTAATCAGTGATAACATGGGTTTCCAATAAATCATTAAGGGATCAGATGAAAGCATGGAAATGCTAATAAATCAAAACATTAATCGGACTGTTTATTCAGAAAGCTTGATCTCGTGGAATAAGAACATGATAGAAGGATCTTAGAGACAGAAATCCAAAATCAACAGAAGATGGAGACCCTAGGCAACAGCAATTGGTGAGCTCAGAAAAACGTACACAAAGAGGGGGACTTGGCATCATATTTGTTGAACCTCCTAAAACAGAGAGAAGCGAAATCACAAGTGAACAATTAACTGCAGGGAATCCTGCAAAGCTTCACTGGGAGCTTATGAGTTCACAATCATCCAGAGAGTAGATACATTAAGACTCACTTTAATGTAAACAATAGTTGCCCTAATTTCATAAATACGTGTCTGCGCAGACTCATGATTTGCAGGACATCAATTAGGCTTCAATGATTTCAAACTTTCCAGGAATAAAGAAAAGTATCAAACTGCAAACTATGTATGCAGCAATAAGAGGAATAAAAAATGATTACTTCCAATAACAACGTTGAGTCAGAGAGGCCTTAAAGCGATTGTGAGCAAATAAAGGGATATTTCACATGATGAACTGCAACAAAGGCTTGAAACTTTCAAGCATCCACATATCCAGTCATCCTTGGAAGTCGAAAGCCACAATATCCTGGTCTTAAATCATTCAGCAACACAGATATGTAAGGCTAACAGCTGGCCTGACATGGAAGAATTCAGCAATTACGTGAATGAGCAACATCAGTGACTCATCTTTACTACCATGTAAAAGTTTCCCCTTTCTAAACCAAGAGAAAAGGTGTCAAACCCAACTCATCTGCTGACATTGGGAAGTGAGGTGTGCAAGCCTCCAACTTGGGCCCTGGAAAATGCAGGGGAAGCATCAATAGTTTCCTTTTATGAACGTAATGACAGATTTCTAGTGCCAAATGGTACACAGAATATCAATATTTAAAGTATAAATCCCATGAAACTTTTGCATCCAAGAAAAAGCATGGAACGGCTTTCGTACTTTATGGATTCCAGGGCACAGGACCTTAAAAACCATAATTATTGGGATTGCATAACAAAAAGAAGCAGAATAGTAAACAAAGTAAAATGAGAGAGAGAGAGAGAGAGAGAGAGAGTAATCATAAGCATAATATCTACTGGCATTTAGAGAAACAACAACTCCCTTCATAATACAAGGGCTCAAGTACTGGCAGAAGGTTCACAAGGTAAAACATGCATCTATATATCAAAATATACAATTTAAACACAACATGGTCAGAAATTTTAACCTTGATATATCTCACAACAGTTTGCAAATTTATGAACTGCTATTCCTCAAAATTTATTTTGCTAACTCAAAAAGATGCACTACAACTACACATACAAACAAACCCAAAAAATAGAAATAAAAATAAATTAAATAGAAAAGGACAGTAAGAAAGATAAAATCCATCAGATGCACATGAATGATCTTAGAAATATTGATTTCACAGTTTGTGTTACATTCATTTCACACTAGACCTCTATATGCTATAAAACCAAAAACTAAGGATGGACAAACAATATTTTTTATCCAGCTTCGTACAATAGAGTAGGGCCATAAAAGACAATTTTTATCATACTCTACAGCTAGGAAAGAATAATTTCAAAAAAAAAAATCCAGATTTTTCTGTCATCTAATGGGAATGCTATTATCAGCAGAAACTAAGCTTCTTAACTCCATTAAGTGTTCATCATTTGATATATGGAGTGAAAGACGAAGATTTGTAACCAATGCTTCTTGCTCCCAACTTAACGGTCCTGATGCATGCAATGCCTCCATAGTGCAATGGTAGGCATGCAATTCTAACCTATGGATTTCAGCTGCCAACTCCTCTTTTGTTGGAAGGAGACAATTTCCTTCCTCATATCCCAGCTGACAAAAGGATTCAGCATCACTAAAATTACCATCACTATCTTCAATAGGACCCGCAGAAACATGACGAGGCAACTTATAGGAATTATTGCTACTGATACTACAACTACCAACAGAGCATGTAACACTATCTGCATCATTTGATTCTAAGTTCACTGCTAAGGAACATCCAACAGCACCAGTTGACCTTCTCCTCTCAGCTTCCACATCAAAAAATCCAGTTGTTCCGTTGTTAAACGAAGGATGCATGTATTTTTCACCCAACATTTCTCTTGGAAAAGCAACAGGATCTACCTGCTCAGGTAGCAAGGATTGATTTGCAGCAATCACTCGCTGCAACCTGCCATCTTTGTCAACTGCTCTAAATTTCTCAGCAGCTGCAGTCCCTTCAACTTCAGAACAATGGTAAGGAGACCTTCTTTTCAGAGTTCTAGATGAAGCAATATGGGATACCTGGATGTTCACTTTGTTCTTAGCTGGAGAGCAGTCATGTCTTGCACGAATATTAATCCTCGTGTTTGTGTTCCTAGTTTGGAAGCTTGGATTTTGACAGTACTTTAATGTGAAATTTTTATGGTATTGCCCATCTTCACGACAGCTAGAACCCTAAACACAGAACCAAAATAAATTAAATTTTTGATTAATAACTCTAAAATAGAGGAAATGAACAAATACAACATATCGAGTCATCTGCAGAAGAAGATGTATAACAGTAAAATAACAATATGATCCATATATCTCTAAAATCCCTACACACAAATTTATCCATTACTGATGAACATTGTGTTAACAAAGCACATATAAGTCAATTGAAAACAAATTCATATGAGAAGTTTGACACTGCACCATGCATAAACCAGGAATTGCAAAAAAGAAACAAAGTAGATAGATCAGTAATGGAAACAGATTCAGATGGAACATACCTCTCCAATCACGACCCATTTATCGTCTTGCCAAGATTGTCTCACCCGGATGTCAAATTTGCTAACTTTGAATTCCAAAGAAGATCCAAGTAGCCTGACCATGAAGTACTTTTTCCCCAGAATATTTGAAATCGTGGCCATTTTCCAAGAGTAATTGTTAAACACTTCAACTACATCACCAGGAACCCAATACTCAGAAACATCCAGTGTAGGAGGGCAAGGCCTGATAATCTTCCTAGGTACCCTCTCCAACAATGCTTTGTCAGGGGCACCTGTGTTGCCATCATATCTAACTGTGTAGTTGTGGCCATTACCACAAATTATCTCACCACAACGCCAGGAGCCCGAAGGCACCTCCTTTTGGCTTAATACTTCCACTTTATCTCCTTTCTTAAACCTCATTACAGCTGTTATATCCTCTGAAGTCCCAATGTGCAAAACCTGTTGTAAAATAAAGCAATTGCTGTAAGAAAAAAGGTGCAACCATGAAGCTAGTATCCCAATAATGAAATAGCATGGTTAAAATATGTAATTTCATGGACAAATGAAACCCTCAATTAGATATTCTGAATTGCAAAATGAACTACTCAAAATAAAATGAATTAATTGATATCTAATTTCCAGCAAAAGGAAAAAGATTAATCCCGTATGATTCAGATTGTATAAGATTAAAATGAAACCATCCAAACAATCATGGTTGCATTCAGTCATCCAAAGGTCATTAATATCTCATTTGCTAAACAAAGAAACAAAAACCTTAAAATACGAATGCAGAACTTCACAATAGAGACCTTTATATAATCTCAAATAATAATTTGGAAAAATCAAAGAACAAAACGATACTGAACCGATCAGTCAAAGCAGATTCAATGATCAGAAAATTGAATGCACTCCATACACTTCAGGCTTTGTTCGGGTGCTGAGAAAATGCAGGAAAATAAAGAATCACAAATATCAAAAATCTAAAATAAACAGAGCTCCAAACAAGTGTTTACTTAGTTCATATTTTAAAAAATATAATAATAATGTTCATCTTTCTTTCACTATTCTTCCGTTTTCTCAGCAACCAAACAGAAAGTGAATTACTAAAGGACAAAAAATAAGCAACAAATATACAAGCAAAATTTAAACTTCTCTGCAGTGGATATTAATCCAAGAAAAAAAATTAAACGCAAAAATCAGATCCTAAATAACAAAAATTAAAAAAATGCAGAGAATTAAGAAACAGAAAAAGAAAACGAAAATGAAAAATTGACTGACCTTGTTTGATTTAAAGAGAAACGTTCGCTGAGATTATTGTTGTTGATGTTGTTGTTGTTGTGTTTGTATAAGTTTTGTTGTTGTTTATTATTTTTGTGGTTGGTTATTTTACGAGTTATGCATATATTTAGTAGGCTCAATATTTTTCAAAAAAACTAAAATATACATATATATATATATATAGCTTGTTATTATTATTATTATTATTACGATTAATATTAATTTTATATAAAATAAAATAATAAAATAATAAACAAGGAATATGGTATGGCTTCTCTGCCAAGTTGCCAACTGCCTAAGAATAGCTTGTTGAGTTGGGATTAACTGTTCCGTCTTATTGTGTGCCGTAGTGTGCATTACGCACACCCTTTTTTTTTATTTTGAATTAATTATTATTGTTGCTATTATTTATGACTATTTGATTTATCCGTTTCTAAGATGGATTAGAGAACAATAATTTATTTTTTTATTGTTAAACCGCCATTTTCAGTTTTGTACATAAATAACATAATCTCATAATATTGTTACTGTTGAAATTGATGTATCGAAACAAATTGTTTCTTAATTAGTAGCTTCTTTTTTTTTTTTTTTACTTCAAATGTTTAATTAACTTTATATGCTTCGTATTTAAATTGATTGATACAAAATTGAATGATAAATCTATCCTTGTAATAAGTATTACAAATCAATCCAATAAAATTAAACCAATTGGAAGCATTTAGCCAATAAACATTTTAGTATATTATATTAATGGGTTCAAAAATAGTATTCCTAACCCATATTGACATGTTACAATTATTTTATTTTATATTATTTTATTTTATTTTATCTTATACAAACTTTGCATGTATGAACGAGGGTAATGCACGCATGGATTGGAAATATAGAACAATAGTTGAATTGGTCAACAATGCATTTTTTTTTTCTTCAATAATTTTTTTCATAAATTATTGAATTGTTATCATAGTATTTATTATATAAATTGCACATATTATTCTACTATTAATTATGCATTTAAACATACAAAGATAATATAAAGATCTTGTTAAATCTATTAAATACAAATATTTGAACTTAAATTTTACTTTTAAAACTTAAATTTTTTAGGTGAGCTTGTAATTCAACATGGTATCAATCTCAAGTTTGATCCTATGATCTCATGTTTAAATTAATTAAATAAAATTAAATTTGCTATGGGTTAATGTTAAATTATCTAAATATAAATATTTAATTTTTACCCTTAAATTTAAACACATAGTTTAATAATATTTTAAATTTTACCCCTTAAAATTATATTTCCTTTTAGTTTTTAATTATTTTTTTGATATATTAATATATATATATTTTTTAGATATTATCAACAGTATTATTTTTACTTTTAACTTTTTACCAAATTCAGGTGTAATCTAGTTTTTTTTTTTTTAATTATAAGTAGTATGGACTCAGGTTGACAAAACCTCCTATTTACTTGACAATCATACTATTTACATTGAATTCTAATATAATAGAAATGTAGTTCAACATTCATGCAATTTTAATTTCTTATATAAATTATTTAAAAAATGAGATTGTGTTTGAAAACTATGAATTTCTTTTCTTTTTTTTTTTTTTTTAAAAAAAAGTCCATAGGAAGGGAAGGGGAAGGGGAAGGGCCTTGGTCAAAGCGTTGCAAATGAATGATATGATATGATATTACTAAGAAATTTCAATAGCAGCCAAACCAAGCGAAGCCAACTAACTATTGCCTTATTTTGACTGATAACGATGGACTTCTCTTCTGAACACGTCAACACAACACCCCCTATCCCATCCTATCATACAAATATATATATATATATATATAATACATCTACAATCAAGGTTTAATTTATGACCATTAATTAATTAATTAATTAACTAAATGAATTGATAGATAATTTTTTAAAAAAGAATTAAACAGAAAAATTCACCAAAACTTATATCTAGTGGAAGATTTGCTTATAATCAAATTCAGGATGATGAAGTTGTGCACGGTTGGCAAGTTGTATTCGAGTATAGCTTACAGGAGCGTAAATAAATAAATAAATTAAAATATTTTAGAAATTTTTGTATATATGAAGATATATATTGGAAAGTTTCCTCAAGGAATTAAAATTGGATATACGTTTCCCTTTTATACTCTCTCCATTCTTTTTAATTAACTTGTCCCACTCTTCATTCTCCTTTTTTTTTAACACATTTCATTTTCAAACACCATTATTCTAATCAGCAACGCAACAGGGGAAAAAGAGAAAAAAAAAAAATTTTAAAAAAAAATTCTTCTTCTAAAGTAAAATATCCCTTATATCACTAGTCCTTTTTTTTTTTTTTTTAAGTTAAATTTATTTATTTAATTAAAAAAAAGAAAAAAAGAAAAAGGAACTGGCTTTAATGTATGTGTTGCTTGTAAGCAAGAGTGTACTTCGCCCAAGATTCAGGCAGAGTCACGTTTCGAGCTGTTATGGCTCACAAACCTTGTTGATCTCGTTTGCTTCTGCTGTATTTTTTTAATGAATGGATGAGGAGGATGGGCAAAAACTAGAAGTAAACAAGAGTAGATAATGAAGATTAGGTAGTACATTCTATTCATAAATTCTTCATACAATTAATGTTAGTGTGTTATCACATATTGATGAATCATGATGACAATCATCATTGCTCCAGTCCTAATTTTCATGATTCTTCTTATTTATAGGTCGATTTTATTTATGGTCCAAGTTTTTCAATGTACATCAATCTTGGTCATTAATAGAAACTTAAATGAAATTCCACCACTAACCATTACCATCAATCTCTTCAATGTCTCGTTCTAAATACTAATTTTAAGAAAGAAAAATCTTTACCAGCTATAATTGATTTATTGTTATGTATGTCTGGTCACGTGTTATGTGTGGATGGCCGAACGTGGATCCATTTTTTTTTGTTTTTTTTTCAGATACCTGGACATCCATCGTTCAATATTTGGGCCTAAATTCTTTGAAAGCGAAAATAAAAAGGTATTCGAGGTCACTGAAATCAGAATTAAGGAAAATGAATAACACGTGAAGGTAGACGTATTCGATTAATAGGCGATATCGTCTCATACCAAGCGACTAATCGTGGGGTGAGAATAGTACCTTGGCTACCTCACCAACCAAAGAACTAGTTGCGAAAATTAATAATAACAACTTACGATAACAACACAGAAGCAGTAAAATATTTCTTACAACTTCTGAAATTAAATCCCAATAATAGTAAAAAAATTACAATGATGAATTCTGTATTAATTCAAGAAAATAAAGTGTGACAACTGAGTTACACGAGTGCATCAGATTTTACCTGGATGAGAAAAGAGCCAAAGAATGAAAGCACAGAGAATTAGAACAAGTGGAATAAGGTGAATGGCATTTTCTCCCATTGATTTATGATGCATAGCTATTTCCTTCTTGGCGGCATCAGAACTGGGTGATTATATATGGGCAAGTCGCCGGAAGCTACAGTCTTTAGAGGTGAAGAGCCCATGGCCACCGAGGCTGGCAACATGTTGACCAAGAACTCATCTGAAGCTCGAGAAGTGCTTGACGACCTATGCATTTTGAGTAAGAGTGAAAAAGGCCAACACAAATTAAAGGATCAGGAAACTGAAAGAAGTGATGAAACTCAGCAGATCTTATGCAGAGTGGAAATGAAATGATTTTCTGATAGTGGAATCAGAGCCAAAAATGCTGTGGGGAGAGGGAGGGAGAGATTTGAGTGAGATGACAATTGAAAATCTCGTTGGATTATAATAAGTTTAAGCTTAGCCTCAAAGCCGCTTACACTGTAATTAAAGCAATGCACGTGCATGTGCTTGCGCATGTGCATGTGAAATTGTAACCAGTTAACACGAAAGTAGTATTTTATTGTTGGTCAATGAGCATTGATAATACAGCAGGTAGTTATCTGTCACAAAACAAAAAGGAGCTGAATACGAAAATCAGTACATAATCTCTATTGTTAATTGGTAGCTGATAACACGATTTTGTCCTCAATCCGTTTTCAAAATTCTCCACTTGCCATTTTTTGTCACTGTCTTCCCAGCTGCGACCCCGTTGACATTATCGTCACCCAAAAGCCAACGACGTCCCACTTTCAATGTCTGGAGCACCGTCCATACAAAAGTCTCATTGAACTCCCTTTTGGCACGAAATGGTATTGCTGGTGCCACCAAAACGTTCCAAACTTCACGCGCGAACTAAATTAATTAATTTGATCATGCTGTATTGCCACTTATAGCCTTCGCACTTGGTGACGGCATTATAAATTGTAATAGGGATTCCGGGCAGTCGTCGTTCGTTTTAATTACAAACGGTACCGCTTCGAAGGATTGAGGACTGTATGGTGGAACAGCCAAATCATACATCACGTCCCAGTGTTGTGTATTACAGTTTGCCTGAAACCTGTGCAAAAAATTGTAGCAAGTCATTTGTAAACATTTGCCTGCAACATTTGTCAACACCTCTAGTGTTTGTATCTATTTGACCTTCCCAAAGAAAACCCCAAGAGAAAAAAAGAGGGAGACAGAAAACATCACCAAAACGAAAATCATAAAGGAGGAGAACAAGAAAGAAAGACTATAGAGACAATTCTTATCAAGTTATCAAAATTTATGATTTCAAAAACAACAGGATGACTTGAATGTTCATGCCGCAAACTAAGGCATCCAAATGGCCATTCTATTAGGATTTCTTGAAGCAACCATATCCAGGAACATGATCAGCACCACTACATAAAGGTTACATTTCCTGCAGGCAGACACTGGCAAAAGGGAAAGGAAACATAGTCAGGAGAGGTCCACATGAATTTCATATTTCATTGGAAACTAAAAATAAAATAAAAAGTAAAAGACCCCCAACAAAAAATTTCTTAAAAGGAATTGCCATACAAAGGATATCTGCACACAAATAATCTATATTCCAGTGAAGTGAAACATACTAATGATCTGACCAAAGCATAAATTGGTTTGCAACTAATGGTGAAATACTGGGACAACAGATTTTAAACCACCAAGTGCGAAAATGCACAAATAAATATAATGAAGAACTTTTATATTGTTGCTTCCATTTGATTAGTGTTCTCCAGTCTATTTGAGATTATTCACAGCAACATTATCCTTAGGTCATAGGATCAATTTCTAAAATCAGGAGGATCCAAATTCAGAAAGCTGAAATTTATAGAACAAAAATTACAAAAAATAGAAGTTTTTTCTTATGAGCCATTCATAAAAGTAAAAAGTTTTGGCATTTACAATTTTTATGAAGGAAGGCCTTTACGTACTAGCCAGATCAAGGCAAGCCATAATATAAATAAATTGCATTTTACTAAATATTTGACAAAATTCAGATCCAAATACAACCCAGCTATTGCTTGGAAGTATTTACATAGGTGGGTTAAAAGTTAAACAGTTTTATGATATATATACACATTTTTACAAGAAACTGAAAATATGTATGAAAAGGAAGAAACAAAGTGGATCAAGAATACACAAATTAGCCAAAATAACATCCTAAAGAGAGGAACCTAGAGCTATACAAAAGAATAATAATATTTCTGTGACTTTTTCTTAACTTTTTGCCACGATTTCTAATAAATATATCAAATATTCAAATAACAAACTAAATACTGTTGCTAACTCTAGTCATAAGCATTTCTGTGCAAAGTTTTTTTGCATGCATGGGAAGATTTTAGATTCCATAGGCAAGAAGACACACAAAGAACCACCACCACAATTAAGCCCACAAAGCTAAAACTAAGCAAAGAGTACCACTCTCTTAATCTATAGCCTTGACATAAAAGGCAAATTATGTTTTTTGACTGTATAAAATGAAGGAGCTCTATTATGTACCTTGGTGAAGGCTGAAGTTACCAAAAGATATGACCTTTTTCCTTCCTCACTCTATATAGAACTTGCTTATGAATGGCGGAAGTATCTGGCCTGAAGGCTGTCTAATCTCACAGCTGAGCTCAACTTCCATCAATCGATGGTTTTCCTTGGAACGAGTCATTGAGAAAGTAACATTCAAATCATTCCCTCCACTAACACGAGTAGGAGGATGGAAGAGAAAAACCTGTTAAATAGACAGTAAAATAAAATTAGAATGCAACTGATGGTTTAACAGAAGAAGCCAATGATCATCCAGTAAATAGGGAAGAAAAAAAATAGAGCCGCAAAATGAAAGAGGAATTCATGAAGTAAGCAAAAAAAAAGGGGCTTTGGCCTAAAGTCTGATAAGGAAATTTTATAACAAATTCGACCATGAAAATTTTATGTAAGTTACGAAATGTTGTACAAACATCCATTTACACACCAGGAGAATGCACACATAGGTACTGCCAAAGAAACTATTATTTGCCCAAAGGAGGAACTCATGTCATAGTGACAACTTACAATGGGTCTCATGCATAACTCCATGGTAAAATGAGACCAGAAAGCTCAACTAAAACAGCTACCGTAAGGCATCCAAGAATAACTTCAGCTTTTTAAATTTGAAGATAAGCCTAACAGATCCTATTTTGGTTGATACACACCTGCTGCCCCCAATGTGTGCCATTATCTGTACTAGGGGCAGTTGTCAGCTCAATCTCTTGCTGAGCCGGGTCCTCCCTGCTTCCCTGGTGCACCAAAACAACACAAAAATCATACTTTACTCGGTATTTGGACACCTGAGAGTATTTGCATAATGCAATAATAAGGTGCACTGAAACTCAACTTACTCTGAAATGGACATCAAACCATCCACCAAACCCGCAAAGCCTTGTGCTCTCTCCTGTAATTGATGACAAGAATTTTGATTTGACTTTACGGATGTCATCCACAGTAGCAGTAGAACAATCAATCTCTTTCACAACAGCCGCTGTCCCTATAACCTGATGTGGATGAAGGTTGCTCCACAATGATGTCTGCAAAACTAATAGCATGCTCTTGTTAATTGTTGGACAGAACAAAAGAGCAAGCACTGTCTCTCGTGTATAAAAGTTCAAATTGATATACAAATCCTTTTCCTCTTTAATAAAATATGTTTTATAACTAATAAAGTTTTAATGGGATAGATTTCAAAAGAAAAGTTGAGCAAATCCAAGTTCTGATATGAATGAGATATTTCACAAGAAACAACCAATTAGTGCTGTTAAGAAAACACTCCCTACTGAAAAGTGGAAAAGATAAAAGACGGAATGACACAAAAATGAGTAACATACCAGCTGATACAGTCATAACATTCAGCTAATGCTCACATAAAGGCACATTTGGTAAGCAATTCAATACTTTAGAGGGGCGGGAGAGGGGCTTGAGGAGAAAGGAGTATAATATAGGTATGTTAGATCCATTGGCATAACTTCCAAATTACATTAACCAAAAAATGTATTTGGACAACATATGATAAACTTTAATCTAAATTACAAATTTAATCAGCGGAAAAAGAACAGTGAAATTGAATTTTAATAGATTCACATCTCAAAAGCACCTAAAAATTTAACACTGACCTGTAGATAATATTTCTTCTGCTCGTCAGAGAAAGGCTTTGTCAAAACACTCATATCAACACCATAGTAATTTTTAGTCTCTTTCACAAAACTATACCAATCATCCATTGCTCCTTCGTAGTCATTCATCTTCTGATCTCCCAAACCTGACCTAATTGGAGCCATCCACATGCGAGCATGACTAGGATACCTGAGAGAAAATTGCTTGTCTGGTCAAACATCTACAACTGAGTCACTGGCAGTAAATGCAATCAAACAAGCTCACATCGAAACACAGAAGGAAGATTAATTGGTAATACAAAGTAAATAAGTGCAAGAGAGTGATAACCTAGCGAAAATATATAAAGTGTGCAATTTGAACCTGCACTATTAAACTAGATACGGATTCTTCAACTCTGCCCTTCTACTATGTGACTGGTGTTATTATCATCTTTCTGCCAAGAGTTGTGGTAATTCAACTAACTTGAAGAAAATTGATTACTATTCTCCAACCTAATCCTCGTTATTCTCATTCCTACAGTTAATCATATTCAAATTGAAGCTATATGCACACTTGGTCTCCACTAGCATGATCTGATGGCACACCACAAGAGAACCTTAACATAGCATTCACACCTACTAGTTTCAGCAATCAATTCTATGTTGTTGGAAAACAACATATAGCACAGGAAAACTTTATTTCATCAGCCTACAGGTAAGAATTCATATCTACACATAATTTATTCCTGACTTTAACATTTAGCCCATTTCTCATTGGCTAGAATCAGAATGAGGATAAAAGTTGGCAACCAAAAAGCCATATCAACTTGTATTAGGTATGCTTTCCTTAGGAAAGTCATACTTGTCACAACTGACAAGATGCAAATTTGCTCATATGTAGTGTTTCTTTACCCTTGAAATGTGGATTTTGGGTAATTCTTGAAAGCAGAAAAAAAATGCCAGTGATCATCATTTTCAAGTGCTGTGAAAGCAACAATTGTGTCGCAGACAGCAGTTACAGGGGAAAATGACAAAAGGAAAAAATAAAAAGGCGAAGTTCTATATGACAATGACAGAACCACTTAGCTAAAAGCTGGTAAAATATAGCATCATAAATTACTTACATGACTCCAGTTGGCTTCAACCAGCGGTCACGAGCACATATCACTGAATCAAACATAGATTCACGCAGAAGAAAGTATCCCATCCACTCCGAGATAATTACATCAACTGCTCATTGACCAAAAATCTATTACTAAGAATCAAAACTATAAAACTCGAGAACTCTCAGCATTTAAAAAAATTGAGAAGGAATTTTAAATGTAACTGGCAATTATAAACAAATGACAGTCAAACCTTTCTCTGGCAGGACAATATCCTCTATAGAGCCTTCAATCACTTCAACCACATGTTGAAGATTATTTGCTTTGACAAGAGTGCGGGCATGCTCTGACATCTTGGTAGCTTCAACAGCATAGACCTTCCTGGCACCAGCTTGCGCCGACCAAATTGCAAGAATGCCACTTCCAGTTCCTACATCCAACACAGTCTTCACCACAAACACAACAAATTAGTCCCAAATTTGACTTCCATGCATAGCTCTATACAAGAACTAAATTCATATGATAAAAAATAAAATAAAATAAAATAAAGCAAATTTCTACACCAAGGCCTACAATTTTACTTACTAAGGTGAAGTATCAGTCCTAATTAATTCTTAATTTTGAGTCATTAAAACACAAACATAGATATCAATACACGAAAAATGAGAGATACTTTTCCTCGGAAGTGGTGTTTGTTCTGAAAAATGGAGTTGAAGTAAGCGTCCATGCGGACTCGATCAGAAAGCATCTCTTTTTGGTGGTAGAGAAAGGAGTAAGTGCAGAAATAATTAGCGAAATCAACTCCTTTGTCCACCGCTGAACCGCCTCCTCCATTGCTGCTGGCCGCGCGGTCACCTGGTACGACGCCGTTTGTGTAGCTCCCCATCTGCATTCTGTACACGCTCACTGTGTTTCACTGCGCACCGTATCGAGATTCAAGAGTGAAATATAGGGCTTTAGGGCAACGTCGGTGTAGAAATATAGGGTTTACCTACTATGTTTTTGTATTTTTGGCCAGTGTTAGTACAGCCTGCAATCAAAGCACGCCATGTCGACACTTGGTGCGCGCCCTTTTATTGGGTTTTTTTAGCGTTGAGGTTCATCGCCGGACCATGCAAGAAAATTTTCGATATTCTTGTTAGTATTAGGATCTTTTAAACTCTTTTTCTAAAAAAAAAAAAGGTTAATTTTTTACTTCATTAAACTCAAATATACATAATCAAAAAATAAACTATACACTTCTTTAGAAAAAAAAAAAAAAAAACTAAAGTATAAATTGTTGTACTAAAGAAAAAAAAACACTAGATGATTGTTTGATTATGTTTTAAAAGTTAGTTTTTATTTCTAAAAATAAAAAAATATGTTTAGTTGTATGTTTTCAAGTTTATTTTACTAATAAAATATTTTTTTAAAAAATTTAACTAAATTCTATTTTGATTCCCTATCAATCAAACTAATAATGCCAGACCATTAACATGCTTGGATATAAAATTTGAAGTGCGTACAAAAATCTTTCTATAGCTACTAAAAAATTAATACACTAAAATTATTATTCTTATTACAAAATTCACCTACTAAATAACGAGAAAACAAAAAATCTAATAAAAAGATAAAACATATTTTAAATTTTTAATGTAATAAATTTTAAAATAAGATATTATAAAGCGATTATATTGAAAGTATTTATAATTTCAATCTAACATAAATAGTATTTATCTGTTGAACCGTTTTTCTAACATTTAAAATTAAGTTGATTTTTTACTTGCATATTAACTTAATAAAATAAATATTGAATCCATGTTAAAGAAAAAAAACTCAAAAGATAAAGGATAAAAGTTTAAATTTATAAAATTTTAATCAACATTTCTTAGTTAGGTCAATCTTAATGAAAAGTCTTTGAAAAAACTCATATTTAATCTAAATTATAGGTAAATTAAAATACTTAATTATTTATAATTAGAATTTAATTAAATTCTACATTATTTCTAATTTTTATCTCACTTGAATAAATTTTTTTAAATAATTTAACGAATTAATGAGTATATAAGGTAAAAAAAGAAGAGAAGATAAAGATCTTTTTTCTATACAAATAAATTTATTAGTTGATATTAAATGATAAAATTTAGTATCAACACTATAAATAAATGATTATCTCCTCTAAATATTATAAATTAATAAGACTTTGAATTCTTCAATTGCATATGATGGATAAAGTCAGAACTATATTTGTATTAGAAAGATTTTTTTATTTGAACTCAATTGTTATTTTGCATTACATCCTAATGATGTTTAATTATGAACCCCAATGATATTTAGATCTTAACTCAATTAATATTTATTTTTGAACCTATATGATTCCTTGTCTTTTTGTTGGTTGAACAGTGTGTATTCATTCATTATTATTTTTTGAAAATTTATTTTTTATTTAAATTAAATTTTTTTTTTGAAATTTTATTTTAATTTACCTTTTTTTAATATGAGATTAAAATTTAAATATATGCAATATATGTAATAGAAGTTTAAATATGACAATTTTTTTATATCCCAAATACGCACACCCTAAACACTTAACCATAATTTTTTCACAAATTGGGGATCAGTTCATGCTCTAACGTGGTAGAAAATTTTACAATATTATAAGACATCCTATCATTAGGAGGGATTAAACACACTCTTTCAAATATTTTATCAAAATCAAATATATTAACCATATATACAATTAATATAAATAAAAATAAAATACTCGAATATTTGATTTTGATAAAATATTTGAGGGAGTATATTTAATCCCTCCTAATGATAAGATGTCCCGTAATATTGTAGAATTTTCTACCACGTTAGAGCATGAGCTGATTCTTAATTTATGACAAAATTATGTTTAGGTGTTTAGGGCGGGCGTATTTAGAATATAAAAAAATTATCATATTTAAACTTCTATTATATGTATTGTATATATTTAAATTTTAATGTCATATTAAAAAAAGGTAAGTCAAAATAAAATTTCAAAAAAAAATTTGTTTAATTTAAATAAAAAATAAATTTCTAAAAAATAATGATGAATAAATACAGGCTATTCACCCAACAAAAAGATAAGAATTATATAAGTTCAGGGATAAATATTAATTGAGTTCAGATCTAAATATCATTGGAGTTCATAATTAAATATTATTAAAATATAATGCAAAATAACACTTGAGTTCAAATCAAAATATCTTTTTAATACAAATATAGTAACATTTGGCGTGACGAGGCATAATTCTTCTTCAAATTTAAATACTTTTTAAATTTAAATTTAAATATTTAAATTTAAATATCTTTGAAATCTAAATCTAAATATCTCTTAAATTTAAATTTATTATCAATATTTTATCTAAAATTAAATATCTTTCAAATCCAAATTTAAATATCTCTTAGGCTATGATCCATTATCAATATTTTATTCATAATTAAATATCTTTATGTACTCACTATTTATCCTTTTCAGTTTTAAATATTTATGTTTCATACTAAAATTGTCTAAAAGTTTAACATTTAACCCTAATAACTTGTTAAAATAATCTTATATGACAATAATTTTTAACTATCTATAATATAACCCAAAAAGTTTATAATTTATTATTTCTCAAAAACACTATACTTTATGCATTGAATTGTAGATATTATGATTTTAAATTTGTTATAATGTTAAAATAATTTGAGTTATCTTTGTACTTTTTTTCTATTTTTCGTTTAAGTGTATGTTCGCTTTGTATATTAATATAATGGCATTAAAAGAATAAAATTAATTTTTATAAATAATTATTTTTATGATATTTTTAACTTCAGAACATCTATTAACACATATATCCTTTTCGGTTGTTTAAAAAATAAAATACAGACATATTACCCTTACGGTAAACAAAATTTAGTTTTCTATTACTATCAAAATATTGATTGCCTTCTCAAATGAGCAAAATATACACCTTTCGATGCCAACTTACAAAATCAAGATGGATACAAAAATATACTACCAAAGGCCTGATTTTTCACTCAAATAATTCAAAATCATGTATCGTTGCGGTATCAAAATGTAAAATTCAGAGAGACAAAAATAAATATATCTCTGTTGTGCGAACATCTAGCCTGTAAAATCAAATATTATACTTTCGTTATACCAACTTAAAAAATCTAAATATTATAAAATGATTATATTTGAAGTATGTATTATTTCAATCTGACATAAATAGTATTTGTTTAAAGAAAGTTTTAAATGAGATGGTTTGAATAAGATTATTCAAATTATGAAATATGTATTAAATTTTTATCTTATTGTAATAATAAAGTTTATAATCTACAAATTTTGAATTAAATGTATATAAAATAATATTCAATTAGACGAAAGTATGAATTGCAGTGAGGTGATTTGGTTCACATTTTAATTAGAATAACCCAAACATTTGGTGCCGAATTAATATAAAATATGAATGATTAGTAAGAGATGTATCTAAACAAATTATAAGGTATTTTTATACTTTTAATTAGTAAATAATTTATTTTTTAAAAAATCAAATTTCATTATCAGTATTATTAAAACATGATATGGTTTGTGTTGAATAAATCTCTTAATAAGATATAACACAAATTAAATACAAAGTAAAAATAAATATATTTTCTTCAAATCAAACTAGCACAAACTATACATTTTATATTTCTAATAAGAAAAATTAGTGTAATAATGATGTTAAAATTAGAGTGTTTCTGGGGCAAATTTGGGTTGAAAACTTGAGGAACTAACATATATAGAGCCAATAGGCTATAATTCTTAGATGAAATACGTGCTGTAATACTCTTCGTGGGGAATCTAAGAGCATTATTGCCCCTGGGAAAAAACCCAACTTTATAGCTGGCTTACATGTGGAATACAAGGATTTGACCTGTATGTAGTAACATTGCATTTATAGATCAATAATTATGAAGGGCAAGTTACAAGGGAAGAGTCCTTTATTGGACCGTTCAAAAAGAGGCATAAGAACACCATTTATTACCTCATCAATGATATTAGAAGTTGTCAACCTTATTATAAGACTTCTAAAATATGGCTAATGTACTAGGTCCATGCTTGTTTATGTGCCATCTTCATCCAAAATGTTGTCAAATGTTAGGTAATTTTAGCTCATCTCTCTATAATAAAAAGTGACCTATTAATTAATTTAATACAAAGTTAATCGTAAGTCAAAATATAGGCTAAAGTCGGGTATTTATTTTACCTGGTGTATGGCCTGTTCATAATACTATTAGATTTTGATCCGGAAACTGTCTTATACGCGGCTGGATGCTGGCTTAGCAGTCACATCTATTTGCCTATTGTTGCTTCTATACTGGACTTGGTCTGATACTCTGGAAATTATTGTTGAATATAAAGTGCTTATGCCATATAATATAAGGTAATTATATTGAAGGAAACAACTAGTCTGAAGTCTTATGAAGGCGACAACATGAGCCCACCTCCAATTAATTATTCCTATGAGTCTTGTCTTGACTTACTGTATACAAATTAAAGGAGATTGAATGAGTCAGTACATTACAACTCACGAGTGGTAAAATCCTTTCCCTTTCAGGATTTGTTTCTTTTTTTTTTTTTTTTTCCCTTTTACTTTTATCAGTTGGTAGGTGAAGCCCTGGATCCAGGGACTGAAAGACGAGAATTGCATCAGCTGCTTTAATGAGGTTAGGAAATGAAGAATGAAACAGAAATAAGAACGGGTTTATGAATTGTTTAGACGTGAAAACAGTATTTCTGACGAGAAATTGCCGGGTCTTGTCTTTACAGGAAAGACTTGTTTGTTTTTCCTTACCAAGTATGAATCCTAGCACTGACCATAGAATAATAAAATATAGGATGTAATTATTGTTTAAAATGAGAAATTTGTGTGAAAAATGCTCACCTTTAGAAATAAAATATGAGGAGGAATTAGATCAACTGCTTGGTTGTTTCTTTTTATCCATTTATAAATTAAAAGATTCAAACACTAAACAAAGAGTTCAACCTTTGGCTGCTCTAAAAATCAAATCAAACCTTATTTTTCAAATTAAATATCCTCATCAATATCACACCCTCATTTTCTAGGAAGGTGAACAGTCAAACATTTGGTTTCTGTAAAATAGAGAGAGAGAATGAAAACCCCAGAAAAGAAAAGCTTAAGCCTCCTCGCTTTGTCCATTCGAGCAAGAATGTAGCTCTAATGGAGGACAAGAAAGTTAATATAATTGCTGCTACAACAGTCATTGCTCTGGTCATTTTTATCGTTGCAGCTCGTGTCTTGCTAAAACTTTCCAAGGCTTTCTTCCTTATTGCAGGGGCAGATGTGGCAGTCATCCTTGCTGTTTTTTCCTTTGTATTAATCAGAAGACGTTATAATCGAAGAAGAAGGTTATTAGAGACAAAGCTGGCATCAGAAGGGCGGGAGCTTCGGATCGAGTATAGTTTCCTTAGAAAAGTAGCTGGAGTTCCGATTCGGTTTAGATTCAAGGAGCTTGAAGAAGCAACAGACAATTTCCAGGCACTGCTAGGCCAAGGAGCATCAGCTTCTGTTTTCAAAGGTATCCTAAGTGATGGAACTTCTGTTGCTGTGAAGAGGATTGACGGGCAGGAACATGGGGAGAAGGAATTCAGAGCAGAAGTTGCGGCAATCGCTAGTGTGCAACATGTAAATCTTGTACGCCTGATTGGATATTGTAGTGTTCCTGGAGGCCCTCGATTCCTTGTTCATGATTATATTCCAAATGGTTCATTGGATCATTGGATTTTTCCCACAACTAGGAGAAGTGGAAACTCCGCTGGTGGTTGTTTGTCGTGGGATCTGAGGTATAGAGTTGCCATTGATGTGGCCAAGGCACTTTCTTACCTTCACAACGATTGCAGGTCAAGGGTATTACACCTCGATGTCAAGCCTGAAAACATTCTTCTCGATGAGAATTATCGAGCAATTGTGGCAGATTTTGGTCTATCCAAGTTAATGACAAGGGATCAAAGCAGAGTTATTACAACAATCAGGGGGACTAGAGGTTATTTGGCCCCTGAGTGGCTATTGGAACGTGGGGTCTCAGAAAAATGTGATATATACAGTTATGGTATGGTTCTTTTGGAGATGATTGGGGGCCGAAGAAATGTTTGCTTGATTGAACATGGCAATGACAAGTCTAAAAGGAAGTGGCAATACTTTCCGAAAATTGTGAATGAGAAGATGAAAGAAGGGAAATTTATGGAAGTCGTTGATCAGAGACTAGTAGATGCTGGAGACGTAGATGAAAGGCAGGTAAGGAGATTGGTAAATGTAGCATTTTGGTGCATACAAGAGAGGACTAGGCTTAGACCGAGCATGTCTCAAGTGATCGAAATGCTTGAGGGGCGAGTGACAGTGGATGAGCCGCCTGATACCCAAATGGTGATTGTCGATTTGTTGTCAATTGATGAAGAAGAAGCAGACGGTGGTCATGGAAAAAGAAGGATTGCAGCGTTGGTATCAGAAATGGATAGAAATCTCCCTGCTTCATCAACCTGCTCGGTTACCATGTCAGTTCTCTCCGGGAGGTAGTTTATAAGAATTTATAAGCTGCTACTTCTGGCACATATGATGTTTTTACTGAAATGTTCGTGCATATATAGAGGCTATTAAAAAAAGAACCGTTGAATAGATTTATCCACAACATTTATAATGTTAATCCTTCAAGTTACAAAGAAACTAACCAGCTCTCTGTTTTTAAAAGGATGCATACTCCATTCTACCACATGGATAAAGTTTCCCAGCAATTAATCTTTCTTTCTCAATATACATGTTTTTTTTTTCCTCGGTTACAGTTATGTTGAAAGATTGTTACCTTTGAGCTCACATAATATCTTACCAGGGAGGAGGAGGAGGGGGGGAAAAATTGAGTGGATAATGAAAGTTGAGGGGCTTCTGAAAATAGGACGATGAATGTGGAAAGAAAAGGAAAGAAAATTGCATAATTTATGGACGCAAAGATTAAAATGTCGATGGTACATTATTGCAGTACCTATTATTGAGCATTGGGAAGATCTTTAGCAAACGTAATATCAAGATATACAACAAAATTTTTTTGTTAAATTTTCTAATTTTCCAGTAATACTTTCTAAATTCTTGACGACATTAGAATATAAATATCACACACATAACAAGAGTCAACTCCAAAACAGATGAAAGCAGGAAGCGTTATATTAAAATTTAAACGCAGATGACCTATTGAAAAGGAACCAAAGCTGCAAGGGACAGTGGTAAGTCAAGTTGATAATTGATTGCCCTAGATTGAAAAGCAAAAATGTCATCTGTTTTCCAAGGAAGTAAGAATACATTAAGCTAACCTTCATTGCGGATAATTAGTGGAATTAAGTATTGCAATAATTTCTGTAGACCATAATATGTAGTTGGTACCAATTCCATGGGATTGAGACCTGCCCCTGACGGGATGGGAAAGGAGACAAACAACCTTTTTTTTTTTTTTGTTTAATATTGGAGCCGACGCCGTATAAAGAGCCTCATTTTCAATCAGAATTTTAGGCGGGGCCACAAATAATTAAGAAGGTATTAGTATAAACCTATGTTGTCAGAGTTGCAGTATTTACAATGTTACTGCGCCCTACATTTTTAGTTACATTTTTTTATTTTTTTTCAGTAACATAAAAATTTTTAAGAGAAATCCTTGTCTAATAAATTTTAATCGGATACTTAATTCACATTCTCATCCACAACATAATTTCTTTTGGAAAATTCACATATGCCTTGTTGTTTAGAAAAAAAGATACTCACCCTCTTGATGTTTTAGAAACAAATAACTGTTTCCTCTAAATTTAGATAAATATACAGATACTTCTTTAGTTTTATTTGCGTTAATTGATTAGTTATATAAATATCATTTGTATCTCTATACTTTTACAGGATCATAAATTATAAAGTAATTATTTTAATTATAATAATTTATTTTTATTTTAATATTTTTAATAAGATACTAAAGAATAAATAATTTTTTAATTTATTATTTTAATAAAAATTTTAAAAAATTATTATTAAAAAAAAAATCTAACAATGAGGTAGGCTAGACTTATTTACTAAAATATTTTTATCCTTCTTCTTTTACCTTTTTTAATAATAATTTGATATTTAATTGTCAAAAAAATTTTGAAATATTTTTTAGTATTTTATTTTTATATACACTATATTCATTTAAAAGATTATATTAAGTTCATTATATTTATTATAAAAATACAAATAAAACATATAAAAGGAGAAGAAAATTTGATATCATTTGTTAATAAAATCAATTATTAAATATATTTTACATTATTATTAAATAATTTAATTTAATTTTAATAAAAATGTAAAAAAAAGAGAACGCACACATGAAACATGTATTTTTTTTTATATTTTTTCATAATTTTTTAAAGAAAAATAATAAAAGTTAACATAATTTTTCAAATAAATATTACATATAAAAATAAAATGTTACAATAATATTTTTAAATTTTTTTAATAATTAAATTATTATTGAGAAAGTAAAAGAAAAAATTAAAATTATTTTAGTTTATGTGTTTTATTTAACTCATTGTTAAAATTTTTTTAATAATAATATTTTTTTTTTATTAAAATAATAAATTAAAAATTATTTAATCTTTAATATATCGTGAAAAATATTAAAATAAAAAATAAATTATTATATTTAGAAAAATATATTTTAAAAATATTAAAATAGAAACTAAATTAATATAATAAAAATAATTACATTTAAATTATTAATATATAAAAATTTTGGGGATACAAATAATATTTATATAATTAGTCAAGTATCGAAAACAAAAGTGGAACGAGGTATTTGAATATTTATCCAAACTTGAAGAGAATTTGTTTTTTTCTAAACGTCGAAAAGGTAAATGTCTATTTCTTTAAATATCAATTTATATGTCAATTTTCTTTTTATTTTTCTAAATTCAATAATAATAATAGGGAAAATGCCCTTGAGGTAATTGCGTAGATCCCCTGCTGTTTCGAAAATGCTTTGAACATCCCTGTAGTTACCTCTGTACAAGTTAAAAAAGTTGCCTTTGTGGGTAAAAACGTACTTTCCTATTTAATACAAACTCCCTGATGCTAACTTTGGATCTAGCCTACCCCCCTTTCATGCCGACACCTCATCCACTCTCACGCCGCTTCTATCCATCGATCCATCCATCCATCCATCCATCTACCCTCGTCGTACGTTTTCATCGACGAACAATGGCCGTAGCCTCCACCATCCATCGTCATCACTTTGGCCTCCTTATCCATATAACAACCGAATCCCACCTTCCCATTTCTCCTCCACAGCTCCTTATCATAACTACTGTATGCAACATACTCCTACGTCGCCGACCATAAGAAGTAGAGCGTCAACTTGTATTTTGCTAGTGACATTTGTTGATCTGAGGCAGGCTGTAGTCCGAGACGCGTGGATTTTAGTTGCAGAGATGGATTGGCATATAGGTTTAATTTTTTTTTTTCCTTCAATTAACAATTTGAGCTCAAGAATTGTTGGGTTTGATGTGATGATTTGGGTTGCATATGCAAGATCTGGGTCTGTTGAGGATTTGAGGGCAATGTTTAATCAAATGCCCTTTCGTGATTCTGTTTCGTAGAATACAGTGATTGCAGGTTTTACGAGTAAAGGTTTTTCACGTGAGGCATTAGAAGTTTTTTCGAGAATGCAGAAGAATGGAATTGAGCCCAAGAATTATACTCACGTGAGTGTTTTGATTGCTTGTTCCCAGTTATTGGATTTGAAAGGCGGGAAGCAGATTCATGGGAAGATTGTTGTTGGTAATTTGGGAGGCATTGACTGATATATTTGCAAAGGGTGGAGAGGTGGATAAAGCAAAGTGGTTATTCGATCAAGTGAATACTAAGAATGTGGTTTCATAGAATTTGATGATTTCTAGATATCTGAAAAAAGGACCGCCTAAGAAATGCATTAATTTATTTCATGAAAGTGGTTTATGGAATTTTGTATTGATTAGTGTTTATTTAAAATATAATATTATAAAATTTAAATTATTTTATTAATAAGTTTAGGAAGATATTTGATGGATTTATATATAAATAAAGTATATATTATTATATTAATAATTAATGAAAAAAAGTAGACCCCTGATATTTATATATATTTATTATTAAATTATAATATATCATATATATTATTATATTAAATTGCTATTTATGAAAACCAGACAATTTGTACAAAATCTATATGTCGGACTCGACTGTCTGCCACAAAGGGTATTGGGGTAATTATAGACAAAAGTTGCTTTTTTAACTTGAACGGAGGAAATGGCGGAGGTGTCCAAAGTATTTTTGAAACATCAGAAGAATTGAGTAATTACTTCAAATCCTAGGGGGGTCCAGGGCATTTTCCCATAATAATATATGATCTCACCGTCTTTTGGATTATTGACAAATTATTTAATTGAAAATTTTGATAAATGGTGAACCAAAATAATAATCAATGGTGTAGAATCAACTTATCAATGGTCCAGAATTAATAAACTTTTCCATCGTACACGTCAGAGCGACGTAAACAAGAAAAAACGTCAGAAAACGACAAAAATGAAAACAGTAGAAACGCAGAATAATCATACAAATTTTGGGGACTTGAGATAGATCAAGACCGCTCCCCTCGCGCGCCTCGAGTTAGCACATCGAATCCAGCTTCTGGTCTTCTCTTAAACCCTAGAACCCATTTTTCATTTCTGCTTTAATTTACATTTCTTAATTGGTGTTTCCATTTTATACAGTACAAATTTTGTGCATCATCTAAATAATTTTTTTTTCTCCGGGAATGGAGTTTCTAGAGTTCAATTCTTAGGTTTTTGAATAGAGCTAATCGTTAAATGTAATGGTACTGACTTAGAATTCTTTTTGTTATTCTGTTATTTTATTTTATTTAACTGTCATTACAATATTGAATAGAGGTAATCGGCCAATATACATGTTGGTATATTGAGGATTCCTTGTCTAACGATTTTTTATTTTAAAGAAAAATTCTGGTCTTAATTTATGTAGTTGTGCACTTGTTGTAGAATTTTGGGCTACCAATGTTTGATCATTAGCCGTTTTTTAATCTGGTCAACTTCACAAGAATATCACCCGAAATCACATTATAAGACTCTGAATGTTAATTTGGGTCTTTGTTTATTGCAGGATCTGTGCTCTTCTCCGTTACTTCATTTGATTGGTGATAATTTCTGAGGGTTAACATGAGCTTTACAGGCCCGTCAATGAGTTCTGGTTAGTTTGTTTCCTTTTTCTTCATCAAGTAAGATTTCAGCAGAATTATTTTTATGGTTGGAGCTTATTTATATGCACATTTGTTACTTTGGTTCAATTTTACTATATTTATATTGGATCTTCTATACATGGAGGATTTCTATGAAGTTTTTTTTTCCTTTAATATGCTAACAAAATTTTCTCCAACATTCTTTATTGACTCTATTACGTCTCTATTTCAGGGGGTAAAACTGTTAGAAGAGCACTAGAGTTTGGAAGGACCTATGTGGTCAGGCCCAAAGGTAAACACCAAGCCACTGTGGTTTGGCTTCATGGCCTTGGTGATAATGGTTCAAGGTAATTCATTGCTTTTCTACGAAGTTGCTTCCGTATATTTGTTTGCATAAATTTGAGATGATTGTTTTGGTTTTACTAGTTTCCTGTCAATTATTCTCTTAGTTCTGCCTGCTGAGTTTCAAAAAGTGGAACAGCAAACTTAAGTTTTATATTGGCGAATATCTCTATATGTTTCTATTAGTTGAGTTATATCCTATTTAATAACTTGATGACCATCATTATTTTTTGTCAAGTATGAAAAATAACATTGTTAGCATTGCACAATAGTAGAAGGAACATATATTTCTCTCTTTTTATTTTTAATTTTTTTATCTTCTATGGAATGGATTTCTTGTGATCAATTATTAAGTCAAGAAATTGGGAAAGCACCTTTGCATGCATGGGAACTTTCATGGTTTTTATGGTGGTTGTGGTTTTCAGCCATTTGAACGTTAAGATCTACTAAAAAGGATAATACGAATGGCTGATGATAAATAAAATTCAAGAGACCTTTCAAGCTCACAAGAATATTCTTATTCTTGATATATGTTACCTTCATTGAATCTGAATCACCTTTCTTTTCTTAATAACATGTGACTTTGATCAAGAGCTTGTGTGGAACAGAATCACCAGAAAAGGAAAAAAAGAAAATACAATAGATAACTGGATGACACAATTTTAAATGATGAGCAAAAGCCTCTGAAATTAGTGCAATAACGACTGAGATCCTCATTTATGCTTTGATCTTGTTGGCAGCTGGTCCCAACTCCTTGAGACCCTTCCTCTTCCGAATGTAAGAAAGATTGATATTCATATTATTTAGGAGTATATACACAATGCTTACTTTTCAGGACTTTATTTGGAAGAGCAATTTTATTTTCATTGGAAATTTTGTAATTTATGGTAGTAATTGCGTGATACAGATTAAATGGATCTGCCCAACTGCCCCTACTCAACCAATGACCATATTTGGTGGCTTTCCATCCACTGCTTGTAAGAATAGTTTCCTATTTTATTATTATTGTTGTTTTCATTTTATTTTCTGTAGAGTCTACATAATAATTATGTACTGCTGTTTATAGAAGTTAAAAATAATAAAAACATTAATACAAGACTCCATCCTGCTCGTGTTTGTTAATGCTTAAAAAATGAAGATTCCTGCTAAGACTTTTGATGAAAATCGCTACCAATATTTATCTGTTTGAAACATTAATTAAAAATATCAGAAAAACTAATGTGACTAAAAACAGGGTTTGATGTGGGAGACCTTTCAGAAGATGCCCCTGATGACTTAGAGGGTTTAGATGCTGCGGCAGCACATGTTGCAAATTTATTGTCAACAGAGCCTGCTGACAGTGAGTTTCCTCTTTCAGATTTTTAGTATGTGATGCTATTCTAAATTTGGCAGTGCCTTTGAGAACTTTGATTGTTGAGGAACCTGTAAGATGGAAAGCTTAACATCATGCAACAGCCTGTTCAAATCTTATCTTTCCAAGATGCCAAGTTTTTAATTTACTCAACTATTTTTTCTTAGATTACAAATTTAGAGTAATCTAGTTTTCAATTTTTGCAGTAATTGTAGACTATCTGCCTTTTATCATCAAGAGCTGATACTGGGCTAGACTTGTACGGAAAGCAGTCCATTGATCCATGTTACTTTTCATTTCTTAGTTATGCTTTCATCTAGCTTGATGGTGTTTTAACTGTTCAACTGCTGATGACACAAATTTCAAATGTAAATTGTTGCTTTTTTGGAGACACAATTTTCTGCACTCTGTTCCAATCTGCTGGTTAAGGGAATCATTTTTTTGTACCTTAATTCATGCAAGGTCACATATTATAGTGAATAGGAGTTTTATGGGGTTCCACTTCTTCAATGGCATAATAAACTGAGAGGATATTGGAGATTCTCTTGGATATAACTTGATTACATTGTGTTTTACATATTACTTACATAAGGAGACTTTGCTTTTTAATAGCAATTGTGATTGGGTGTTTGACATTGCTTGTGAAGTATATGTTAGTATAATGGCATCTTTCACCTTAAAATTACAAATAGTGGTAACTCCAATTTTTCTCTCTGATTCTTTTTTTTAAGGTATTGACTTACATTTTCAATTGCAATGTACTAGTTTCCCTTCAGTTAACCTTGAGAATAACTCCTTAAATCTTGTTGTGTTGTTCTAGTATCATCCTAATTGGAACTTTTCGGTTATAGTTAAACTTGGTATTGGAGGTTTCAGTATGGGTGCAGCAACATCACTATACTCTGCGACCTGCTTCGCTCAAGGGAAATATGGGAATGGCAATCTATACCCCGCCAACTTAAGTGCAGTTGTGGGACTAAGTGGCTGGCTTCCATGCTCAAAGTTTGTATTCTTATGTCAACCTCAATTTGATACTTTCTATCCATTCTTGATGTTTGTTCTGGTACCTAACATAAGTACCATTCTTTTCCAGGACCTTGAACAGCAAACTAGGAGGAGATAATGAAGCTAGAAGACGTGCTGCATCCTTGCCCATTTTGTTGTGTCATGGCAAAGGTCATAGGCAAATGTCTGTTTGATTTATCTTTAAATGTATATATTCATCTGAGGAGGCGGGTTATACATCATTGGCTTCAGCGTATACATGTCTTTGTCAAATTTTGATTTAGAATAGGATATGAACTGAGATGACTCATAAACAGACTAATGCATTTGAAAATAATGTGGACTGAGATAGGTTGTGAAGGATGATTCAGCTGGTTTTGTAGTTGGACTTTGGTCAATTGTTTGTTGTATAAGCTTAGGGCTTGGCAGCTCAAAGAGTCAAGCCAGACCAGTATTCTGGCTTTAGAATGCAAGGTCAAAATATGAAATATGTTTCGAGTCAATACAATTAGAGGTTCAAATGAAACCAACTTCTTGGTTTTCTGTGTGGCTCTAATTCCTAGTGTCAATATAGAAGAAAAAACCTAATTGCAACAGTCAATGCTGGTTGAACAATTTGGCATGCTTCTATTTTACTACCTTCATTTTTCTGTCTTTTATTTCCACTGAGTTATTTGAAAGTGATTTTCTAGGCTTGTGAGGAGAAATCCCTGGCAGAATATAAAGAAAAGTCTGGCCTATATTGATAGACAAGTAGTTCAATAAGAATGTGTTTGTGCCAGTTCAGTATACTGCCACTAGGAGACTTAATTTCTAACCCCAGTGAAACCTAATTTCTGAATAGGCATTTGACATATTTGGATCTGTGAAATGGGTGTTTTTCAAGTAACTTGATTGTCTGTATTGGCACCTTAACTCATGTTTCAAACTTGTGTCGTAGTACATCTTCGGAATGTTTTTTATATGTGACAAACATGAAGTTTGTTCTCCTATATCTTCTTTTGGCCATAGGCCCTAGCTAAGAAACTTGTAAGTGGTTGCTATTAATTGATCTCGCTCTTTCACCATCAGTTCATCGTTGCTTGTTCATTGCTTGCATTGCGGAACACTTGCCCTACGTTGAGAACTGGTTGTGTTGTTATTATGAAGAAAGCTGCAACTTTCGATATTTTGATTCTGGCATAATTGATTGCAGGTGATGATGTGGTTCTGTATAAATTTGGTGAGAAATCCTCACAAGCCTTGACTACAAATGGTTTTCAGGATGTGACATTCAAAGCTTATAATGGGTATGTAACACCAGCATAACTTTTGTGTGGTTTTGATTACATTACAGTAACAAACTTTTGATTACTTACTTTTGACTGGCAGCCTTGGCCACTACACTATACCAGAAGAGATGGATGAGGTTTGTGCATGGCTAACGTCTAAATTGGGGCTTGATGGATGCTCTTGATAACATGCCACTTCAGATCTTGAGCAATGTTTTGAAAGAGCAACAAAAGGGAAGGGAGAAAAATTAGTTATGGTTGTAAGGAAGAAAATTTAGTAGCTCAAAATGGTTCTGGGTCTGGTATACATGGATATAGTGACATTACTCCATGAATTTCATATTAGTCCTCCTGCATTCGATATTTGTTTAACTGTTTTGGATCTACAGAAGACTGTATTTGTTAATCATTTAGAACTTATGCAATTTGGGTCATCAACTTGTCATTGGAAGTTGCATTAATTTGGCATGAAATCTGGAAGGTTAATGCTCTATGTTTTACTCTATTGTTTTCTTTCCATGAGATATTACAGAAACAGAAAGCCTCCTTGTTTTCCAGCAACGTGACACTTGCATTCCCTCAAGAAAATTAAAACAGGGTGTAAGTTGGAATTTGAGCTGAGGCCAAGCCAAACCAAGTTCTCCTTGTGAAAGCTTGTTTGTGCCTAGTCTTGTGTAACGACTGATATTAGAACAGAGTCCTCCTGAATTTCTTATTTGAAGACTGCGTGTTTACCGTGCTTTGAAGCAACAGCAGTTAATTTATTTAATAAATAGTCATTTTTACTTGATATATATTATTTACATATGTAATTAATTAAAATTAGTAACTATTTTATAATAGTTCTGATTAGACAGCCACAACACAAGAAAAGTTAACAGAAATTAAGCTACCATCGAACTATTTTATGCCAATGCTGACTTGTACAAGAATACCTTAACAAGAAGTTGGCAAACCATGGATTATATTACAAAATTTACAGTTTATCTGTCACGTGCTTTTGTTCCATATCTCATCTGCCTGCCTTGTGAGCATGCAGATTCGCAAAAATTGACAAAAGAAGCAATGAAGTAACTTCCTTCGAGCTCGTAATGAACTAATAAACATTAGAAAGGAGATACGGTCCCTACCTCGAAGAGGCTCATTCAAAGCACTTGTACAAATCATCGATTACAACCTATTCTCTAGTTCCAAATCTTCATTCCAGCAAGCAAAACAACAAAAGAAGGGGTAAAAGAAGAAAAAATGATTGAAAAAATTGGGTAATCTGAAAAAAAAAATCAACATTCCAGCAACCAATCATGTGCACAACTAATGGTGAATCATCTCCAGCAGTTGTGCCTCCAAAAAATGGGATGCAAGTCACTTTCCAAGAAGCCATTATCAACAAAGATTTGAACAATAGTTTCAACTGCCAAATTTTTACCCTTAGGTAGCTTCTTTTCACTTATGGGCCTCTTTGACAAAAGAAACATCTGCAGTGCCAGCTGATGGTGACAGCAGAAGCTTCTCTTGATCAGTGTCATCAATTTCTGTTGACTCACGGGGAGTAGCGGTTGATAAAGATTCAGTTCCATCTTCTTTTGGAAGCAAAACACCCAAAAAGGCAACAAAAAGGTAGCTAATGTTAAAATTAGGTAGTAATGAAAAGAAGACAACCCATTGAGCTGAACAATTTTATGAAGAAAAAGTACTCAGTTATAAGATACCAACCTGTACACTCATGGTACTCGGGCAGCTGTTTAACAGTAGTTGCTTGAAGGCTTTCAGGAAGAAGACAACCACACAAAGCACCTGAAATTCGGAACACAAGATGCATTCAGTAAGACTTTTATTCTGTTTGGCTTGTAGGGAAAAACAATGAAAAGAAATACATAATCATTCCTGTTTAAAAAGAAAAGTTGATGTCAAATTCCTACTACTTAAGGCTGTTTTGTTTTAGGTCTAGGAAAGAATATATCAAAGCATACGATATCCCTAAAAAACAGGAAACATGTTATGCCAAGATGAATTATGTGTATTGTTGGCAATAAGTGTTATGCATTCTTCAATTGCAACCTCTAATAGTTTTTGGTAGTTGGCAAACCTTTGGCTGAGCTCCTGGGACAGCCCCTTAGTCAAAACTTGCAATGTATTGCAAGAAATGGAATAAAAAACATCAGAAGAATTCTTTGTACCTAGTCGGGCCAGTCGATTCACCCACCCAGGGATATGTTTGCCAGTCAATCTCCATGCGATATCATCCGTGAAATGGTTGCAGTTCTTGGAAATGAGGTTATAGGTATCTCCATGATATTCAGAAGCTGCAGACTCGATAAATGTCCGGAATTCAGAGGGAGGTATATTTATGCGGCCCAATGGGATGGAAGATCGGTAAATAAATCCAGGGCAGCTCCTTGGTTCTACTTCAAAAACTCCACTAACTGGGAAATCATGAGCTCCGAACCCATACTCCTTACCATGAACTGTTCATTCACCTTGGTTCAGATGTTTAGGTAATTGGATTCAACAGAAGAAAATAAAAAACGAGCACCCAAGTCAAAATTAAAATTCAATGAGTTCGGTTGGGAATGGTTTTTTAGATCTAGATGGATTTAACAATTAAAAACACTTGTAAAAATGAATTGTAACATGGACTTCTATCAATAAGGAAAAATCCCACAAACCTTGGATACTCTAATCAATAATTCTATTATGAATGAAACATTTCCGAAAACACAGCAAACATTCTCTATCAACCATGTTAAACTTGACCGTTTCCATAGTGTTCAGCCACCTTCATCCTAGGCACTCCCCATCTATGTTTTTGATAAGCCAAAGATGTTGTTTGAGGCTCCAAAAACCAAAAGAAAGCATAAATCACAGCACAACTCAAACACTTATATTCTCTGAATTCAAGTAACCAACATTTGGCAGTCAACTGTTCTGTGCTAACCTAAAGTCCACTAGAAACAGAATGGTCCATGCATAAACCGACCACATTAGTCCACAAAGTTATTTGAGCCAAAAAGTCATCTTGATCCAATGAAGCATTATAAGATTTACAGTCCTTGATGATACTATATTCTAAGGCACTAGCTAACTAAAAATAACATTAGTCTAACCAAAAGTCACTGTATGAACTACAATCTAGCATCACATTCTCCATACAGACAAAACATTCCTTAAACAAGAAAAGAAAATACCGAACTACATAAACGTGAAAATCATTCTTATCAATCATCATGCGTTGACTATTCAATCAGGCAACCAAATTTAAGCACAATAATCAAACAATCACACCTAAAAAAAAAAAAAATCTTTTTCAAAAATCTACTAGTTTCAGCGACCCATCTTTTAACTTGTTTCACTCCTCAACGCACAATTCTCATCAATACTGAGCCCCAAAAAAATTAACAATTTCAATTAAAAATTAAAGACGATGACCAGATCAGCAAAACATAGAAAACACTTTAAAGAAACAAAAATAAAAAGAAAATTTAAAAAAAAAATCTCTGGGGGGGGGGGGGGGAACGAACCTTCAATGCCCGAGTGGAAAATCCCGAAACCGAACCAATAGATATAATTATTGATAGGAGTGAGATCGTAAATGTTTAACACAACCTGGGTATCGTTATTATTATCATGTTCAGAGCTGGAACATGAGATTTGAGCAGACCCCATTTTTCAGAAGCTTGTAAATATCAATTAATTCCACAAATACTTTCCAAACCCAGAGATTTTTTTTTTTTTTTTTTTTTCCTCAGAGATGCATATCCTCCCCCGGGCAGAGAGAGAAAAAGGCTTGGGACTTTTGAGGAATTAAGGTAAGGGAAAGTTAGCTCTTTGTTTCTTCTTTTGATTTTCCATTTTTTCATTTTTCATTTTTTTTTAAATTTATTTTTATTAATTTTTGATTGAGAGAGAAGGGAGATTAAACAAATGGCAAATTTGGGAATGACAACTTGGCCATCATTGTGTTTGTTTTAGCAGTACAGTGTGTATACTATGTATTACTATGACTCACTGTTTTCTCTTAGTTGAATAATGGTATTCATTTCCTTTTAAAACTATTGTAAAAGGTGGCCACTATATGTTGTTGAATTTGAACTCGACCGGCTCTTCACTTACCGAGTCGCATGCGAGTCAGTCTTATTTTTCAATCTCTGTTAGGTAAGAATGTGATTTGCTTTTCATTGTCACTACTTGTACCTTCGTACATGCGCAACCGTTCTACGAAAGAAATTATGTTTATAAACTAAAAATAGAAATTAAATTCGGTAACTCAAAAAAACCACGATCTTTAAAAGATTTGAAACGTTCATTTTACCCGTTTCTAGCAAACATTGTCTTTCCAACCGCGAGTTGTACCATACATATAAATATATATATATATATATATATTGTAAAATAATACTGAAGACCTAAACAAAATTAAATTTTTTTAAAGAATAGTATGTTGTTCATTTAAACGAAAATTTTTAATAATTAAATACGAGATAACTTGGGCTAAACTTGTGTTATCTCCACCTGAGCCACGTGCTCAAATTTATTTTTTTTATTGAAATCCCCACTTGTTTGACTTCAAATCGGCGACAATTATTTTGCACATGATCACAATAAAATGATATGGTAAGTACCCAACGATTTTGTTACCCAGAAACTTTGATTATCGAAATTTGCCAGTGGCCTACAAATAATTAAAAAGCTTGATTTTATATCTGCAGAAAAAAAAATTAAATAATTTATATGGAAAGACAGAGAAAGACCAACTTCAAATGAGCGGCAGACCGTAGATGACAAGTCCATGACTTCCATTCCTAATAATAACATTATCGCAGGCAAATTAATTAGAAAACATTTTTGCACCAACGCGACCCAATTGATTCCACAAGTCGGCACTTGGGACCTTATATTAGATCATTGCTTTGCACCTGATCTTAGATGTGATGCCCCTTCAACTTAGCAATTAGTTTCCAGGCCACCAATAAACAATTTATTTCAAACTCAGCAGTTCCAAGCAGAAAATTGACACAATTGCAGCAACGAATTCAGATTGAAAAGAACGAGCTGCTGATGAATATGATATATGGATTGATTAAGAGTTTCTATAAATTACAATTTAACCAATAATCTCCTCATCGATCAATATCCAGCAACGCTGGGCAAATAAGTGGAACAGACGGCAACAGACGAGCAGCAGAAACTCCATTCCTCTTCCTCTGTTCCACCTGAAAAACAAAACAAATTAGCCAAGTCAAACACACTTCCAATATAGATTAGCAGATTAATAGACAGTGCAATAATTGGAAACCACAGAATAAATCTGTAACAGAACTTACAGTTCAAAACTCAAATACAAAAAAGATCATACAGATTCCATAAAGCATTTGCCATTATGGCTGGTTGTCTGGAGTTGTTTGCCGCCGGATGCGCTCACTACGCCTAAGAGGAGCTGTTCCACCGTCAGATGATTCATTGTCCTCATCTCTGGAAGAAGAACCTGTTTCTCCATCATAGCTCTCCCCCCAGAGTTGGGTAGATCTCCTTCTAATACTCAAGTGTGCTCTCGCTCTTGAGGTACCGGACCAGCTACTTCTCCTTGGACTAGAACCAGGCCTAAAGACTCTTATAAGAAAAAACACAGTAAGCCAACCCCCATCATCAATCGGCAAAACACTGCTCTCGTCCCTCTCCTCTCCAAAAGAAGACTGAAGTGTACTGAGCAAGTCCCCCAGGTCCCTCTGGCGCTCCAATCTTCTCCAATTATGCTGCCGCTCTGGGTCAGCCTCTGATGGCCGCACAAGAGGATGTTCAAGCCTGGCATGTTTTCTGAGATCTGTATATGTGCCATTGAAATCACATGTCTCACAGGAACAGCTTCTTGTCTTTGCATTCATAAACTTACGAGCAGCTTCCACAACTATCCAGTCTTTGATCTCCCCACGGCAAAGGGGGCAAACTAGTTTTGGGCAGGCAGAAGCAACAACTGATGCATTTGCAAATGAGGGTTGAGTTTCCTCTTGCTGTGGTGTAATAGACGGAGTTTCTGCAAATGACTTGCGGAACTGATCTAGACAATTTGAGTGGCGGTAGCTTGTGTCACACATATATGGGCGGCAGCCCTTCTCATGGGAAGAACATAGAAGTAGAACTGCATTATGAGGATGCTCCATGCAGACAGGGCACCTGGCTTCTTCCCATTCTTTCAAATTTTCTTCAGTTTCCGAAGAGATTTTGGCAGAAGATCTTTGAGTACGACTAGAGCTAGATGGATAAGGAGATGCATTGAATCTATCAAAGGATACAGAACGATCTCTTCTCTCCTTTGGCATGTTGAAGCCTCAAATATATCAACACAAACACTAAGTCTGGCACCTCTCACAAAGCAGTAACTGAATGATTTAAACCACAAAAGATCAGGTAACATGAGTAATTGCACATGTTTTATAAGCTATGATTCATCAATAATAAACAAGCTACAATTACATAAAAAGAAAGAGTTTCTGAACACATGAGTACATTTACACAATGCAGGCAAAGATTACAAAATTACAGTGGTCTAACAGAGGAATAAATACAGGAAGCTGTTAGACAATATAACAAGAATGGATGAGTGAGAACTCTAAAATATTTAGCACTATCATATAGATGTGGAGCACAGATAGGTACTCCAAGACAAATGGTTGAATATTAATTACTATCTGTAACAGAAATGTTTACCTCAAGTAATAGAAAATGGATAAGATGATATTATAATTCTACACAAGTACCATGACCCAGATGCAAAACCTTGCCATATACCCCACAGGATAATCAGTCACAACAAATGCAGGATAACTATCAATGTAAAAACCCTCAAGACACTGGCAGGAGAGAGAGAGAGAGAGAGAGAGAGAGAGAGAGAGAGAGCATTGGCAAATAAAATTACCAATATTTAATACCATAGCATTGGTGGTGAATCCAAAGAACAAGCACAATCTGCAATTTGACAATCACATAATATAAGATCTTCACAATACCATGTCAGAACACAATCTAAATGTGCTCTCTAATATTGACATTGATATCATTCTTTCAAATTACAGTCATAATGACTTGACATATGAATCATGGCCATGTATCCAAAAAAAACCATTTTCCATCTATATCTTCTTCTTATCAATGAGTGATTATGACCTTCCACCGAGAGCATAAAAATCGGAGTAAACCAAGCAATGTAGTGACAGAATGTAACAAGTTTACATCCCAAACCAATTAAAGTTGATCAAAAATTCTTTTTCATCAAACACCGTGTGGGTGCAGTATTTTCCCCAAAACCATAAGCCATTATCTTAACATAAAACATGCTCCATTGTTGACGTTGTCGATTTGAAACTCAAACACCAGAAACATAGTACCTTGTTCTATCTGTGTGTAATTGCCTCATGTCAATACTTCCCCAATAGAGACTGATTATGAAGTATACTAGCGTCAAAATAGGTATCTAGTACTCCTCCAATCTCTTAACTTGTTAGGACATTCATTGCCAAAAGTAAGAATATCAGCCGGAGCTCAGACAGCAAGATGTGGAGGTGATGAACGAAAAGAATCATCCGTTACTCCAATTCTCTAAGCCAATTAAAATACCAAAACAAAACTCTACCAACAAACACCAAGTAGAGAAACATAACAGGATCGTTAAAACTCAAAACTTTAAAGTGACACCAAACCTCAAAAGCGATTCAATCGTCAATCAACATAGATAATCAAAATCATTTCTTAACAATTCGAATATAATATACACAACAATCAAACAAGTAAGATTTTTTCATTCCCACGAATAGAAAACCATTACACAGCGAGCCAAATCTAAATTCACAACAACCCCGCTCTAACGCAACCTAACAAGCGCCAATTTCTAGTCTGGAACACAAAATTAACATAAAAATGCAAGAAATGAGAAATATCTTATATTGAATCCAAGCAACAAACGTCAAAAACCAATTACAGCGGAGGTTGAATCAAAATACACAAAACTAAAAAGATCCGGCTGAAATCGGACTTCACACAGGTCAAAGTTCAAATAGGGATAAATAATATATCGATTTAGGTAATTACCGGAAACTTTGAATCGTCCGATTTGAATAATTGACAGTAACTTATGATTCTGATTAATCAGATTTGAAGCCTTAGAAGTAATTAATTACAAAGATTTACTACGGAGAGAAGGGCAAGAGAGCAGCTTCTCTTAGGGTTCCTTAGCTCAAGCGAAGCAAGTAAAAGAGACAATTAGGGACGGTGAGGAAGGTAAATATAGGCGTCTCGATGACAGCTGACGTGGATGACTGGGGTTCGTTAATGGTTTTTTTTATTTTGAATTTTGAAATAAATAGTTATTTTTAAGTCGGCGCCGTTTCGTAGTCTTGGCGGACGGGACACCCACTCGCTCTTGCACGCGTAGGGATGTGATCAAGTCAATCTGTTCACTAGCCTAGCTGGCCCCACTCAGTAATCAGTATTACTGGTTAAGACGGTGCGTTGCAACTTAAATTTCTGAACAGACAATGCAAAATAGCCACCGCGCTGCTAAGCGAACCGAAATCTCACCCACCACACCTGTTCGACGAAAATCCTGTGAGAAACCAAAGGACGAAAAATGATACCGAAGCCGGTGGGCTTGTTGGGGGCAAGTGCTGCAATAATCTTTGGCGGATTTGTCACTCTCAATCTCGCTTCCACTCTTACGCTGGGTGCACTTCGAGCTGCCAGCGAAGCTAAACGGGTAAAAGCAAAACAAGAAGCATCTCTTTTCTGTCCTTGATCTTAAATTTTCTTACCATTACTGTAGAATTCCTAGTTATCGTGTGTTGATGAGTTTGTTTGTTGGGGGGTTTTGTGTTTTGTAGAAAAAGGTTGCGGTGCCTTGTGGGGTTTGTAAAGGGAAAGGGTTTTACATATGCAAGTTATGCAGAGGGGATGCTACTATCAAGTGGTCGCCTTTGTTCGATCCTGTTTATGTCAACCCTTGTGTTTGCCCTACTTGTGAGGGTAACAGGTTAGCGACTGTGCTACTCTTTTGTGTGTGTGAGAGTTTTTCTTTTCACTTTATCACTGGTTTTCAAGTTTCTGGCTCTACCTTTTGTTTGGTTCCCTGAGGCAAGGCGGGTAATTCTCTATGTATTTGACATCAATGGAAGAAGAGTTCTCAAAGCAACTTCTCTTTTATTAAAGCTTCAGTTATCTCTTTCGTTTCCATTGTACTCCCCTAGGAAAATGTAGGTGTCTGGAAAGTTTGAAGTCCTGAAAACTTTTATAAATCAAATAATCAAGCCTGGTACCATTATTTAGCTCATTCAAGTTGACTCATTTAAGATGGAGATTTCGTCTCTGGTAGGTGGGGGCAGAATTATTATGAAATGTCAAAATGTTGAAAATTTTTTTTATCTACTTTATAAGGAGACAATTTCTTCAGTCGTGAGTAGAAAATGCTGAAAAAGGATTTGATTACAGTGCAAAATAATGCTATCAAAAACAATTTATTGGGGTTTAGAATACTAGATGATAGCATGTGCTTTCCTTTCTGCTCAATGAGTATTTGGAATACTAAAGCCCAATCCAAAAGATGATTATGTACTTGTAATTTGATTCTGGTTTCTTTTTATATGTATTACAGGGTGCAGCGATGTCTTAATTGCCTGGGGAAGGGTTTTTATTGACTTGTAAGAGGCAGAATACTGGTCTTTTTGTGCTTCTACAACTCACTGCATGAGTAATGAACATGTATAGGTTTTTCCCAAAGTACAAAAGCAAGGGCTGGCGATGCACCATATAATAATTTCATTCACAGATGATATTATTTGGATGAAGTGTTACGTTTTATCAAGGTTGTATATTTGAAACTGTCCACACGATTGACAGAGCAGGGTCCTTGATTTTCACCACAAATTGTTTACAATTCACCCTTGCAAATTGCAATGATAGACAATTCCTCTTGTTTTAGGATCTGGAGTTTTCATTGGATTACCATAATCCAAAGCACATGCATTGCATCGCTCTTAATTGGTTTATCCCACCCGCTGCTGAGATTTCAGCCTACTTGAGGTCCAGTCAAAATATAATAGTTTTGAGTTATTAGAAACAAGACTAAAGCATTAGAACTTATATTTAATATATATCTTATATTTATTTTAAGATTAGAGGCATAGGATATGCGCTTTCACAATTAAGATGTTAATAATGATCTTCGATCTATTACCTCTATTGAATAAAACCATTAGTTGTCCAAACAAGTTGGTAAAAACATTAGCTATTAAATAAAAGTAAATATATAATACATATTTTAGTTGTTTTGTTTTTGAAATTAAATAAAAATATAAAAGTTAAAAATATATCTCGAATAATTTTAACCGTCTAGAATAATATGATATTCTAATTAATATAAACTATATAACTTAAAAACGGATCAACAATCCTTTTACCAATCCCTTACCCTCGAACTAAAGGTGAATGTGTGTACTTGGGGTTTAATTTATTGTGCAAGATCTAATAACAATACAACTAATTATTTGTTGTAAAGATAAATTGCCAGAATACAAATAAGATATTTAAACTATGTAAAGTTTTATATTATAAAACCTTGAAATCAAAATAAATTAAAACATTTAATTTCAATGAATAAATATTATAGGATGTAAAAACGCAATTGCAAGCCTTTAACAAACTTTTATAATTTTCATTTCATTGGAGAACCTAAACTCCTTGCCTTACAGCAGCAAAAGTCGAGTGGGGGGATGAAGGAGCTGGCTCGATGTGGGATTTTGGGAGACTAGTGTAGCTACATTGATAAACAGCAATGTAAAATGACGTGGAACAATATGGGGGCCATTTCACAATTCCAATTATATTTCCTTCGGGTTTGGAATAATATTATATCTCAATTTAAAGTCGCCTGTGAGTGAATAATATTTGTGGTTCGCAGATTAAATGATACGCGAAACCAACACGTGTACGAAGTAACAGGCACGTGGAAAAGTAATTTCAGACGGACCCCACAATCATGAGCTTCCTCGTTACGTGGCACTCATCTTGGGGGCGGGTGGGGTGCGGTAGGTGTCTATTGTCGTCGATTCGAAACCTCACTTAGTAGCCGTCGATGACTGACCCACAGTCATTTGCATGGGTATTGTCAGGTAAAATCTAAAATCTCAATGCTCCGCGCATGAACAGGTTGCTGAAGTGAGAATCCGAAGTTTACCATTTGACATGCATTATTATTTTTAATTAAAATTCAGAATTATTCTTTCAACCCATACCCATGTAAATGATTAAACTAATTAAATTATTTTGAAGACTAATTTTTATTTGATAATTAAATTCATCTTTTTTTTTAATATATTAATGATTATCATTCTTAATTAGATCTGGTATTATTTTAGTAACTTAATTCTTTCTTAAATCTTAAAAGATCACTTGTTTCAGTGCTATTTTTGTTCAAATACATGGAATTGTGAAAACTTTGATAAAATTTAATGTTTCAATAATGATTATGAAAACTCAAAAGTCGCAATAGGTAATTAATTAGGTTTTGTCTATTATTAATATAGTGTAGTTTTTTTTTTTTAAAATATCATACAATTACATATATAATCAATAATAACAAATTCAAAGTTTGTTGAAAGTTGAAAGTCAAAATAGTACATTGTACGTGAAAGTTTGTACTTAATTTAAGTTAAAATTTTCCTAACATTCTCAATGTATTCTACTTTTGAATCAATATTTGTTACATAATAAAATTATTTAATATCAAATGTAAATAAAAAATAATAAATGTCGCAGTTAAAAATTATTATGATTATTATTATTTTTTTAAATACTTCACGTACAAACTCACCGCCATCATAGCAATCCACAATTCTAAATTAAGCCTTACAAACTCATAACTGTTTCCTTTTTGATTAACTTTGTCACAGTTTAAAGAGCCCAGTGAAATGAGTAACTATCCAATTAAATCAGGTAACGAAGTAACAAAATGAAAATGACAAGTTCAAAGGCAATTTCGTAATTGATGAACAAGGTGGAGGACAATATTCTAAATGCAATCCCTCCAAGATTCTGTAATCCCAACAGAGAAACACCTGCTATACACAGAGACAGAGTCAGTGGATGGTGGCAACTAAATAATTTAATCGATGACCCTAAACACTCGCACACAATTATAACAACACGCATACATACTACATCCACGCACTGACGCGGTTCTACACACAAACATACACACTCTTTCTGTTCTCTGTGCCACCAAGATTCTCCATGAAAGAACCTTCTGTCTCTCGTTCCCGCAAGAAATCAGCTTCAAAACTCAAGCTTGTTTGCAGCTTCAATGGCGCTTTTCACGTCAGACCATCTTCCAACAAGCTACGCTACATTGGCGGCGAGACCCGTATCATTTCCGTGGACCGAACCATCTCTTTCGCTAAGTTCTGTTTCAAGATCTCTGATATTTGCACCAATAACCGCCCTTTTTCGATCAAGTACCAGCTACCCCTCAACCTGGACTCGGGCCCCGACGACGACACGCCTCTCGTTTTGATCACCTCAGACGACGACGTACGGTGCATGGTCGAAGAGTATGATAAGTTGGAACTGTACGGTAATCGCGCCAGGCTTTGGATTTTTGTTTGTACTGAATGTGATGACAATGAAAGTAGTAGTAATAATAACAATAATAATGGGTTTGTTAAAGGAAACGGTGAATGTTGTAACTCCGGACGTTGGTTTGTTGATGATTCGTTGTGGAAAAAGTTATTGACAACCAAACAATCTAGTGAGACCCAAAAATATGACCACCCACTTATTGATTTAGGTTTAGAACCGGAACCAAATATTTCGACGATAAAAATTGATCCTTTTCGAGTGAACACGTCTAATGGAATGGGGAATGTGCGTTCACGTCCCTTGAATCCTAGGGATGGCAATGTTACAAATGTAATGGGAACAAATGCTTCAATGGAACGTTTGATGGGCAGATCTGGGCAAGGTCTGTTTAATGGGGGTGGGAATATTAGTGGCACTTTATCATCACTGCCTTTGAAGGAAGTGCATAAATGTCGTATGGTTTCGACGTGTCATGGCCTTGATGCTAAGCAGGATTTTGGGAACCTTGGGAATATGTCCATTAGTAATGTCAATAGGGAAAACATTATGCCATGGGCTACGAGTTGTGGGTCAATGAATAAGTATTTGGGACCTCAGTTTTGCAGTAAACAGCGAGTTGGAAATGGAAGTGCCTGTCCTGTAAAATCTTCCTGCGTTGGTGACAGGGTTTGGGGTGCTTGTCAGAATGGAATATGCGGCCACGGGTTTGGCGTGAATGATTCTGGATGTCAGCAAATTTATACATATAGTATGAGAAACCACAGGAACAGTTTGGTTGAAGTGGGGAACTATAGAGGTTTTAGATTGGCTGGGAAGATTCCAGTGGGGAAATGCTGCCTTAGGATCGGGAAAAAGTCAAACATCTCAAAGCAAGGACACGCTATGGGTTCATATAATCCCAATTCGTTGACTTCCTGGCCTGCTTTTACTGAGTATACATCATCAGGAGGGGGAATCATGATGGGTGCTTGCTTAAGCAAAGGCAGCTCCTCTTTTGATGTCCAAATTTGTGGGGAGAAATTTAGAGAACAGAGTGGCCCTACTATTCTAGAATACATGAATTCAGCTCTGGAGGAGGCTCATTTAGCTTATCATGATTCATACAATGGGGTGGTTGATCAATCTTTCATGTCTGCTCATCCTCTTAAGAGTCCTTCGGCCTTGGTAAGGGCGATGGGCGCTCAGGAAGATTTGTTGACTGGCTCCAATTTTGAGAAGTGTGACGTTCAATATCACACCCTTGGGATGCCCATAAATTGTGAATCCAATTGTGATATTGAGAATGAAAAATTCATAGTTGACCCACAAGAGAATGCTAACATTGGTCTTCCAGATGATATGGCCTGTAGAAATGTAACAGTGTTGGGATGCAATGTGAAGAATGGGACTAAGCATTTGCAAAGCGGAGTTGCTTCTTCAATGGATCTTTTGTACAACCTTTCATTGTCATCATCCCAAGAAATAGAATTTCCTCAGAATTCTTCTTTGGCCGGCAATGCTATCTCTGGTCTCTTGCTTAAGCCTCAGTCAAAGCCTTTAGATCTCATAGATGAAGGACAATTAATGACAGGTCCTACAGTTATTGAATCAAAAGGAGTTAAATCTAAATTTTCCTTCCAAAATGCCACAACAGGAAGAATTGATGGGCATAAAGAAGAAATTCAGCAGGATGCTCCATCTGGTCTGAGCCTTGAGGAAAAGGTATTACTGAATGATACACCATGATTTGAGCTCTATGAAGATAATTCATGTGGTTGCCTGACTAATGACTCCTGTTTACTTAGGATGACAAAAAAAAGTCCCTTAAATGGTCAAAGGTAACTGGTGGAGTCTCTTGTAACCTGAGAGCCTGTTGCACTACTGGAGAGCTGCAGGTAGCCTGTTAAAATGTGCAAAATTTATGTCTTCTATTGTAGAATCCAGTAGATAAACAATTTATAATTCTGTTTCATTTTGCAGACTATAAAAACTTCTGATCTTGAACATATAAAAGAACTTGGATCGGGTACGTTTGGCACAGTTTTCTATGGAAAATGGAAGGGCTCTGATGTTGCCATTAAGAAGATGAAGCCAAGCTGCTTCACTGAAGGATCATTGGAGGAGGATCGACTGGTGATTGCCCCACTTCCCAAAATCCACTGTTATTTTTTTTTTCTCTAAATCATCTAGTCCCTTTTTATTATTAATACAGTTATCAGATTTGGATCATTTTCATCCAAGGTCCTGCTTAGGTTCTTGTTTGTCAGTATATAAACAATTTGTTCTAAGGCTGCTGATACATAGTTTTTCTTATTCTTAAGCTTGAAGCTTTCCTGTTCCTTGATTCCCTCCATTCCCACCCAGTTTTAATGTTTCTGTTTAGATGCTACAGAATATGTAGTGGCAACTTCTAAAATCTCTCAAGAAGGAGAGGGTGCACGTGTAATGGTGGTATGAAAGTCCAAATCCTGAGGCTTGCCAAAAGGGGATTTAATGATGATTATTGGTACTGTTGACAAATGTAGACCTGCATTTATCTTTTCATTCAGGTTTCTATACAATTGTACAGGTTGCAGACTTTTGGAAGGAAGCTCACATGCTTGGTCAGCTTCACCATCCCAATGTTGTGGCGTTCTATGGTGTAGTTACTGATGGACCTGTAACAAATTTAGCAACAGTTACAGAATACATGGTAAATGGCTCCCTAAAACAAGTTCTGCGAAGGAAAGATCGGTATGGTAACCTATCATTTTACTGTTACAATCTTGTTTAGATGCAGAGTATGCTTTAAAACTTGTTGAAACTTGTGAATTGAGGGTAGCAAAGGTTGCAATATTTTAGCACACAAGTTTTTTACTTTTCCTTGTCACAAGATTGTATACTGCATTTATGGGCACCAATATTTGTGTTTGCTTTTCATAAATTGTGTCGTTTCTGATTTGCAGAACAATTGATCGTCGGAAGAGGCTAATAATAGCAATGGATGCTGCCTTTGGAATGGAATACCTACATGAGAAGAACATTGTCCATTTTGACCTGAAATCTCATAATTTCCTTGTGAACATGAGGGATCCTCAAAGACCAGTGTGCAAGGTATCAACGGTACAGAAAATTCTGTGGTCTGGTTTTGAATTTTTTCGTAATTCATTTCTGGTGTTTGATCAATATCCTCAATCTCCGTATATTTACAATTTATTGGTTTAATTGAATATCAGATTGGTGATCTGGGCTTATCGAAAATTAAACAGAAGACACTCATCTCTGGGGGAGTACGAGGAACTATACCATGGATGGCACCAGAACTTTTGAACAGCAAGAACAACCTAGTAACAGAAAAGGTAAAATGGCCATTGATTGAAGTTTACTGCCGTAAATCTGTTTCTAATCATATCACTGTATTGTATTTTAAATTTGTATTGTTTCTTCTTGTTAGATTGATGTGTATTCATTTGGAATAGTCATGTGGGAACTTCTAACTGGTGAGGAACCTTATGCAGATTTGCCTTCAGAGGAAATAATAGGTACTTTTAAAATTGAGACTGATATTATTTTTAACCACTGATTAGATCACCTAATTTAAAGGATTATATATATGATGTCATGGTCATCATTATGTTATCCTGCGCACATTAGCAAGTACATGGGTCTGGCATTTAAGTTGCTTCTGCAAATGTTTCCTTAATTGTCATTTACCACGCCTTCTCACAGCTATTAGTAATTACAGTTCTGTAATTACTTATATTTGTTTTTTAGTTTTTCCTATAAATTCTGTCAAACAGAGTATTTTCAGATGCAAATTAATTGCTTGAATTTTTTACAATATATATTATATATATTTTAATATGACAAGAAATAGGCCAAACTCCTCAATCTTGGTGTGATCAGGATTTTTGATCCCCAATCCCTAAACCTCCCGTATCAATCCAAAATATTTTATTGGTTGAATCAATTAGTACCCATTACTGCTTGACAGCTTATAACTATGAGCTCATACTAATTTACTGACTGCAAGTTGAGAAGTAATAATGAAATTTACATTCTATTTAAGGAGATTATGTAGTGGAATATTGGCTTGTTTCCTATGTTATTAGGATTGATGCATGTATAGTTAACATTTTTTTGAAAAATTTTTTGCAGCTGGCATAATAAAGGGATGTCTCCGACCTGAAATTCCAAGCTGGTGTGACCCGATTTGGAGATCATTAATGGACAGGTGCTGGTCATCAGATCCTAATTCAAGGCCAGCCTTCTCAGAGATTGCAAAAGAACTGCGTGCCATGGCAGCAGCCATGAACATTAAGTGACATAGAGGCCAACCCGCTGGGCAAAGTATTACTGTTTGTTTATAATGTAAATACAGTAGGACTATTAGGAGTAGGGCGTGCTGAGACGAGATTGGTTGAGACGAGATTGGTTGTGCCGTCCACTATCATATGTCTGACATAAAGATAACCATTAGAAGTTGTCACGCTGGTTGATGCTTATTTTTGCCATCACCAGTATGGACAAGCTGAGCTATTGAAATAAGAGCTGGTGTACTGTGGTTAAATTTTGTAAGTCTTTCATTAAGGAGAAACCGACTAGGCCTCGAGTAACTGCTAAACTTTTTGTCAAGGCTAGACATGCTCAGGCACTGTTCAGATCCGATTGTTAAAGATATTCCTGTTAATGTGATTGTGGGATCTGTTGGTATAATTTTTCTTTCGGAGCTGCTTAAATATTTTCAATCAGGTTTTGCCTCATTTTGCAACAAATTTGAAAATCAGGTAGACAGAGGCTATTCAAAGAAATTTAATCATTCTAGAACAGAACTGGTTGCATAACTAAACAATTACACCTTGCTTTAGTATTACACTTTATCTTCTTGCCTATGATTAGGAGAAAGTTCAACTTCAATTTCTCCATTTATGTTTTCAGCTTTTTCAGCAGGATTTGACTTATGCTTTGCGGCACATACAAGGAAAAATCCAAAGTTGACGAGGCTTAGCACAGCTAGAAGCCCATAAAATAAATCCAATCTGCTTCTTCCATCGTTAATTCGACGAGGTAGCCAATTGCGTCTGCCATGAAGTCCTGTGATTTTGTTTATGATTATGACCAGAATGCTGCTTCCATATAAGCCAAGCGATATAGTAGTGAGGAAAAGGCCAGTGCCAATAGCTTTCATTTCTTTTGGCGATTGAGTTATGAAGAAATCAAGCTGGCCAGCGTATATGAAGGCATCTCCAATACCAACCAAGAGAAACTGAGGCAACAAATAAAATGCACTTATTGGTAGAATTTTGACGTTGCCTCCCTCGGCTCTAGCAATCTTCATTCTCTTCATTTCCACAACCGCTGCTGCTGCCATTGCTATTATTGCAAAAAAGAGGCCTATCCCCATTTTCTGTAAACTTGTTAAACCTGTAGGATGTCAAAACCATGTTTTATTCTGTTAGAACACTTAATAGAAAATTTTAACTCATGAATCCAAGTTCTCTAATTCCTAAGCTGGTAACAAAAACATGCCTGCAGCTACATATAGGATATATTTGAGTTTGAAGTATCGTGACTTTTTAATCTACGAATATTACGAAATGAAATTGTGCCTGCAACTGTTGCCGTGAACAACATTAAAGATTATATCGCGTACCTTCTTTTCTCTTAGATTTCCTGAACAAAGGCATACACAGGCGATCATAGATAGCAAGAGTGATCATTATGGCTCCAAATAGAAAAACATTGTAAGAGCCTGGTGGGATTTCGAATTTCCCCAAATATCTATCCATCGTAGCAGCTTGCTGCACTGAGAAGCTCCCCATCTGCGCATAAACCGTCCAAAACATAATGGTCGTTGCCCAGATTGGCAGTAATCCCATCAACATCTTCACTTCCTCCACCTTTGTTACTGAACAAAGTCTCCACGGATTTGGAGTTGCCAGTTCTTCCGCTCTGGTGATGATCGATGCTTTGTCCAAGCAACTGCGTGTCACAAATATGTTTAATGTAAGCAGGAAATATGAAGAAGAAACTGATCAATATACACACACCAGACCTACCGGTACTTATTCGTATGAAAAACTCTTGTTCCTTGAGTATAGTCTTCATACAATGAGCTGACGGTAGGTGGAAATTCAACCTTCCTTTTCCTTATCGCAGCAATCAGAACTTGAAGAATCTGAATTACGGGGCTTCCAACACGTTTCTTGTATCTGTATTTTCTAGAACCCGATAAAAATACAAGAAATGCAAGAAACATTGCCGCTGAACTAATCCCATATCCCAAACTTCGACCCGCTTTATCTTGTAAGTAAACAAGAACTGTAACACCTAGCAGAGTTCCCATGTTAATAAACAAGTAAAACCTATTGAAGAAATCCGCCACTTGTTCCTTTTCCTTATCATATTTTTGATCAAACTGATCTGCTCCAAACCCTGAAACGCTTGATTTGATTCCACCAAGTCCAATTCCGTATAAATACAGCGCTAGGTAGAAGACACCCATTTGTAAACTGCTGGCTTCTTTACAAATGTTGGAGGTTTCAGGGTCGCAAGGAGGCGGGCGTAGTTGTGGCAGTCCTGTAGAAATTGCCAACATGCATGTCCCCTATTTCATTCATCATATTTGGTTCTCATGTCAGAAGATGCACATAAAACAATTAAGAAAATTGTTACCGATCACAGTGGAACTAAGGGAAGATGCTAACCAGTGCATTAATCACAGCAAAAATGGCTATAGTCCAATATCGGCCGAAGAAAGTATCAGCAAGTATGCCTCCAAACAAGCACAAAAGATATGATGTGCCCCCGAAATTTGTGGCAACATTCGAAGCAGTTGCACTAGGAAGATGCATTGTGCCAAAGACATATGTCACAATGTTCACAACAATTGCCATTGTGGCAAGTCTCTCGCATATTTCAATACCTTGAAAAAAATAATCAAATGGGTTAGTGAACACGGGCTTAGCCCCAACAGAAAATGTCAAAATAGTCTCTATGGGAAGACAGAGAGAATCAAATGCGTTCATAATGATAAATCAGAAGTTAATTGAAATGAAACTTGTGGCAGTCATCACATTTGAGAAATTGAATGTTTTAGACAGAAAAAATTCTATGTATTTGTGAAATTGGCATAGCTCAGAGTCGTCAAGAACCCATTTCAAATCAATGGAAGTCATCGATCAATTATTTTTATTGTTTCTTTAAAAAGCTACATGTAATTTATCTATTAATTATGTGGAATAAAAATGAATTTTACCCATGATCAAAGCTGCGGAAAGCCAACCGCCTGTTCTGGTTCTATTAGCAGGATTGCCCTTATAATCAAATGCATCCGAGACAATGAGCTGCATCTCCTCTTCCTCCATTAGAGAATTACTTTTCTTTTTTCAAAATGATGTTAGGAAAAATAAAAATTATGAAGATGAAATTCCAAGACGAGAAAGAGAAAAATATTGAATGGATTTATGTCATAATTTCCCCATCCGAATTTCATTCACAGGTACAAATGAAGCCATTAGCCCAGTAATTCCATTAATAGCACTTTTTACACTAAACATTTCAAAACTTTATCAGGAAACGACAGGTCGATCTGCTCTTTGTACAAGTTGTTGTTTGGATACATATAGCCATGCAAGACAATTAATTTTTTCAACCATATATATTACCATACACAGAGAAACTACTAAATCCATTACCATTAATAACCATAGGTAATCGAATTGAAGACCTTGTAATAGTTGAAAGTTTATGAACAATTGGAAAAATAAAAGAAAGAAATTGGTAAAAATGCTAGCTATCGATTCTGTACAGAGTAAGAGAGTCATATGAACAAATATAACAAATTCAGCGAGAAAGGAAAGAAAATATATCAAAGAAGAAAATAAAAGAAAGTCCTGTTCTCTGCTAGTTGTCACTGACACTACATTTATAGAAATTACATCAAATAGGTTTTGACATTAATTGTCACATATTATTCAAAACGAAATTAATTGCACATGAAAAATCAGCTAAATTGGGCAATTAAATTACTGCTATCTGTTATTTGATAATGTAAACAGGAGACGAGAATTCTACCAATATGATAGTGGTAGAGTTGCTTTAAATGTACATCGAGTCTAGCCTAAACAAAATCATCACAGTTTATCAAACTTGTCTTTTGTCTATTATTCTTCTGCCAAATGAAAAATACGTTTCCAGTTAACTTTAATTAAAGAAGCTCGTGATTTTTAAGCATTTGTTAAAAGTCTAATAGTACTATTGTTTGAATTTATTCTTATTTATATGATATCATAATCAGTTTTATCAACAAGTCTTACGTTTAATTCCTTCCCCAAGAATTTGTTTTTGTATATGTTTCTATATCTTCTTCTCTGTTTATTTAGATTTTTTTTCCCTTCTTTTTTTTATTTGAAGTTGTAGTTGTAGTATAATACTATTATTCCAATTTTTACTGATGTACGACAATCTGATTAGTGTTTTTTTTTATTTTATTCAAATTATTTTTCTTTAATTTTTATTTTTAATATTTAGTTTCTTCTCTTTTTAGTAGGAATTTTTTTTTCCTTATTTAAGTATGATTAGGTTTTCTCTTTTTGGTAAAAGTTCTTTTTCCTTATTTAAGTAGGTTTAGGTTTTCTCTATTATAAATAGAGAGCCTACAATATTGTTTGGATACCTTTCTTTTAATAAAATTTCATTCAAAAACTTTTGAAACTTTAGTTTCGTTTATTTTTGCGTTTCCGCTTCGTCAATTGGTATCAGAGCAGGAATTGCAATGGTGCGCAACAGCGATACGGGAAGCAACCATCCTACTAACGATGTTCAGGGGGTGCAGGCACTAACGGTGGAGGCTATTCGTGCAATAGCCGTATAAGCTGGGAGGGTAGCCGTTAGGGAATTCACTTAAACCATTCGTCAAGAATTAACAGATTTTGATCGAAGGTTGGAGAGGTTGGAACTAGGCGGCAACAAGATGGTTGAACATTAGCGTAGAGGGACAGACAGGATCCCACCCCGTGGTCCAACACCAGTACTGCAACCACTTGGCATTATTAACGACAAAACTCAGAGGTATGAGGATTCAGATGATGATATAATTGAGTAAGGTTCTGTTAGGACACGTGAAAGTGGAAGTTATGGTGATTATAAAGTAAACCTAGATCTTCCTGTGTTTAAAGGGAGTTTGCACATAGAAGACTTTCTTGATTGGTTGGCAGATGTTGAGAATTCTTTTGATTATATGAATATTTCTAATGAAAGGAAAGTAAAATTAGTAGCCATGAAGTTAAAAGGGGGTGCATCCGCTTTGTGGTAGCAGGTTCAGAATAAACGATGACGTGAAGGAAAAGACATAATTAGGTCTTGGGAGCTCATGAAACAAAAAATGAAGGCTCAGTATTTGCCCTCTAATTATGAGCAGGATTTATTTAAGCAATTAAATAATTGCCGATAGAGAAATCGTTTAGTCGACGAGTATGTTGAAGAATTCCATAGGTTATGTTCTAGGAACAACTTGAAGGAGTCGAAATCACAATTAGTTGCCAGATTCACTGGAGGGTTGCGAACTGCCATACAAGACCAGCTTGACATGTATATAATTTGGGATTTTTCTGAAGCTGTGAGTAAGGCAAGGAAGTTGGAGAGGCAATTAAAACTGATTGTTATTAAACCGCAAGTTGCAGCACAACAGTTTTCGACTTCACCAAATCCGGTACCACAAAATAAGGGTGTATCACTAAATATGGGTAGAGGAGAAACTAGGTAAAGGGGTAATTTTGCTAACCCGCGAACTATTCAGCAACAAACTAGTAACCCGTATGTGAAGCCAATGCCAAGCAAATGTTATAGATGTCAACAGCCTGGACATAGGTCCAATGAATGTCCGGAATGGGAGAAAAATAAGGGTGTGACGCATTATGTGGACGCTGCAGTAGAAGGTGAAGTAGGCGAATATGAAGACGGGGAAGAGGTTGATGTGGTTGATGGTGATGAAGGAGAAGCCGTTTCTTGTATTGTGCAGAAACTATTACTGACACCTAAAACAGAAGAGGAGACATAACGAAATAAGATTTTTCGTACGAAGGGAATAATTAAGAATAAAGTGTGCAAGGTGATAATTGACAGCGGTAGTAGTGAAAATATAGTTTCTAAGGCATTAGTAAATGCTTTGCATTTGCCTATGGAAAAACACCCGTCACCCTACAAAATTGGCTGGATTAAGAAAGGAACTGAAACGCGCGTAATTGAAATATGTAAGCTTCCTTTTTCGATTGAAAAGTATTATAAAAGTGATGTGTTGTGTGATGTCGTGGATATAGATGCATGCCATGTGTTGCTCGGAAGGCCATGGCAATATGATGTTGATGCGATACATAGAGGACGACGAAACATTTATGAGTTTTGGTGGGATGGGAAGAAAATAGTATTGATGCCAATGAGTGAAACTAAAGAAGGGCAGAAGGTTCCTGGAGTAGATGGGACAAACTTTTTAACTGTAGTGGAAGGACATATGAAAGAAGATTGTGAGGGTTGTATGATGGTAGCAAAGGATGAGGAATTGGAACCAATGGTGAAGATTCCAGAGATCGTACAGCCATTATTGTCTAAATTTTCCGATGTAGTTCCAGAGTAGATGCCAAACGGGTTACCACCTATGCGGGATATACAACATAGCATTGATTTTGTGCATGGAGCTAGTTATCCCAATTTGCCACATTATAGAATGAGTCCTAAGGAGCATGAGATTTTGCAGAAGCAGGTGGATGAGCTACTTAAGAAGGAGTTTATTAGGGAAAGCAAAAGTCCTTGTGCAGTTCCCGCGCTTCTAGTCACTAAAAAGGATGGTAGTTGGCGGACGTGCGTAGATAGCAGAGCAATTAACAGAATAACCATTAGGTATCGATTTCCAATCCTACGGTTACAAGACATGCTAGATCAGCTTGGAGAAGTAAAAGTGTTTTCCAAACTTGAGTTACGTAGTGGTTATCATCAAATTCGCATCAAACTTTCAGATGAGTGGAAGACGGCATTCAAGACTAAAGAGGGATTGTATGAATGGATGGTAATGCCTTTCGATTTGTCAAATGCACCAAGCATTTTTATACGGCTTATGAATCAGGTATTGAAACCTTTTGCTTTCAAGTTTGTTGTGGTATATTTTGATGACATCTTAATTTATAGTAATGATGAGGAGAGTCATTTGGTTCATTTGAGAGAGGTGTTCAAGCACTTAGGAAAAATAAGTTGTTTGTTAACTTAAAGAAATGTAATTTTATGCAGCGAAATTTAGTATTTTTGGGGTTTGTAGTTGGGGCTGACGGCATTACAGTTGATAAGTTTAAGGTTAAGGCAATTCGCGAATGGCCTACACCAAAGACTGTTGGAAAAGTAAGGAGTTTTCATGGATTAGCGACATTTTATTGTCGATTCATTCGTAACTTTAGCACCATCGCAACACCTATTACTGAGTGTTTGAAGAAGGGAAAGTTTAATTGGGGTAATGAGCAAAATAAGAGTTTTGACATCTTGAAAGAAAAACTTTGTACGGCTCCTGTATTAGCATTAGCTAACTTTGATAAGGTATTTGAGATGAAGTGTGATGCTTTGGGAATAGGTATTGGTACTGTTCTCAGTCAAGAAGGTAGACCTATTGAGTATTTTAGCGAAAAGTTGTGTGACGCTAGACAAAAATGGTCTACGTATGACTAAGAATTTTATGCAGTATTCAGGGCATTGATGCATTAGGAGCATTACTTGATTCAGAGGGAGTTTGTGCTTTATAGTGATCACCAGGCATTGAAGTATATCAATAGTCAATATCATTTAAATAAAATACATGCTAGGTGGGTGTCATTTATGCAGAAATTTACGTTTGTATTGAAGCATAAGTCTGAGCAACAGAATAAGGTAGCTGATGCTTTGAGTAGGCGAGCTACTTTATTGGTCACTTTGAGTAATGAAATAATTGGATTTGAGGTAATGAAAGAATAATATGCAACTGATAAAGATTTCCACATCATTTGGGATCAGTGTAATCATAATTAGCGAGCAGCAGATTTTCTTATTCATGACGGATATCTGTTTAAAGCCAACAAGTTATGCATTCCTCGTTGTTCATTACGAGAGCAGTTAATATGGGAATTACATGGTGGCAGTTTGGCTGGTCATGTGGGGTGAGACAAGACAATCGCTTTGGTGGAAGAAAAGTATTATTGGCCGCAACTTAAACGAGATGTAGAAAGAATTGTGTGGCAGTGCCAAGTGTGCCAAGTTGCTAAGGGACAGGTTCAGAACACTAGATTGTATACGCCATTACCCGTGCCTGAAAATATTTGGGAGGATGTGTCAATGGATTTTGTGCTAGGATTACCGCGTACCCAAGGGTAATGATTCTGTCTTTGTTGTTGTGAATCGTTTGTCAAAGATGACATATTTTATTGCTTGTAAGAAAACTGGTGATGCAACTTATGTGGCGGGATTATACTTTAAGGAAGTGGTTCGTTTACATGGTATTCTTAAGTCTATTACTTCAGATAGGGATGTCAAATTTTTTAGTCATTTTTGACGTACTTTATGGGGGAAATTTGATACGAAGTTGCAGTACAGTAGTGCTTTTCACCTCAAACTGATGGGCAAACAGAGGTGGTTAATCGCACATTAGGAAACATGTTGCGTTGTATTTATGGGAATAAGCCTAAGCAATGAGATACAGTGTTGCCTCAATTAGAATTTGCTTATAATAATATGATGAATCGTTCGACTGGCAAAACTCCATTTGAGGTGGTTTATTTGCAGCCACCCCGTCATGTATTGGACATGGTAACTTTACCAGCGTTACCAAAAATTAATAAGGCTGCAGAAAACATAGCAGAAAAGGTACAGAAAATACAAGAGGAGGTTCGTGCTAGATTGGAAGCTGCCAACAAGAAATACAAAAAAGACGCGGATCAACATCGGAGACAGAAGGTATTTCACGAAGGAGATCTTGTCATGGCCTATTTGCGCAAAAGTCGGTTTCCTGGATTCGTAGCAAATTGCAAAACAGAAAGAATGGGCCATTTCGTATCGCAAAGAAGATTAATGATAATGCCTATGTGTTACAACTGCCAAATGATTGGAATATCTCAAACACTTTTAATGTAGCAGATATATACGAGTATCAAGAAGATGAAGTGTTATACCTAGAGAATTTGAGGACAAGTTTATTTTCAAGTGGCGGGGAATTGATGTAGAACAACCTGACTAGTGTTTTTTTTTATTTTATTCAAATTATTTTTCTTTAATTTTTATTTTTAATATTTAGCTTCTTCTCTTTTTGGTAAGAGTTTTTTTTCCTTATTTAAGTAGGATTAGGTTTTCTCTTTTTGGTAGAAGTTATTTTTCCTTATTTAAGTAAGTTTAAGTTTTCTCTATTATAAATAGAGAGTCTACAATATTGTTTAAACACCTTTCTTTTAATAAAATTTTATTCAAAAATTTTTTTCTATTACTTTCAAAATTTTATGGGATATTCGTTTTTTTTTAATTTTAAAGTTTCTTAATTTCCCTATTATATATTTGAAAAGAACATATAAAATTACAGCGAAAAAGAGGTTCAAATATTGTCGTATACAGTGTAAGATGACCCACTAACTAAATGATTCCCTTGTCACATGAGGCGGTCTTGTCATCGTCATAAATATATTCTGCTGAGTGGTAATTACTAGTTGGGCAGGAGTGGCTTACGTTTACATTTAAGGGCAGATAAAGGTCAAAAACAGAAGTACTACCAAAAAAAAAAAATAAATAATCAATTAACGAGGAAAATTTGTCAAGTCAGTCTGCTAATCCATTAAGATTATTTGACATCAAACGACAATCAAAGATTGGACTTCCGGGGCTTAAATGACAAGAAAAGCACATTTATTCCATCTTGGCTACATTCCATATTCCCACTCGAAGCTTACATATATAATCATGTATATATGTAAATATTCTTGGGAAAATATGCTTTCTGAGTTGATGGCGAGCATTCGAATTTCTGCAAAAGTAGAAGCACCTAAAGATTCGAAACATGGGGCGTAGAATCCACCGACTTCTGATGAGCGATAAGCATATATATTTCAATATATATACGTCATATGATTTTCGGATTGATACCATATATATACCACTCAGCCTATATCATCATTGTTATTTTCTTATTCCTTCCTAGCTCACTGCTTTCATGTGCCCTATTCAAAGTCGAAAATGGTATGCCAGCAGAAAAAAATAATTTGCATGATACATTGAATTTGAGTGTCTATAGAAAATGGCTCCCATCATTGCTACTGTAATCTTGTTCCTTCTTCTATACTTTCATGTGCCCTGTTCAAAGCCAAAAATATATGATAGGAAAGAAAATGATACACTCAATATAGAACATGGGAGGATATATTGGAATTAAGATTTCATCCATGTCCTTATCTGAATTTCTACGAATTTTTTTTTATATCTGTGTGTATTATATTTTATGCATGTATGATTGATATTTATTTATTTTTATTGTATTATATATTAATAATCGACTTCAAATTTATATTTATTCTTGCAAATTAAAGTTTAAATCCAGGAAGAATATAATTCTAATATGTAGATATTGGATTGTTGGTCTTAAATATGTGATAATAATAAATTCTTGCCAAGATATACGGACTCTCAAGTCAGCACTCAATTGATGGTTAAGATACAGGAATGGAGAAACCGAATCCAAATCATCCCATATTTTACAAAGGCAGCAAACACTAAAGAAAATCATAACTTGAAACCCTAATTTCAATTTTTAATTAACCTAGCATTTCTCAGCAGTAGAGGAGTCATTAACGAAAGTCTCCATCTGCAGACCAGCCTTAGGTTTCTTTGGCTTGTACCACACTGCACAAATAAGATATATTACCAGATTCAGGACACTTATTATACCTAGAAGACCATAGAAAAGATCAAGCCTTCCGTAGTTTAGATGGTCTGCTAACCATCCTTGTCCTCCCTTTCCGCCTGTCACCTTTTTAACAACGGATACCAAGAAACTACTGATGAAGAAACCAAGTGATAGAGTTGTGAGGAAGAGACCAGTGCTCATAGTCTTCATTCCTTTGGGTGATTGAGTTATGAAGAAATCCAGCTGACCGGTGTATATAAATGCCTCACCAGCACCCACCAAGAAGAATTGTGGGATCAATAAGAACGCACTTACGGGCAGGGTTGCAGTGCTGCGACCCACAGCTTTGGCCACTGACAGCCGTTTCCTCTCGGCTAGTGCTGCAGCAGCCATTCCCACAATTGATAGGACTAGGCCTATGGCCATTCTCTGAAAGTTGGTAAAGCCTGTTCCACAGATACATCGTCGTTAGTACAGGAAATTTTGGTAAAAGCATCCTGCATGATATCCTATAATTGACATTTATGTTTCTTTATTTATACCTGGTTTTCCTTTCCATTTCTTCCAAAGAGGCATAATGAGACGATCATAAGCTGCCAGAGTGATCAGTATAGCCGCTACAAAGAACACAGTGAGAGAGCCTGCTGGGATTTGGAAATTCCCAATTGATCTTTCCACAGTGGTTGCCTGCTCAACTGAGAAGGTGATCATCTGCGCGTAAATGGTCCAGAAGATAATGGTTGTGGCCCATATTGGCAGGAGTCTTGCCATCATTTTCACTTCCTCGACCCTGGTAACTGAGCATAGCTTCCAAGGATTCCGGGTGGAACCAGCCTCGAAATCTCCTTCAGCAACGATGGCAGCCTTGTCCAAGAAACTGCAATAGAACAGAGAGCGTATGCAAATGAGATAACTACAGTTATACTGGAGGAAATCTAATTGCCTGATAAAGTAATATTCGAATTTTTATTTCTGAGTGGATTATGATGATAGGATATTGTTAAACGGAGACTTACCGAAATTGATCTGTGTGATGAATTCTTGACACCTCAGGAGTATCCTCGTGCAACATGCCAATATTGTAAGGAAGATCCATCTTCCTCTTCCTTATGGCAGCAACAATAACTTGGAAAATGTGAACTATGGGGCTTCCCGAGCTTTTCTTGTATCTATACCTTTTACTCCCAGATAAGAATAATAAGATGGCCAGAAACATGGCGACTGAACAAATTCCATAACCCCAGCTTCGACCAACTTCATCTTGTATATAGACAAGAACCGTAACTGCCATCAGAGTCCCTAGGCTTATAAAGAAGAAGAACCTGCTGAAAAAATAAGCCATTTGGGTTTTCTCCTCCTCATCTTTCTCATCAAATTGATCAGTTCCAAATCCTGACACACTTGATTTCAGGCCTCCAGTTCCTAATGCAATTAGATATAAAGCTATGTATAAAATTCCCATTTGAAATCCACTTGCTTGTTCACATGTGTGGGTGGCAGATACATGGCATGGACGTGGACGTAGCTGTGGCAGTTTTGTCACCAGCGCCAACATTCCAGTACCCTAATATCCCAACCAAAACCAGATGTTAGGTTTACAGATTGATGTTATTGTTAATTCTTTTTATATTATGCTGGCGGAAAAAGAAGCGTTTGAAAAAAACCTACCAGTGTTTGTACGGAGGAAAATATAGCAATCGTTTTGTATCTGCCAAGGAATGAATCGGCGAGAAAGCCTCCCAGCAAACACAGGAGAAATGATGTACCCATGAAATCTGTCACAATATTGGCCGATGTTGCACTGGGCAGATGCATTGTCCCCACCAAATATGTCACAAGGTTAACTGCAATTCCCATTGTTGAGAGCCTCTCGCACAATTCGATCCCTGTAGATGTTTTGAAAGTTTTAATTCATCTAATCATCTTTATTAGACATAATTAATTAGATCATTAACTGTACTAAATGAAGATAGATTAAAAGTTGTGTTAATTTCTGCATCAATAGGGATAAAGGGCTGTTCTTTGTGGAGGACAATCAGAAAAGCCTCTGAAGTTGCAGGCGTGAAAGTTTTGGCACAAGGCAGAATAAGATGGGCTGCCATGTCAAAATTTGATGCTACGAACTTTTCTATACATAAATTATTAAATTAGCAGTGACTGATCAAACATTATAAAACGTGAATATCATCAAAGATAGAACCTTTTTAATATTAATTATTCTTTGGAAGCAAAGGAATGTTAGCAGAAAGTGAAGCTTTCTTTAACAACTAAAAGTGGTGTTATAAACAAATTGCATAAAACTCGAAGTGGCGAACATATTGGTGATAGAAATTGAGAATATCTCCATGGTTTCTCGTGCTTGGATGACCCAGATAGAGAAAATAGCTGCCTCATCCCGTCAACTTCAAAGAGAAAATGACATGAATATTATCATAATCAGAAGTAGAGATGAACTTGAGTTTTGAAAGGGTCCCGTTGATTTTGTCCCCTTTTCCTTCACCCTTTCCCAGTTTTCTCCATACTCCACCCAAAATAAAAAAATAAAAAAAAAAGGGAAAAAAAAACTGATGAATCACACAGAATAAATTAAGAACCTCGAATTTTTTACCATCATTATATATTTTGACTTGGGGAGAAATGTCATGAATATATTAATTACTTATTGCTAAATATGCTAATAAATTAATTTGTGCTTTTCTTGTAAAGCACTTGTTTATAGACCTAAAGAAAGCCATCACTTTTGGATGAAACACCTGCTTGTTAATTGTTAGATGTAACGAATCATCAAACCCTCCTTTTCTTCCTAAATCCAAGTAAAACTCTAATTTGGGTAGCACATAATGCGTAAAAATATTTCTCTAAAATGATTACATATCTTGTAGACGATGGAAAACAGAAAAATGAATCTCTCTGGGAATGGAAAACAAATTTTGAGGAAGGCATTATTAATATTAGAGTTGAGATCATGTACTGTATCAAATGTACGTCTGAAGCCAAGCTCTCTAGGAATGATGGTATTATATAAGATATGCATCACGTATAAAAACTGAAATCAAGAGAACAAACCTAGGACAAGCGCAGCGGGAAACCAGCCACCAGTTTTAGACTTCTCAGCAGGTAAACCTTCGTAGTCGAAGGCATCGGCAACAGTCCAACTCATCTTACCCTCCTGGAAACAGGCAAGTTTTTGAAGATTCTCAAGTAAATTAAAATGGTAATAATATAACCAAAGAAGAAATTAAAATATTTCAGCTGCAAATAATATGCAGACAAGTTTCTCACAGACTGATGAGAAACCCTACCATTTTCAAAGTTTGAACAGTTGGAAACGAGCAGAAAATGCTGAAAATGAAAGCTTGGGAAACAAAGAAAATAGATGCTTTGTTTTCTAAACTCCAGCCCATAACTCTGATGTGTTGGGAGCTGCACCTTTTATAGGCAGATCGAGTCCAATCAATATTGAACTTAAGTGCCCCTCCATTATGTAATAAAGACAGATCACTGCTTGTTCTTGATAAAGGTTGGGATTAGGTTTATCGCATATTTTGTTGGAAGGTTCTAGCTAGCACTGATGTACTTAAAGCATTGTATTTTAAGTTAGATATTTGCAAGAAAATAGTGAAAATATAAAGCTGATGTTGATTGAAGATAGTAATAAGAAGGAAATTTAGAATCTGGAACATGCAATACCAATACCACCTTAATCACTCTGATCATCACAGATCTCTTTGTGGTAGAATGTGCCTTTTGAACCCCACATCCCAAATCTCTCCACCTTTATCATTCTGTGAGGGCAGGAAAAAAAAAGAAGAAAAAGGTTTTAAATTAATTTAGAGAGATCTCCTTTTTTGACATGGAGACACAGCTCACCTTCAATAATTTGATTTTATTTACTTGAAAAAGTATAGTTTATACCTGCATTCAACTGTCAATTTGGCAAAAAGCAAAAGGGTTTTTGCGCCGACTTCGATGGTAGTCAAAATTGATTGTGAATCATACATATATCAATCAATTAATAAAAAAATAAAAGGAAAAAAGAACAGTCACAGTTGGAGAGCAAAGTATGGAATTACATGCAATCAATAAAATCATGATAACATGTGTTTACAATTTCATATTCATAGCAAAATTTTATTGGTTGGGTGTAAGTGTACTCAATATACAAAGTTACAGCAAACGAATTCTCTTGACTTAGTAGTTAGGTAAGTAATTATTTAATTATTAATATGGTAGTTACACAAATATAATTGAGTTTAATTTTCTTTTCGACTTGTTTTGCCAAATTTAACGGTTATAAGTTTGGTCATATCATTGACCAGTGCTGTAATCCAAAAATCTCAGCGGAAAGTAACAAGATCAATCCGATCATTCCAAAATCAAATATCAACTTGTTATGTATAAAATAAATGCAATAATCTGAATTAAAGATGGGGTGACAAATTAATGTTCATAAAATACAGATAGATCTTTGTATATATTAAAAAAAATAAAAAATCTGACAATTATTTTCTTGATATACCAGAAACCCAAATTAAATGGTGTTGACTATGAGCACACACAATCATGACTGAGTAGGGTCATAAGAGTTGACCACAAACATTCATCGATCGCTCTCACGCTCTACCACACTAGCTAGTGCATACAAATACGATCAAGATTCAAGTATTAATTCCCACATTTGGCAATGGCCATATGATCATGATCTGCTCGTCCCATTTTCTGTATTAGCTCTTCATACGCGTAGAGTGATAATGGAAGCACGCCTGCAAACATACTAACAGACACCACTCAAATAATTATAAGTGATAAAATTGATACCCACCGGCCATTAGAGCAAACATGCAAAAAGGGATACATTTCCACTGTTAGAGAAAGAAATCATCAAAGACCGAGCCAAAACCAGACAATCATATATGGGTTCTTGTCCTTTGCCCTTCCTCTCTCTTTCTTCCTTTGCTTCTTTCCACTAGTAATAATTAACTATTTGTATATTGCAACTAAGGAAGGATTGATAATTTGTTGATTCACTTTGACTTCTGTGGCGCATAAATATATAAATCCCAACTACCTGGTTGTAGGTCTATCTTGCTCTAGCTAATCGTGTGTTGTATGGCCTACCATTTCTCTCCTGGCCTTTGAAGGCTCCAAGTGTAAAGGAGGAATTGTTAACTTTTCTTTTTTTTTTTTTTCCCATAAACTACACCAAGTGCTATATTCCAAGTTATTGGCCTTAGGAACAATATATATGTAACTTTTTTGACCATACCATTCGATCAATGTATCGCACCTTCCATTTTCCGTTTTAATTTATTCGAATGCATGTATTTATATGGCTCCCATGTTCCAACTTTTCTTACAATTAGTGTCATAGATATGTAAAATTAATTATTTGATATGAAAATGCGAGTACATGTTTTATTGTTACTATGAAAACATGAAGCATCAATAGAAGATATATTTTGGATGATGAAGTACGTACATTAATGTTTACCTGTCTAATTTAGAAATATTTTTAAGACAAAATAATTACCAGTTAGGATATAGTTAGATAATGTTTTCAGTAAATTCATTTGTTTGGGGCTGGGTTACAATTCTGTGTATGTTTGTATTTAGTAAGAACAATTTTTACTAAGTGCGAGCGAGAGCATTCGTATATAATATAATACAACATATAATTATTATAATTTGGTGTTGAGTTATCAACGATGTAGATATTCACATGCCGACATCAACGTTAAAAAATGATCGGTAATTATATTATATATCTATATATATATATATAAACCCAAATCAATAGAAATATCCAATCCTTATCTCTATCAACTTAAAACTCTAACTTTAGCTCATGATTTTATCGTTTCATTATCAGCTGGCATTACAATTACATTTAGACCAACACTTGTTATTCTCTATTAAAATATTAATTTCCTATTAGCCTACCAACCACCATTAACTTCAAATTAATTTTCTCAACCGCTATTAAGGATTTGGCATTCTCTGGCAAGCATATCATGTTATCTCTAGCTATCAATATATATAGAATAACAGTACTCGACCACTACAAAGATTCTGAATCAATGTCGCATAGGGGTTCAGCATTACTAAACAATGTTGATTTTATCTGAACCGACTAAAGCCATATCTCCTATTCATAAATAAATATCCAATCAAGCTTATCTCTTTCTTTTAATTTAATCTCTCATGGAACTTCCATTAAGTGGTTAATTATGATATATTTTATCCTATGTTTCCTTTTAACTGGGTAGCATTTGTCTATATGGCATTTCTGGCATGCGTTAATTAATATCATTTGCTTAGAATCCACAAGGTTAGAACAAGAATATGCTTGGTTTAGCAGTTCAAATTGAAGCGTCTAACTTGCCTTTCAACATACATGTGTAAAGTGAGCCAAAATAAACAACAATATCGAAAGGCATGAGCATTTCTATGCATATATGAAAGAACACGTCATGGTTAATGCGATTTGCTTCTCAAAGATGGAGGCAAGCAAATAAAATTAATTCTGTTTTTCAAAGATATCTTTTCAATGATTAATCCAAAAGTAATCGCCATTATTGATTATCAATATAATATATATATATATATATATATACACATCCAATGAAAGTCCTCATGTCGTGTTTAATGTGATTAATTTCTTAAGCTTATTTTGTGGAGCAAAGTTTGACTTATTGCTCAATAATGTGCAATAATCAAGGAAGGAGCCTTTGTTGTTTTCCTTATTTCCCATTTTTCGTATTCATATCTATCAACATTGAGAATTGACAAATTCTTTGCTGGGAGTCTATTTCAAGTGCATCTTTCGACATAACAGACGTTGTGTGTCCAAATTTGTCGCATGCTTTTGTCCCTGTAATAACTATTGATAATGTATGGTGCAAGGAGGGTTCTTAAAATTGAATGGCTAACATTGTTCAGCACCTACAACTCTAAGAATAAGATAAATGTTTTGATCGAAACTCAAATCTGTATGTCGGCAACTGGTAGATTTCTTCAATACGTGATCGGGACCATTCTTAGGCCACGAATACCACATTTTCACCTAAAAGGGAATGAAAATATGTAAGAGAAAAAAACGAAAAGGAAAACCAAAGTACGTAGCTTTCCATTTTATATTGTCAGAATATTTGACGCTAAATTTTGTTCATATTAAGCATATACGTACATATCACATAGTTATAATTGCAAGTCGACATCATTCTTATATAAAATTTAATTTATTTTTGGTATTTCTTAAGAGGTATTAAGGATCCATGAATTTTGACCAAAAAACCGTTCAATGACACAAGCTAATTGTCATTTAATTACAATGGAGTCCTTGACATTAGTTAATGTTAGAAATTGTTAAAAGTTTCGTCCTAAGTATATTTTGCTATAATTCAATTGCAATTAATACACTTATTTCAGCACATGGATATAACCATATAATTACAAACAATTGCTTTAATAGCTTTTAATGCTAACTGATTTTTAAAAAATTTCCAAATTGTGTTTTTTGAATGTAAAGGTAGTCTAAAGTCATTTTGGCAAGAGTATGGGCTACAACATTACAGGATTTAGGAGTATACTACTGCAACAAGAAATAGTCCTCCGTCCGTGCTCTGTTCTGGATTTCTGAAATCACGTCCATTCTATCTCCTTCTTGCTAGACAAATTTTCCTTGATGGAATTAAACGATAATCCCAAATCTATAGCCACATTGATTCCCTCCAAGCCAACACAGCTTCGGCTTCAGCTTCAGCTTCTGCTTCTGCGCACTCAACATCTCCAACGAAAGACTTGCGCAGATCTTCCGTCTTCGCAACCATGAATTCTCCATCTGAGTTTCTCATAAATAGCTCCTAGCCCTGTGTACTAAGTTGTTTCATCAATATTTTGATTGGTAATGCCCTATTTCTCAAGGATACAATGTCTCGTAACTACTCTCGAAGGTAACAATAAACGTGGGCAGCTCGCTATAGGCTATTGTGGCCCTTAACAATACTGGGCACCAAAGCCCAAACTGATTTATCCCATCTACATTATTAAAGCTAAGCTATTGGCCGAGCATGAGAAAACAAACAAGGGAGAAGGCGGGAAGAAAGAGCAACAGGCTGATTCTTCTTCAATTACTCTCTCAGACAATCAAACAAGCTGCAAGCACGCAGCACCAGGAGAACGCAAGAGCCAATTGCTAGATAATAAGAAGGCACGCTATAATCACCCAATATGTGCTTTAAAGCAAAGCACACGTCAGCAAACAAGAGGAGAAGAGCAAGAATAAAAGAAGAACAGGCGACTGAAGCACAATTTATGTATTAACACTATTCTTTAAAAAAATTGTTCGCACGTTCTCATGATTACCCGCCAACTGAAAACCATAACCCTGCAGAGAGGAGCCAAGCAACTGTTTAGTAGCTTCAAATGCTTCCACTCTCTGAAACATGGACGCCAAAAGTTCGACAAAAATCCTCAACGGAATATTTTACCCATTAATCGTTCAATGCTCGACGCTGTACACAAAAAACATCCCTTTCAAACTCTTGAAATCTTCAGAACGCATCTTTGGTCGGATGTCCTCAACAACATAGATGAAGTTACTATTGCTATTGCTCTCAAGGCTTGTAGCGGGGACCAAAAACCGGGGTGCCAAATCCACGGGTTTGCTGTTACTTCTGGGTTTATTTCGTATATTACAGTTTCAAATTCGTTAATGAATATGTACTGTAAATCTGGTCAATTTAATAAGGCATTGTGCATATTTAAGAATTTGAGCAATCCTGATATTGTTTCGTGGAATACAATTCTTTCAGGGTTTCAAAAGAGTGAAGATGCATTGTGTTTTGCTCTTAAGATGCATCTACATGGTGTTGTTTTTGATGCGGTGACTTATACTACTGTTCTTGCATTTTGTTTGGACCATGAAGGGTTTTTGTTTGGGTTGCAATTGCATTCTCTTATAGTGAAATTCGGATTAGATAATGAAGTTTTTGTTGGGAATGCTCTTATAACAATGTACTCAAGATGGGGGCGTTTAATGGAGGCTAGGAGAGTGTTTGATGAAATGCCAAATAAGGATTTGGTATCCTGGAATGCGATTCTATCAGGCTATACCCAGGGAGGAAATTATGGGTTAGAAGCTATTAGGGCATTTATTGAGGTGGTGAGACAAGGGATATGGCTTGATCACGTCTCATTTACAAGTGCAATCTCAGCTTGTGGCCATGAAGGAAATTTAGAAGTAGGGAGACAGATACATGGTTTGAGTTTAAAAATGGGATATGTGAACCATGTTTCTGTTGGTAATGTTCTGATGTCAACTTATTCAAAGTGTGGCGTAGCTAGTGATGCAAAGTTAGTGTTTGACAGAATGTATGATCGCAACGTAATTTCTTGGACCACAATAATTTCTTTGAGTGAAGAAGATGCCGTGTCTCTTTTTTGTCAGATGAGATTAGATGGGGTTTATCCAAATGACGTTACATTTATTGGGCTATTACATGCCATCTCAATTAGAAATTTTGTTAAAAAAGGGCGAACCATTCATGGGTTTTGTATAAAGACTAACTTTGTCTCAGAACTAAATGTTTGTAACAGCCTCATCACCATGTATGCTAAATTTGAGTCCATGCAAGAGTCAAAGAAAGTATTTGAGGAGCTTAACTATAGAGAAATTATTTCGTGGAATGCATTAATTTCTGGGTATGCTCAAAATGGATTGCCCCAAGTTGCTTTCCATACATTTTTGTTGGCAATTAAGGAATATAAGCCAAACCAATACACATTTGGTAGCGTCTTGAGTGCAATTGGTGCTGCAGAGGATGTATCTCTTAAACATGGTCAACAATGCCACTCCCACATTATAAAGTTTGGGTTGGACACTGATCCAATCGTTTGTGCTGCTCTCCTTGACATGTATGCAAAGCGAGGGAGCATTTCTGAGTCAGAAAGAGTTTTCGATGAGACACCTGAAAGAAGGGAAATTGCTTGGACAGCAATAATCTCTGCCTATGCAAGACATGGAGACTATGAATCCGTAATGATTTGGTTTAAGAAGATGGAGAATGAAGGGGTAAGACCTGACTCAATTACTTTTCTTTCTGTATTAACAGCATGCGGTAGAAAGGGGATGGTTGATATGGGTCGTCAGCTTTTTGACTCTATGGTGAAAGATTATCAGATTGAAGCATCCCCAGAGCATTATTCTTGTATGGTAGACATGTTCGGCCGTGCTGGGAGACTGGAGGAAGCAGAGGAGCTGGTGGGCCAGATTCCTGGAGGGCCAGGATTGTCTGTGTTGCAAAGTTTGCTAGGGGCCTGTAGGATACATGGGAATGTGGAAATGGGTGAAAGAGTAGCTAATGTTTTGATGGAGATGGAGCCAATGGAGTCAGGTTCATATGTGTTGATGTCTAATTTGTATGCTGAGAAGGGAGACTGGGAAAAGGTAGCAAAAATCAGGAAAGGGATGAGGGAAAAAGGAGTGAAGAAGGAAGTGGGGTTTAGTTGGGTGGATATTGATATTGATGGTTTACATGGGTTTTCATCAGGTGACCAATCCCACCCAAAATCTGAGGAGATCTTTACAATGGTAGAATGCCTGGGATCAGAAATGAAATATTTGAGACAGAAAAAGAGAGAGGGTGAGATCAGTGGCAATGTGATTTTGTATAGAATGGAAATGTTAGAGAACCTAAATATGGGGGACTTGTAGTCTTAGTTATTCAAAAGAAATTTACAAATTATATGATTCATTATTTTATTTTTATTTATATTTACTATGGCACTTGAAATTGTTATGATGCATCATAGTCATTGTACACTACCTCCCAATGTTTTTACAGTAAACTCTAAGCAGTGGCTGTTGATGTGATGACATAGTCACTATACCCAAAAGCCGTCAAAGGCCTTGTTTTCTCACATAATTATCTTCAACCATCGCTACAGATCATTTGATTGCTGTCTTTTATTGTTTTGCTTTTCTGCCTTATATTTTGAGAATCAAGCTTACATCTATATCACTTTGGGCCTCTGCTCCAGCTTTAGTTAGTTCAGCTACGAAGAAGAAATTGTTGGGCTTGAAGTTCTGCACCCAGGCCTGACCGGTAAGCTGTAAACTATTTCATTCAGAATCATTCACTTTGCTCAGGTTGACTCTGACTCTGTTGTAAAGTTGACAGGAGGGTAAATTTAAATCCAAAAGCATTTGTATTGTTATTAAATATTTCAGAAATGGAATAACAGAACTGCAGTTTTCATTTGCAAAAGTTTATTTTATTGTATGTCATTGATTTTCAATGTATAAAATTTATTTATTTGAAAAACTATACAATGCTAAATCTTGAGGCACGTGTGACTATAAGTATATGACAAAGAACAACTTCTTGCATGTACTGTTATTAAGATAGCCATTTAGTTTACAATTGATGTTAATAATATTCCGCATGTCTAGTGTAGAAGTCTTAAGTGTTGTCTGATTGCTTGTGAAGGAGAATCAACAGCTTCTACTCTTCAGCATTTAGATTCTAGTTGAAATCTTGGTTGATCCAAATTAAGAAGCAATACCTTATGAACCAAATTAAGAAGTAATACCTTAGGTTATATGACATTGCTGCTATTATTTAGGTTGACTAATTTTTCTGTACACTTTTCATATGTCCCCTAACCAAGTGGGCAGTCTTGTAGCTGCATTCAGCATTCGACTTGATAAAAGACTTTTGCTTGTACTTATCCAAATACAAAATTATTGGAAAAATTCTTAAAAATCAGAACCAACAAAATGAACTGCTATCATATAGTCAATTGAAGAAAACTATTCTTGGCATGGATATTATTCAATATTGAAGAACTATTCTAGCCCTTCTCAGAATATATATTTTATTCTCTTATTAGTTGATTGATTAAATGCCAAGCATATTAGACACTTTGTTAGTTTATTGTTAATAATTTGTGAGATATGAGAACATGGGTGGAGGATTACAATTAAAATTATTTGGGATTCAAAGTTTGGGGGCAACAAATAGCAGCCCATGATAAATTGTCCGAGACAACCGCCATGTAAAAGAACAGAAATGATCTACACTTTTTTGAATTTGGTCTACTTTAAATGAAATTTATTCTTTGAATGCCTCTCAATTGACCTTAAGGGTTTATATGTATATTGTGTCTGGGTTCTGGGGTTGTCACGTTGGTCATGTTTTGCTGAGTCCACACTACACATTATTGAAAATTTCACAGGGCAGAAATTTGAAAGTGTCCTTGTCCATTTGTTGTTTCTTTCCTTTAATCTTTTATCTTGTGTTTTCTCATTTGCTTTCTTTGATTGAGTTTCACCAAATATTTTAATAATCATTAGCTGCTTCTCTTGATCAATTTATGAAAATGTCATTGAAGGAGCCAAGTAACTGTACAACCCCCGTCTTGTAATTATGAAGGAAACTGTGTCTCTTAAAAAGAGAAATCCTTTTACGTGAAAGAGAAACTGAAGCAACAAATTATGGTTGATGGAGTCTTTGGGCTTGGAGAGAAGAATGTACGGGGCAATTGACAGAGCTGTGAGTCCTTCTACATATTTGTCAGTCAGCAGAACAACCAATTTTGTTGGGTGTGCTGCCTGAAAGTCTAACCAAGACAGAAAATGGTAAGATCTTGCAGATAAAAGAAGAGCAATGAAAGGAATCAAGAAAAGGAACTAAAATTATGATATTTTATGAATGATACAACAAGAAAATCAGATAGATCTGTCACAAAAGTCCAAATCCTATTAGAAGTTTTGGTATCATCAGCTTCAATTAAATTCCTCTTTGTTTTTGCTTTTCTTGGTTAAATATGTTAATACCTAGTATCTTGTTTCCTTTTGGGATACATTGATTGATGGTTTTTGTGACGAAGAATGACAAAAATTGGTGCTAAATTTATCAGTATCACGAGACTGGTTGGGCGCAACTGAATTAAAGGCACGCACGGGTGCTTCATGTACCCTCCAGCTCTCTACAGTTGCATGTTTACATTCGCAACAACATTCCTTTATAAGAAAGAAGCAATTTAAGCTATTTAATCCTAGTGGTTAAGTGCTTAATTTCCTCCTCTTTAATTTATGTTCTGACTGTGTTCAGATAAATTTTTCTTGAATTAAATTTAGCTTTTGTAGGCTTCTGTGAATTAAGGTAGAATTACATGTATCTTAGACCTCCAAATTTATACTTTTGCAAATCTCTCTCTTAATTACTTATTTTTTTGGAAAAGGGATATCATGAAAATTGGTGTTGCAAACTTTTAGCATAGACGAAGAACTGCTTTTGGGCATTCGCTTTCACAACACCTTTATCTTTCTGTCTTTTAAAAAAATCTCGGTTGTTAATAATTCATAGATATAAAATTTAAACATCATGAACATATTAAATAAACATTGGAATAAGTAAGCAAGACTCTCTTTTCATGCAAGAGATTTCCGATACAACCAACAGTGGCTAGCGATTGTGTCACCATGTCTAAAACATTATAAATCAGATTAGACGATAAATATAAAAATATGGTAATTCAATAACACCATACAGCTATTAAACAAGAGAGAAATTTCTTAAATGGTATTATCGTGTTGATAATTCAACCTACAAGACTTTCTCAACAAAAATAATGTTTTTAATTACTTATATATATATATATATATATATTTTTAGTATATCGAGGGCCCATATAATCTATTTATCATTGGGTTAATTTTTCGTTTTTTTGCATTGAAGGTAACAAATCTCATAGTCTTCACATTTTTGGTCAGATTCTTCTGTTCAATAGCTAGTAGTCTACACTAGCAATAATATAGACTCTTACCTATTATCACTATATATACATATAAAACATTATAACGCTTCTTCAAATACTTACAGACAATCAAACAGAGGTAGCGGCAGCAGTTAGGGTTGGACATGTTCTGAATTTTTAAAAAATTACATGATATCTAAAAATTTTAAATTTTAAATTTTTAAGATTGAATTAAATTAAATAAAAAAAATTTGTATCAAATTAAATTGATTACATATTATAATTAAATTAAAATTAAACTGATCGATTTAATTTTTTAATAAATTTAATTTTTAAATAAATTTATTAATTTTTTTAAATTTGTTAATATATTAAATAATATTATTTTATTAAAAATATAATAAAATAATATCATTTAAATAAAAAATATTAAAAAATAATATTTTTAATCTACTTCAAATTTTTTAAATTAAAAGTTAAATTCATCTGTAAATTTTAAATTTTTTGTTTTAAAAATCGAAATCGATCCAATTACATCAAATATCAAATTAAATTTGTAAATTTCTATCCATTTTTAAGTCGGTGTAATTTTCTGTCCACTCCTGGCAGCGGCGATGGGAGATCCCAAGGATATGGTGGAAGAGGCAACTGAAAGATAAAAAGAAGGCAATCAACAATCACCCAATATGTTCTTCAAAGCAATCAATCAAAGCATATGGAACAAGAGAAAAAGACCATGAAGCACTCCTGCAGCAAGATTTATTTATTAACAGTATTCTTTTGAAAAGATTTGTTGTCGCGTTCTCATGATTATCCGCCTACTGAAAACCATAACCATTCTTCACAGAATAGCCAAGCAACGTTCAACTAGTTTCAAATGCATCCACTTTTCAAAACAAGTAAACCAACAGTTCGACAAAACTACACGACGGAATGTTTTACCCATCAATCGTTCTATGCAAAATGCTATATGCAACAAACATCCCTTTCAAGCTCTTGACATCTTCAGAACGCATCTTCAATCGGGTTTCCTCAACGACATTGATGAAGTTACTATTGCGATTACTCTCAAGGCTTGTAGTGGGGACCAAAATCTGGGTCGCCAAATCCATGGGTTCGCTATTACCTCTGGGTTTATTTCGCATATTACAGTTTCAAATTCGTTAATGAATATGTACTGTAAATCTGGTCAATTTGATAAGGCATTGTCTATGTTTAACAACTTAAGTAATCCTGACATTGTTTCATGGAATACGGTTCTTTCGGGGTTTCAAAAGAGCCAAGATGCATTGTCTTTTGCTCATAAGATGAATTTACATGGTGTTGTTTTTGATGCTGTGACTTACACAACTGTTCTTGCTTATTGTTTGGACCATGAAGGGTTTCTGTTTGGGTCGCAATTGCATTCTCTTATAGTTAAGTTTGGGTTAGATAGTCAGGTTTTTGTTGGAAATGCGCTTATAACTATGTACTCGAGATGGGGACGTTTGGCGGAGGCTAGGAGAGTGTTTGATGAAATGCCTAATAAGGATTTGGTATCGTGTAGTGCGATGCTATCAGGATACAACCAGGAAGGAAATTATGGATTAGAAGCTATTATAGCATTCATTGAGATGACGAGAGGAGGGATATGGCTTGATCATGTCTCATTTACTAGTGCAATCTCAGCTTGTGGTCATGAAAGAAATTTAGAAGTGGGTAGACAGATACATGGTTTGAGTATAAAAATGGGATATGGAAACCACGTGTCTGTTGGTAATGTTTTGATGTCAACTTATTCAAAGTGTGATGTAGCTAGTGACGCAAAGTTAGTATTTGACAGAATGCATAACCGCAATGTAATTTCTTGGACCACGAGGATTTCTATGAATGAGGAAGATGCTGTATCTCTTTTTAGCCTGATGAGATTAGATGGGGTTTATCCAAATCATATTACATTTATTGGGTTAATACATGCCATTTCGACTAGGAGATTTGTTAAAGAAGGGCAAGCCATACATGGATTTTGCATAAAGACTAATTTTGTGTCGGAACCAAGTGTTTCCAACAGCCTAATCACCATGTATGCTAAGTTTGAGACCATGCAAGACTCGAAGAAGGTGTTTGAGGAGCTTTACAATCGAGAAATAATTTCGTGGAATGCTTTAATTTCTGGGTTTGCTCAAAACGGAATACCTCAAGCAGCCTTCCAGACATTTTTGTTGGCAACTAAGGAATCTAAGCCAAACCACTACTCATTTGGTAGCGTCTTGAATGCAATTGGCGCTGCAGAGGATATATCTCTTAAACATGGTCAACAATGCCACTCCCTTATTATTAAGTTTGGGTTGGACACCGATCCAATTGTTTCTGCTGCTCTCCTTGACATGTATGCAAAGCGAGGGAGCATTTTTGAGTCTCAAAAAGTTTTCAATGACATGCCTGAAAGAAGAGAAATTGCTTGGACAGCAATAATCTCTGCCTATTCAAGACATGGAGACTATGAATCTGTAATGAATTCGTTTAAGGAGATGGAGAATGAAGGGGTGAAACCTGACTCAGTTACCTTCCTTTCTGTGCTGACAGCATGTGGTAGAAACGGAATGGTCAATATGGGTCGTCAGCTTTTTGATTCAATGGTGAAAGATTATCAGATTGAAGCATCTCCAGAGCATTATTCATGTATTGTAGACATGTTGGGCCGTGCTGGCAGATTGGAGGAGGCAGAGGAGCTGGTGGGTCAGATTCCAGGAGGGCCGGGATTATCTGTATTGCAAAGCTTGCTAGGTGCTTGTAGGATACATGGGAATGTGGAGATGGGTGAAAGAGTAGCTGATGCTTTGATGGAGCTAGAACCCATGGGGTCAGGTTCATATGCATTGATGTCCAATTTGTATGCTGAGAAAGGAGACTGGGAAAAGGTAGCAAAAATTAGGAAAGGTATGAAGGAAAAGGGTGTGAAGAAGGAAGTGGGGTTTAGTTGGGTGGATTTGGGTGATATTGATTTGTTACATGGGTTTTCATCAGGTGACCAGTCCCACCCACAATCTGAGGCGATTATTGGAATGGCAGAATGCTTGGGATCAGAAATGAAATATTTGAGGCAGAAAGAGAGAGAGGAAGAGAACAGTGGCAATGTAACTTCGTATAGAACAGAAATGTTATAGAACCTAAATATTGAGTGCTAGTTGTACTCTTAGTTAATTGGAAAAAAGTTTACATATTCTACACTTATTTCTTTTTTGCTAAAAGGCAAAATTGGGGCACTTAAATTGTTTTGATGTGTGATAGTGATAGTATAATATAGCTCCTAATATCTTGGTTCTAAACGCCAAACACTGGCCATTGATATGATCATACAGTCATGTACCCAGCCCATTGAAAACCTTGTTTTATCTCATAAATATCTTCAAGTGCATATAGAGATTATTTGATTACTGTGGTTTGTTCTTTTGCTGTTTTTCATTAAATTTTCAAAATCTAGCTAACACCTGTGTCACTTTCTATGCTCCAGTTTTGGTTGGTTCAGCCATCAAGAAGAAAGTGTTGGGCTTGCAGCTGCACCTATGCCTGACCGGTATGCTATAACATAACTTCATTGCGAATCATTCACTTTGCTAGAGGCTTTCTCTGTTGTAAAGTTGACCAGAGGGTAGATTTGAGTACACAAGCAATTTTGTTATTCTTAAATGTTTCAGAATTTAAAGAATATAAGCTCTGTTTCAACTGCAAAAGTTTGTATAATTGCAAGTTATTGTGTCTTCCTTAATATGAATAGTTTTTATTTATAAAATTGTTTTAATTTATAGAAAACACAAAGCTATATATTAAGGAGCTAAGTGTCACCACACAAAATTATAAATTATGTGTTGGATACAACTTTCTTTTTCCTCTTCCTTGTAGTAGTGCCATTAAGGTAGTCATTAAGTTTTTTGATATGATATCTATTAGTTGCCTGTTATACTGGTAGATGTCAAGAGTAACAGTTTTATATTCCCTTGATAACGCCTCTAGAATCATAGAAATTGAGTGTTCTCTGATTGCTTCTGAAAGAGAATTCTAACAGCTTCTGCTTCAGCATTTAGATTTTAGTTGAATTATTGGTTGACTCAAATTAAGAAATTAATACTTTTAATCTATTTTATTTTCCTGCTATTATTTATGCTGACCAATTTTCCTCTACACTTTTTATGTCTCCCAACCAACTAGACAGTCTGGTAGCTGCTTTCAGCATTCAACTTAAAGAAAAGATTTTTTTTATGTACTTACCTAAATACAGAACTGTTTGAAAATTTTTCTTAACAATCAGAACCAAAAGCATAAACTGCTTTATCATATAGTCAATTGGAAGAAAATTATTGCTAACATAGATAATACATTAATTATACAATATTGACGAACAATTCTAGCCCTTTTGAGAATACATATTTTATTGTTTATTATTTAACTGATTAAATGCTAAGCACATTTGACACTTTGTTAGTTTAATGTTGATGATCTGTTAGATATGAGCACATGGGTGGAGGATTAGAATGAAAATTATTAAGCATTCAAAGTTTCAAAGCAACACATGTATAGCATAAAAACTAAACAAATGTGTTGGACCCCATGAGTTGGATCTGCCCATGATAATTTGTCTGAGACAACCGCCATATAAAAGAACAGAAAAAGATCAGATGCAGTTCCTCAGTAGTATATGCATCCACATCCCATTTGAATTCAGTCCACTTTCACTGAAATTTATGCTTTGAATGTTTCTCAATTGAACTCCAGGGTTTATATATACATATATATATATATATATATATTGTGATTGTGATTGTGATTGTGTTTGTGTTGTGGGATTGTCAGGTTGGCCATATTTTGGTCAGTCTTATACTACGCATTACTGAAATTTGAAAGGGCAGTTTCCTTGTCGATTTCAGTTGTTTCTCCTACCATATTTTATCTTGTCTTTTCTCATTTGCTATTAAGTTTAATAATCTTTACTTGCCAAGTTAATATTCTGCTGTGAACTGAAATTGTTGCTGAAACATTTTGTCAGGAACAAATTAGGTGTCAATTGTAACTCAAAATTTATGCAATTGTCAAAATATGAGCTGAGCAATTGTACATGTTCTTTCTCAAATTCATAGTAGAAAAACTGTAAATGTCATGTAAAGAGAGTATTTGTTTTATTATTTGAAAGAAAAATTAGATCAAGGAATTAAGTTTGATTGATTTCCAGTGAGTATGGGGGGAGGAGAATTTATGGGGCAAGTGATGGAGGTGTGAGTATTCCTATGTATTTGTCACTCTGCAGTACAGCAAATTTTGCTGGGTATGCTGCCTGAAAATGTAACATAAAGTGAAAATGATAAGATCTTGCAGAGAAAAGTGGAGCAATGCAAGGAATGAAGAAAAAGGATAAAACTACAATATTTTATTTGAATGATACAGAGAGAAAATCTCAGAGATCTTTTACAAAGTCCAAATCCCATCAAATGGGGAAAAGATTTTGGTATGATCTGCTGCACTACCTACTTCATTTGAATTCCTCATTATTTTTGCTTTGCTCTGTTATATATTAATATTTAGTCTCATAGTTTTCTTTTGGGATTCATTGATTGATGGTTTTTATGATCAATAATGACCAAAATTGGTGCTAAATTTTCAGTCCCACAAGATCATCATCATCATCATCATCATAAAAATCACCTATATCTAAGGATTAACTGTGAAACTTAAGTTGTTATTATCTCATATCTGTTCTAAAATGAGAAAATCAGTTAACAAAATGATGTTTTACCTCTCTTTTTATGTGAATTCAAGACATATCTGATATACTCATTGAATAAAATTTATTAAGCATAATTTTTAAAATTAATTAACTACTATAAATAATAAACAATTAGCAGTGATAACATAATTTTGTTATACAACCATCTTAAAATTATCTTTCCTGAATTTTTCATATCACCTTATTGATATGATAAAACTAATCGAGAAATTTTTTGTAATAAAATTTATTATCTTTAAATTTATCGATCAATATATATTTTTATTATTATTTTTTTTTATAACAAATTAAAAAGAAACAGTATTTCTGTACAAAGCATATAAATGAATTAGGTGTAAGTTAAAATTCAAAAAACTAATAATAGAAATATGAGCTGTTTCAATCAATAATTATATAAAAACCAACTGAACCCAAGGTGTAATATGATATTTTATATATGTATATATAGAAATAGAAATAGAATGGACCAAATACAGGTCCCCTGCAACATAAGTCAAGTTCACATGCATGACAAGAATGCCATAAAAGACTTATACATATTTCATATTAATTAAATAAATTTATAAAAAAAGACATAAAAGATCACCTCACCTCACCTCTCTATACGTGTTTTATTTTTGAGGTGGAAATGAAATTAGGGCACGAGAGCTTCGTGTACTCTTCGCCTTTCTGCAACTCCATCTTCAAATTTAAACTGCAAACCCAAAGGAGAAGCTAGCGAGCTACCTAGGCAGCTAACCATAATGATTTGTGAATATGATCGTCGTGAAATCAAATCATGTCGTTTGGCTCTTTTATTATTATTATTATTATTATTATTTATTATTTATTATTATTATTATTATTATTATTATGATTATTATAATTAATTGGTAGATCTCTAATTGTGTTGATTACTTTTTAATTACTTATAATTAATTATTTCTTGGGAAAAGGACATCATGAAAATCGGTGTTACAAGCTTTTAGCAGAAAAGAACAATTGCTTTTGACCATCGGCTTTCACAATCCCATATCCTTTTTTGTCTTTTAAATTTAGTTTTCTTTTTTTTTCCTTTTCTTTTAGTTTTAGGGTATTATTAATAATTCATAGATGTAAATTTAAAGATCACAAGCAGAATATTAATATATAAATACGAAGAGGAATAGGTGAGAAAGAATTAAAGGGGTCTCGGTCTCTTTTAAATTTGATACAAAATAATTAAATTACTTAGTTACATGCATGAACATTCCTCTCCTCTCTGTAACCCACCTCTGACAGAACGAACACAGGCTAGTGGTTGTGTCAGTAGAGTTACCATGCCTACCTATAACACAATTTTATCAAATCACCATTACTACAATTGCTTACTTTACTCTTTATTTATTTATTTATCTTTCTGTAGATTGTGAATCTGGATGGATGCAGACCCATCTCTTAAAAAGTTAACCCGCAGAACTTTCATTCTTCTTTTTGCATCTTATTAATTTATTAAATGATTAATTGTTGGTGGTAATCCGGTCACTTCTTTATTGCTTTACCGTCCTTACATCAATATATCCATCCAAAAGTGATGATGACAATGTCATGGTGATAATTAGTGAAAATAATAATGGCATATTCATGGCATATATCAAAAACAATCAATTAATAGAATAATCTTCTATTAATTTCAATTATATATCTAATTTTTTAAAAAATATTCCTTAATGGGTATTTTTATATGTTAATATCTATTTATTAATTATCAATAGGGTAATATTTATTTAAATTAAATTTTGTATTAGCAGATACTTTTGTTACTTCAAGTTCTCACTCTTGTAGTTCTATTAGTTAATAAAAAAAAAAAAGGGTAACATTTCGTAACCTTCCTTCGTTGAATTACATAACGTCATTTGATTCGCTAAAACCCATAAAGGCTGTATATAAAAGGCCCGGAAGCGGAAGGAAGGCAATAGAGAAGATCCCTCCTCACTCACTGCTCTCAACTTCATGCGCGCCACCACCACCAACAACAATGGCAGCAACAGGCATAACCAGAGATGAATCCGACTACGACAGCAGCTCCTCCTCGATAACGGTGCCGGACTCCAGCCGTAGCTTCATGAGCAACCTCAGCTTCGGAAGTCACCGTAGCTCCATCTCTCTTTGCTCCTCATCGGCTGCTGATACCTCTCTTTATAACTCTCACAAGCCACACAAGGCTAACCAGGCCGCTTGGGAAGCCATGAACACTCTCAGGAGAGCCCAAGGGCGAGTTGGCCTCGACCATTTCCGTCTCCTCCGCCGGCTTGGTAGTGGTGATATAGGGAATGTTTATCTTTGCCAGATAAGGAACCCTGTCGTGGGTTTGCCGCAGTGTTTTTATGCCATGAAAGTGGTAGATAGAGAAGCGCTTGCTATTAGGAAGAAGTTACATAGAGCTGATATGGAGAAGGAGATTCTTACTATGCTTGATCATCCTTTTTTACCAACCCTGTATGCTGAGTTTGAGGCTTCTCATTACTCTTGCTTGGTTATGGAGTACTGTCCTGGTGGAGATTTGTATGCTGCTCGTCAACGCCAACCAGGGAAGCGCTTCAGCATTTCATCTGCTAAGTAAGTTTGTTTAACCTTTAGGGTTTTGCAATTATTTAAATTATTTTAAGGAGCATCTATCTGTTCTTATACACTAACTAATTTGTGATATGCACAGGTTTTATGCTGCTGAGGCGCTCTTAGCTTTAGAGTATCTTCACATGATGGGTATAGTTTACAGAGACCTGAAGCCAGAAAATGTTCTGGTTAGAGAAGATGGGCATATCATGCTTTCGGATTTCGATCTTTCTTTCAAATGCGACGTTATCCCAAAGCTTCTGAGGCCTAAACTGAACTTGGAAGCTATTGAAAAGTACGAAAAGTGCTCAATTCCGTCGTGTGCTACACCCATGCAACCAGTGCTTTCTTGTTTCTCGGCCTCAAACGGGAAGAAGAAGAAAGTCACAGTCACGACAATCACAGAACACGTAGACGGTGTTCAAGAACTTGACGATCCAGAAGTGGTGGCTGAACCGATCAACGCTCATTCAAAGTCCTTCGTGGGAACCCACGAGTACTTGGCGCCAGAGGTGATATCAGGGCAAGGGCATGGAAGTGCAGTGGATTGGTGGACATTAGGCGTGTTCTTGTATGAAATGCTTTATGGAAGAACACCGTTCAAAGGTGAAAACAACGAGAAAACACTCATTAACATACTTAAAAAGCCATTGTCTTTTCCAAGAATCGGTGTTAGCAGCAGTAAAGAATTTGAAGAAATGGTCAAAGTACAAGATCTGATAAGCAGGCTGCTGGCGAAGAATCCCAAGAAAAGAATTGGAAGCTTAAAGGGTTCTGTGGAGATTAAGAGGCATGAATTCTTCAAGGGTGTGAATTGGGCTTTGATTAGGTCCATTAAACCACCAGAGGTTCCTAATGATGTCTGCAAGATTAGGAATAAGGTTTATTTAACAAAGTTAAGCAAGCAACAGAGAGATGCACCGTATCAGATGCCTTATCATTTCGACTACTTCTAGCTAGCTACATGTAAAATGTAAATAAAATAGAGAAAACAGAAACCAAAATTATATCATGTATTAAACCCAAATTGAGAATACTGTTTGCCTCTATCTTGTCAGTAATGAATATTACATCTGTGTTAATTATGGAAGACTCTAAGTCATATCTTGTCAGTAATGAATATTGTCAGTTTTTATTTGTGTATATTTATGTGTTGACGATTGTGTAGGTGTTAGTTAACTAACTTGAATCTTCTTTTCTGGTTTGGAAGAGTAAATACTGTGATAACTAGAGTTTGTGCTTACGTGTAAAAGCAGAGGTATCACATAATGGTTCCAATGTGATTATCATGAGAAGTCTATGAATACATGTGGTGACAATAATGACTTCCGATGATGGTAAAAATTATTAAATTAGAAATTGAAATCAATTCTATCTTTTTATATAATAAATTTCTTTACCTTTAATTTTTTTTTTTTAAACATAAGGCCACTTTCATAGCCACGCTTTCCCATGTTCTTTCACCGATCAAAGCGAAAGAAAACAATTTTTTCTTTCATTATCTTTCCTTTGCCTTCTTTTTCTTTACCAAACAATTGCAGTAAATAAAGTAATAATTAAAACATATTGGAGGAATTAAGTTCTCTCGAAAGAACCAACTACAAAGACTGCATAGGTAGCTGGCTAGAGGCTAGACCGGAGTTCAGCAGTAAATGTACCTTTTAAAAATTTGTGGCAATTACAAATAGATATGATGACTTCAGAAAATAATTAAACAAACAATATACATCGATCCATATTATTTCTGTACTACCTGGAAAAGAATTGCCTAAATATTATTATAAGGTACATGTAACATCATAACCATTAAAATTGTCGCATAATATATATATATATATATCTATACGTTCAGATGGGATGTGGTCCTATGCATTATTAATGGGATAAAAACATTTGAGTATTTGAGTTTTACAAAATTTCAAAAGGATACAATTTATTTTTTTCTATGCAAATTCCTACTCTTAGATTCTTAAATTTGTTAATAAAATCAGTGATTTAACTTCTATACTTCTTGAAATTTTGAAAGGAAAGAAGTTTTTTTTTTGGGGAAAAATGACTTGAGTGTTATATAAGGTTCGTAAATTGGTTTTATTAATTAGTGATTTATTATCTTATGGAATTTGAAAGTAGAGATTTATGTCAAATGATTAGAAGCTATGTTATCACTTGTGATTTGATAAATATTCAGGAACCCAAATGTTATTATCCACGTATTGGTTGATATTTGAGTCAAACTTTGGAGGTCCGTCGGTCAACGGATTAAATAAAATATATATATATATATATATATATATATATAGAGAGAGAGAGAGAGAGAGAGAGAGAGAGGGTGAGAAATGGCTTTTTCTTTAGAGAAAGGACCAAATTGTATGTAGCATTGATGGAAAATTTTGCGTGGGACCGGCAGGAGTCAGCTTGCAGTAGCACGCGAGTTTCTTCATCCCCCACTTGGCTTTTGTATGGTGCATGATCTCTATATGAAGAAAGTGACATGATTCTCCATCTATGTATATGTATGTACTAACTCTGCAACAGCTAGCTAGCAGCAATGTTCATTGCTGAGAAAAAGATTGCTGAGCAATGTTCATAACAATGCTGCCAGCTAGCTGTTGCAGAGTTAGTACATACATAAACATAGATGGAGAATCGATGATACAGCGAGTAAATTAAATTCTCATTAAAAGATTTTGGATAAATATGTAGATCCTGAATTCGATCTCTTAATTAGTATTGTTAAAAATCCAGACAGTAAGAGCTCGAATCCAAAGAGGAAAAAGACAGAAATTGATAAGAAAAGAGTTTGCTAGCTAGCGGCTACTTTTGTCCTTAAGGCTGCATGCATTTCCTGGTTTTAAGTAGTCATCATGCATGCATGTTCATGTTTGTTTTATTTATATATATTTATATATCTCACCGCTCTATCTCCAACTCTTTTCCTTCCCACCAACACCACCCCCCACCCCCCCACAAAAAAAAAAAAAAAAAAAAAAAAAAAGAGAACACATGCAGGCAGAAGAACTCACTAAACAGTAATATTATATTATATTTTATGGTGTTTCTTACGGGTTAAGCTCGATCACTTACATATTTGTTCACTGGCTTCATGCATTAATTTCTGTACAGGGGAAGATATTAATGGATTGCAAACAATTTGCAAGAATCGGGCAGATTGGGCCAAGTAAACGGCACCCAGGTTGAAAGCAACGTAAGTATAGGCTGCAGTAGGTGATGAACGATTGAAACTTGAAAGGGATGAAACTGCAACAGTCAAACCCACTAAACGTCATTTGCTACCCACCCAAAGCAGAAAGAAACCATCTACTCAAGGAAAAGCAAACCCGTTCTAACAATTTCTGAAACATTGTCTGTACCAACCTCATAAAAATATTAGCCCTTGGTTTGGGACAGGTGTTCAAATCTCATGGTCGTTGCAGGTGTACCTGAAAAGGCTACCCATGGTTTCGAGGCACCTTTCCATCAAACCGGTGGCTTATACCATTTTATTCCGATAAATTGGAATTTAATTAATTCAAATGAGAGAAAAAAAGGTGATTAAAAAGTTAAAAAAAAAAAAAAAGGTTATCAATTTCTACGTGTTTCTGTGTCGGTGTGAAAAACATGAATGGATCTGGGTAGAGTCACCACATCACGATGCCCACCGCTTTCTGCATAATTACGTATCTAGAAAAAATTATCATTACACCCTTCTGTAATATTTCCTGACTTTGCCACATGATAAGAGAATATAAATAAAAGGAATTGATGATTCTGTAACTAATGAAGATCCTGTCCTACCGAAAGTAAGGCCGGGAATTTTTATTATTATTAATAAATTAATATATAAACACATCAAAGAACTAAAGCCTAATTAAGGTAAGAGATATCCGTTTGTCTAATAAAGGAGTGTTTGAATGGCTGCAATATTAGTATAATTCTCCACCTATTAGCAGAGTGCATCTTTTTTTATTTTTCTCCTGTTAATTTATTATCCATTAGTAGTACTGAATAGAGTGAAAACCAGGGGCATATGGGGGACAGCGCCAAAGAAACAATCAACTGACCATGTAACAGAAACCCAGGTGAAAACAACTGACTCCTGAACTTAGTATTCTAATAAAACCATCAAACTCTATTTGTGTTCCTTCCTTCCCTACACATGGGTTTGTCTCTCTCTTTCTCTTTCACCACCTCCCCCAAGTTCACTATAAATATACTACCAATATCTCACTTTCTCTTCATTCCAGGCTTCAATTATCAATAACAATTCCTCCGCTAATTATCATCTTATCCATTTCTATTTGTTCATCACCAGTTTTTACAATGGCCAAAAATGTTGCTCAGTCTCCTCTTGAGAGAACCAGCTTGGCTTCACTTGATCATAAGCTGGCTATGGCTAAGCGTTGCTCCAAAGGTATATTTGTTAAATGTTTTTCTTTCCGGTTCAGCTTTCTCTTTTTTGCTCTTATTTGGCACTGTGTTTTTATCAAGACCATAATGAGTTACCACGTTAAGCTTCCTGATAACATAGTGATTAGAAGATCCTAATTATTTAATAAAGATTTGGGATATAATACTCTCCATGCTCAAAAAGAGGCTTTTTCTTCTTTGGAATACAAAGAGTGCGTGCATGCATGCTTTCTCTGGTTGTAGGGGACCATGATCCAGAGACCCCGGACCCCGTTTATTTTCAGTTTTATACTCCTATCCTAAGTATTGAAGAATTATTGATTATCACTTTTGATATTGAATATCAGTCAGTCAAGATTGTTGAGTTGGTGAAACAAATCGGATTGGAATTTTATTTAGTCTAGTACTTAAAACGAGTACTAATTACTTTTGCTTCTAATAATGATTTTGCTCAACGAGTTATTTGTTTTGATTAATCAACAGAGGGTGTAGTGGCTGGAGCCAAAGCAGCTGTTGTTGCTAGCATTGCTACTGCTATTCCAACTGTAAGTCCTCCACCTTTTGCTTTCACCATTCTTATTGAGATGTGTCAAAAATTATGCGCAATGAAATTGACAAGAACAAATAACATAATAATTTTTATAGTGTAAGGAACAACCAATTCTAACATTTCTAGTTCATTTGCTTATCATGCAGCTGGCTAGTGTGAGGATGCTGCCATGGGCTAGAGCCAATCTCAACCACACTGCTCAAGCTCTTATAATCTCCACAGGTTACCCCCCAATTCATTATTATAATTATGGTTAAGATTACTGCTATTTTCATGATTGTTTCTTTGTGTTTGTTGCTGAAAATAATTTATTCGATTGCAGTGGCTGGAGCTGCATACTTCATAGTTGCTGACAAGACTGTTCTGGCCACAGCAAGAAAGAACTCCTTCAAGCAACTCTCTAACATGGAAGCATAATTTTGAACTAATTGCTTTTATGATTGACTGTTGTCGTGCTCATGATCATCAAGATCTCGATATTCTCAGAAGCACCTTAATATGTAACTCCATTATCTATATCTATATATAAATAAAGATGTTTTCCCATTTTAAAAACACAACAAATCCAACGAAATTGGGCCTTCTTATCCTAAATATTAGACAATTCAAATGTCAGAGTTTCACCAATAATCATTACATGAACAAATACCATCTTTGAAATGGTGGAAACGATTCCTATCTCTAGCAATAATTTCCCGCTTGAAAATCTTTGATATTAGCTTGGTCGCAGAGTGACAATTCCCACATATACGAAGATTCTTCACAACTCTAATTGTTGTCCCTGGCTTTGTACTAATCAGACCAAAAGCAATTGCCAACTTCTCACTATGATGACTCAAGGCTCCTTCTTTCCACTCCTCATCCAGGTCATAAAGCACCTCAGATGTATCAGGCACGAACCCAGATTTCTCTAAAAGTGTATCGATTTCATCCAACATTTCATATATCTGTTTGCTCTGCGGATGTACTTTGTCACCAACAAGAAACTCATGAACAACACTATCCACTTCAATAGAGCTACAACCAGGAACTTTCTTCATTCCCTTATCATTTAGCCTGGTTCTTATTCTGGCTACATCATCCCATCTACCAGCACCTGCATAAATGTTCGATAATAGAACATATGCCCCAGGGTTTTCTGGTTCCACCTCAAGGAGATGCTTGGCAACAGATTCACCCAGCTCCACACGTCCATGAACCCGACAAGCTCCTAAAAGAGATGTCCAAATTGCTCCATCTTGCTTAATTTCCATTGTCTTCATCAGAGCCTCTGCTTCATCAAACAATCCAGCTCGGCCTAGAAGATCTATCATGCATCCATAGTGTTGCAATTTTGGTGATATTTTGTAATCTTGAATCATTGTTTTAAAATATTGGCGTCCGAGATCTAGCAAACCGGCATGGTTACAAGCAGACAAGACAGCAACAAATGTGATATCGTCCGGCTGGAATCCTTCATCAACCATTCTTGTGAAAAGGACGAGAGCCTTATCAGCATTACCATGCATGGCTAGCCCAGATATCATTGCATTCCAAGAAGCTGAGCTCTTAGAACCCTTACCCTCAAAAACTTGTTCTGCTGCCTTTATATTTCCACATTTAGCATACATGTCAATAAGACTCGTCCAGAGGGAGATATTTTTGAAATTTTGAAAGTTCTTGTCAATGTAAGCATGGATCCATTTGCCAAGATCAAGGGCACCTAAGTAAGCACAAGCAGGAAGAATGCTTAAAAAGGTTACATCATTAGGTTCCACATTTGATTGTAGCATTTGGCGAAATAGCATTAAGGCTTCTTTATAGTGGTTCATATGAGTGTAACCACCAATCATAACATTCCATGAAATAACATCCCTTTGCTCTATATTCTCAAACAAATCACGAGCCTTCACCAAATCACCGCATTTTGAGTACATATCAATTAGCGCATTAACAACGTGAAGGTCTGTATGAAGTGCATGTTCTTCAATCCAAGTAAGAACCCAGTTGCCCAATTCAAGAGAACCCGTATGAGCACAAGCTGAAAGGACAGTAACCATTGTACTCTCATTAGGCACGAGATTTCCATTACGAATCTCTTCAACGATTGCCAGTGCCTCTTCATATCTACCGCTTTGAGCATAGCCGGCAATCATAGCATTCCATGAAACTACATCTCTCACGGGAATTTCATCGAAAAGCTTCCTAGCATCATCCAAATAACCCCTTGAAGCATAACCTGTAATCAAAGCCGTATATGAAACTGCATCACGAAGACTACTCTTATCAAAAACTAATCTTGCACTCTCCAATTCACCAATTTGTGCATACATGTTAATAAGCGAAGTATGCACAAATGCATCAGTCTCAAGCCCTAGCTTCAATACGTGAGCATGAATTTGTTTCCCTTCACGGGTAGCCGCAATTTTCGCACAAGATTTCAAGATAAAAGGAAAGGTATAAGAATTTGGAAGAACCCCAGATAAAATCATGCGAATATAGATTTTTATAGCCAAAATAGGTGATGGGCTCAAGGAGTGTCCCCTAATTATAGTATTCCATATCACTTGATTAGGTTCTTCAACTGTTTCAAAGACTAAAAGAGCATAGCGAAGATCACCAAAAGGAGAAACAGCGCAAAATTCAATGAGCTTGCTTAGCGCGAACTGGGTATTGTGGAGACCAGTCTTGATGATTTGGGAGTGAACTTGTTTGAGATTTCGAATGTTTTTGCATTTAGAGAGGAGAGCCAGGGACGGGTGGTTTTGGAGGAGCTTGTATGGAGGATCTGAAAAGGGAGGGAAATGTACAGTGGATGGTGACATAGCAACGGGAGATGGAGAGAACATCATAATTGTTCAAAGTGTTTGAAGGTTGAAGAGAGGGATAAGGATTGGAAGAATTTGAAATACGTTTGGTTGACACTTATTATCTGCATTACCCGCCAAAAATATCTGTGCTCCGCTAATTTTTTTAATTTTTTTTATATTTCTTTTAAGAACTGATAGGTTGGATACATACTTGTATCATCGCACTAGTTTTTATTATAATTCTCTGTAGATAAATACTTGGGCCTTCTATACTCAGCTCTGTAAAGACTCTTACGATGAATGAAGAAAGCATTAAGATAACTGATCAATAAGATAAAAGGAGATATATTTTTCCATAAATTTTGAAAATTGAAAACTTCTACTGAAGAAAATCTGGTGAATATGTTCAAACAACCAGTGCAAGTGTCTTTATTAGAACCTTGCACAGAAGCAGAGCACCCTCAATCGAGAAGAAACAAAGTTTTTCCTGATTCAAAGCCAGTTTGTAATTAAATATTTGTAAACTAGAGAGCAAAAAACTGTATAATATCCTTAACGCCGACAAGAAACTTTTGATCAAGAAGTAATTACTGGAATATTGGTGCAGAAATGGACGTTTGATAAACTAACGAATCATATGAATGATCATATTCTTACTTAGAAGAAGCCTGAACTGGTGTCCTGATCAAGTTTTGTAAATATAGGAAAAGATAGCAGCCTTATCCAGAGAGCATTTTGTTTGATGGGGTTAAAAAATATCCCAATTGGCTCTAGCACTGGATGGATTGAAATTCTGGTCCAATCATTGACCATTAATTCAAAAGATGGACCAGTTATGTTCATCCTTTCAAGGTCAGGATAACAGCAATATGCATGAGAAAAGATACCGAAGGTTAAGAAACTTTAATGATGATAATATCTGTCACCTGTGAAAGTCACCAACCAATCCCAAATAAATTGATATGAAAAGCATATAAAGGGGCTTTACTTGATTTTATTCATTCTCCAATCAAATTTGATGGGTGAGCTGTTTAGTTTGCCGTTAGACAATTAATAAGTAGCTATAAAAAGCTGTCAAGGCATCTAAATTGAGCCAGATTGACGTGACAGTGATGATTTTATAATAAGGGTTCTAAGTGTCTAATTGAAGACATAAATTCATGTGGCAAGAAGGGGGAGAATATCCAAAAATTCAAAAGCAACGGCTATTTTTCATGGGTAATCTCCCTTATGGATGTGGATTCTGCAAGTATTATTGGAGAGAGAGGGGCCCCTTTCGAAGAACCATCACAAATAGAGAATAAAGAAGTTGGTGCATTGTCCAAGGTTTTTATGGTGTGGAATATGCACCATGTCTGGTAAAAAATGATGATTAGGATTCCTCCTTATCGAACCCTAGGTCAACACGCAAGCATCTAAGGCCGACGTGGAGTTGAATATTTTTGCCATATCAGTATACCTGACCCTACATCCCATAGTCAGAGGGCCTCTAATGGTTTACGATCGGAAACTTTAATTGGGTATATCCTGAGAAGTTGTTACTAGCAATCGCAAAAAAAAGACATGCTATTCTTACCTTGCCTACTGCGCCCACATTGGAGAGAAAGGGCAGGAAGTTAGTGGGTACCTAACAATAATATACCACAATAAACATTTTACTTAAGCAGCGGCTACAAAATTATAATTATGATGTTTGATGTATGTCATGATCACGAAAATGGTAAACAATTAGTTTGTCCAGGCCTGCTGCAGGGCAGCAGAAGATTTAAGCCAATGATATATGTGAATACTTATACCGAGGAATACAGTCCTGTTCAATGCCTTTGGCAATTTGCAATACTGGCATGTCTCAGGATGGATGAGTATGGAAATTAATTAAGCAAAGACAAGCAAAAAATTAAGTGTTATACTTTATAATTTTATATAGGTGGGAACGAATATGATTCTTGCAATAATCAAGCGTCGTTTACTGTATTGCATTATCATTCACTGTCCAAAAGGAGCCCACCTACAATGTACCGCTTTAATTCCAGATAGCTAGCAAGCAGGCAAGCATACCAGGTTCTCCTGCCCATTCTTGACAGCGTCAAGCCGCCGCAATACTTATTCCAGTTAAACAGCTGATCAGAACATTCACTTTTTAATGAAAATAAAAAGAGGGAAGCTTTACGAGCCATACTGTCTAATTAATAAACTTTGAACCTGATCATAAGCTAACACTTGGCAGGCTGTGTGAGCCAGTTCAGCCAAAGAATTATGTTCTGTGCTTTATGTACACATGTTAAGTAAGAAGCTTCATCATATGCTAAGAGACTTTTAATTTAATTAATTGTTCTAGTCTCACTGGAATATAGACATGCATATACACATTTAAGTAATGAAGGATGGAGAGCAAAGAGTGGCAAGGGATATGAATCTTCAAATGATCACTTTTGAATTATTGCAGAGAAGGAATCGAAACAAGAGAGAAAAGAATTTGTCAATTGAAGTGCATTATAAAGAATTGATTCCAAGTGAAATGTTTTTTTCCCAGTTATTTGAAACCTTTGTACTGTCCCATGTGCACCGCGACTACATAAGCCTTCGCTAGGAAAGTATATTTGCAAGTTGGATAGTTCTGCGTACACGTGTGACGTATGCACACACATTGGCATCCACGTCAGACTTTGCACGTGTGAGCAATTCTAGTAAGAGATAGGAGGGAAAATCTTATAGCAGCTAGACACCTTCAAATAACATCTCCCCCAATACGACCCACCTAACCCCAAATGGATATGGAGAAGAGAATAATACTTCAAAGGTGTTTCTTTTGCAATAATGCTAAGACGAATCATATAAAGAGAGGGTATGCTTGGAATTGTATTATGAAAAATGTATGTTCATGGGCTTACTACTTCTCTAATTTCACAATCATATGTACTCTTCCCAACAACAGTAAAAGCAGCACAGGGAAGAAGAGGTTTATCTCAATCTCTCAGAATTTCACTTTTGTATCACATGATCTTAAGGAAACCATCTGACTAAAGCCAAATAATGATGGAGCAACATCCGTGACCCCACACATGAAGGCGTTGGCAAGTATATATAGCCCTTTAAACCAATCTCCAAAATCACCCACTGCATTGACAATTTGTTCGGCATCAGCTACTGCTTACCACCAGTACTATATTTTTATTTCAAAGCCTTTATTAAGGTGAGCTTTTCCGTTCCATGTTTTTCTTCGTTTTCTTCTGAAATTCATAGCACTTCTTTATGTCACGTTTTTCTAACACTATAGATAAAGTTATGTCCCATAGGGTTCAAAATCTAGTCATGTGTTGCTTAAATTCCTGTTGTTATAGATGAGCATTTTGATTTGAAGAGCATGATTTTATACTTTTGCTTCTTGAATTGTGGAAAAAGCCGGTTTATGAGCTTACAATGCGGTTGTAGACAACTATTTTCCAATTTCTATGGTGCACTTAGTGGTAATCTCATCAGAAGGGCACGGTTATAGAGTTTTGCTTCTTGAATTGATGGAACCAGACTTTTTATGAGCTTAAAGTGCAGTTTTAGATTAATGTTTCCAATTTTCATGGTGCACTTAATGGTAATCTCATCATAAAAAAAGGTTTTCTCTATGTTCCCAGTTACTTAAAACTTGGAGGACTTCATCAATTTTCCGTTATCATACATAAAACATACACACACACACACATATATATAAATAATTTATAATTACTAGTTGACTGCCGCTTAACCAACTTTTGATCTCAATATTTCAGTATAAAAACATGAGCTGGACCGGAGGAGATTGGATGTGTGCTGCATGCCAACACCAGAACTTCAAGAAGCGGGATGCATGCCAACGATGTGGGTATCCTAAGTTTGGTGGCCCTGATGCATCAACCTACTTGTACAACAGAACGGAAGTCCTTGCCGGGGACTGGTATTGCACCGCCATGAACTGTGGAGCTCATAATTATGCCAGCAGATCAAACTGCTTTAGGTGTGGTGCATCGAAAAGTGAATATGCCTACGGTAATATGATGGCTTATGGAGCTGACGGCAGTGCTCCGCCTGGATGGAAAACTGGTGACTGGATTTGCAACAGGTGAGTTCACTTCAACAGTTAATCCTAGACTAGCAGCATATGATATTAAGGTTCCACAGGGACTTTAGAGCACATACTCCTGCTTTCTGAATAAAATTGACACAAATCAATCTGCATTGTTTCAACATGGCACATTGACTGTTGTGTTCTTTTTCTTCTTTGTAACAAAGGATTTCTCTTGTCAACACAAAATAATTATTTTTCACTTAATTTGGAAAATGAATACTTAAACTCGGAACTAAAAAGAATCACAGCAGAAGCTCAGAAATTACTAGTTAACAGCGATATTCAACTCCTAGAAGGGAAAAAAACAATTCCAAAATCCCATAAAAGGTTTGACAAAAATTGCTCTCGTACTCCAATATTTCTTTAAATATCCCCATCGAAGTTAAAGGTCGTGTTCTATTTTAAAAAGCCAATGCCCTGTTGATTAATATGCATTATTTGATTGTAATACCTTACTCGCAATAATTGTAGAAAAAAAATCTTTCCAGAAATTGGGTTGCTTGTGTGTTGTTATATATAACTACACTACCACATTTGGATGATGATAATAATATATACATGTAATAAGATATATGCATGCATACATACTAGTAGAGTCATTGATTTCTGGTTCTTGGATCTGATATGACTACCAGAAAACTAATGTATCTTCATTGTTGTTGAACAGAATGGGATGTGGGGTTCACAATTATGCAAGCAGGATGGAATGCTTCAAATGCAAAACACCAAGAGAATACAGTAAGATATTAATCCTCATAACTTGTCAGCATTGCTTAATACTTTACTGGCAATGGAAGTGCTGATTTGTGTGGGTCGCGAATATTATTTAAATCGATTTTTATAATGATTTTGTTTTTCCGTTTCGTTTTCTACTTTCAGGTGGTGCAATGTAGGCAAAAAGAATTGTTTAGGAAGACAATATATGCTTGTCTCATCTCCACAAAGACTACTTTTTCTCTACTCTACTACTGAAGATAATAACATATTAGGCTGATGATGGTTGAAGGCCCCTTTTTCTCTCATAAGCATGCCATAAAAAATGCAGTGGAAATTGAGGGCTTTATGGTTTTATTGTATGGTGCATGATGTTGTTCTAACATGAAGCTTTTGTAATCTCTCTTCTGCTTGTAACCTTTTTCCCTTAATTAATGAAGATACTATGTTTTTCAGCACCTATCAAAATCTCTCTCTCTCCTTCCTCTGGATGTGAATGTGGGGAACATCTATAATTTAATAGCACTTTATAAACAAGGTGGTCCGTGGAATTATAAGCTGTGGTTGCTAAAATCAATAGAGAAAACCATGTCCTAATCATGGACCACCACTAGAGCTTTGCATTCGCTCAATTCAAAGGAAAAACTGTAAGAAATTTGCAAAGTGCAAGAACTCAGATATAAGATTCAAGGAATCATAATGAATAGTTCACCTCAAACGACAGGCATTCCTCTCAGAGCAATAATTTACAATCCCTTTAAGCATCAAATCGCAAAGAAATATGTATGTGTGTGTGTGTGTGTGTATACTATTATTGAGATAAGAACCCGATGCTTTCTGCTTTTTAAGCATAGATGCAATGCCAAGTTCAAAGTTGTGAGTCAAATTAACTTTTCCATACAACCATTCTTGCTTTTCCCTTCCATTTTAAATGGATTATATCACTGAAGTTTAATCTTCATGCTGCGCCAAATAATAAATGAAAGCTGAAATCTCCTAGAATTACTTAAAAAAATAAGCTTAGATGTTCAAAAGCCCTTTTATAGTACTAACAATGACTTAAAATAGAATGTGATAGTTGAGTATGTATACATTGACTGAAAGGACAATTTGAATATATGCATGTATTATTGGTGAAAAGGCAACTATTCATTCACATATTATTGTCTCCCCTTTCCTTCCCTATACTCCATTACTTAGCTTTTAAGAGATTCTTTATTGGCCTTCTCTTGTTAGCTCTATGGAGAAGCTGTTGAGGGAGGAAGTGACCCATTTTCAAGTGAACTAGTTCCCTTAGCACATCATTATTTTTTTCAGGGTCCAGTACAGACTGCAGGAATATAGGCATAGGCTGAGCATATTGAAATGCCTTTTATTACTACTTTTATCCCAACTTTTGTCTTTCATTTGGTTGGCTGCTACCTGAATTACCCAAGAATAAGGTGCCAAATTTAGCAGCATATTATAAATGTTCACTTGCTGTCGAGATTCGCACAAAACATTTCTGATTGTATTTTTCCTCTTTTCAAATAATAAAATAATTGAAACATCAATTTTTTAATTATTCACCATAATAATTTAATAACGTAAATCTTATACGATCTCAATCCAGTTGAGAGTTCTCAACTTGGACCATAATCCTTTTTTTTTCTAAATATTATCAAAAGTTAAAATGCTTACTATTGTGACAATGGTCACAAAATTTTATTTTCCTATTGAATAATACTTATTTAAGAAAAATCTACTCAATGATCATGGGAGAACTCAAACTTTTTCCATTTTAAAAAAGAGTTAATAAAAAATAAAATAAAAATATTAAAGAGAAGTACTATTATTTGAACCATTATTTACTAAATTATTTAAGTTTAAAGGTAATTTAATAACCTTTTTTTTTTTTGTTACTAGAAGCTTCATCTTTAAATTTCTCACTTAGGGATTGTTTGTTTATTTTTACTAAAGTCTAAATATATTTATTCAAATATTTAAAAGTTATTTATTTTTTAACTTATATTTAAATATTTGGTAAAAATATTTAAATATAATTAACTTAAAAATTTTAATTTAAATTTGAATTAGCAAATATTTGAATAATTTAATATTTTTATTTTTGAAAAATATTTCTATTTTATTAAATTATTTATTAAAAAAATTAAAACCTTAATTAACTGTTTTTAACATATCTCTTCTCTATTGTAGGTCCTCTCTACTTGTCTTCTCAATTTTACTTATTTTATACTTTAATTATTATAATAAATTTGTATATTTACATAATTATAATTATATTATAATATAATATAATTTTTTTTAATCTTTATATTATCGATTAGAAATTATTTTTTTAAAAAAAATATATCAAGCAAATAATAATGTACATACTAATATAGTTTATTAATTTTTTTATTATTATATTAATATAATCAAAATTATTTAAATATAAGTATATTATTTAAAAGGGTATATATGTCAAAATATCAACTTTTAAATTTTTTATTTTGTCAAAACAAACAACTTAATACTTATTTTCAAATATTTTAAAATAAAAAAATAAACATATCATTTAAATTTAAATTTCAATTAAATTCAAATTTCATATTCAAAGTTCAGACAAAAAAAAAAAAAAACAAATGCTATCTTAAATTGTACATATCTTTTTTATGATCATGTATTTGGGATATGATCTTATAACAAGGGAGAGGTCCATTGCAAATTGGTGACCAAATATTTCGATTTTTGATATTTTTTACTTTTACAAATATTATATTAAAAATGGATTTCATTCAAACAAGTATATATTGACCAAATTTTAGGAATGTATACGATTTTTCCCTTATTTTTATGGTAAAGCCTGGATGCATGATAGATTGCAAAGACTCGTCACTCTGGTCATTATTCAATGTTTCATAGCCGGCCTTAAACAACACTTAACCCATACTTAATGAATTGAATAAGGAGAGTGCATTGGGTCTGTGATTTATTTTAAGCCCAATCCATTAAGTATGGGCTAAGTATTGTTTAAGGCCGGCCATGGGCCTGTCGATTAATTAATGTTAATTAAAATTAAGAAACGTAATTAAGAAAAAACAAATCGCCATTAAGTAACAATAGGGTTTTGCGGTGCGCTGGGGGTTTTAGCCGTTTCGGATCTTAGTCCTCTTTGGTTTGGGACTTTAGGTTTTACTAAATTTTTCTCCTTTTCAATTAGGGCTAGTGTTAGGCGGCTAGGGTTTTTGACTCTCTCTCTTTACTTTGCATATATATTCTTTCCATATACAACTCTCAAGTTTTTATTTTATAAGATATATGTCCGAAAGTTCTCAACTTAAGATATTCTTTTTTGTCATTCAAAGTTTGGATTTTGAGGTTTGATTGTTTTCTCCATTCAGATTATTTATTTATTTTTTGTTTAGCACACATTGCATCTCGAATTTTTTTCAAAATTTTGTTAGTGTTAACTCAATTACAATTCGAGTTTATTGATTTTGTATTCAAACAGATACAATTTTTTGCAGACATATTCGTTTTGGTTTTTTGATTTACTTTGCTATTCCTTGATCATCACCTGGGTTTAATAAATATGATTCTTTCCTGCAGTTTGAAGCCAAAGTACATATATTGATTTTATTGAATTACAAAGTGTAGTTTACGGCAGAATTTAGCTCAATTGCAAGCCCCAAAATTAACCAGTATGAGTTTTCCCAATCCTAACCCTTCTTTTATGGCGCCGGAGCTGCATTCTTATTCTGTAGGCAACAGTGATGCCATTGGTGTCTGGCCTCAGTATCCGGTAAGTAATGAACAACAATGTGACCGACATTCGCAATTTGATCAGCAACCTCCTTTTAAGAGGCCTAGAAATTTTGAAGATAACGAATCAAACTCTTCATCGTACCCACCAATGAATCCTAGGATGAACCCGTCAGTGAATCCTCCAGTGAATAAAGGAACTAGTAGCATTTTCTTCAAGACACGTTTATGTGCAAAGTTTAAGCACGGCTCATGTAGGAATGGTGAAAATTGTAATTTTGCTCATGGCGTTGAGGACTTGAGGCAACCTCCTCCCAATTGGCAAGAACTTGTAGGAGGCGGGGGTGGAGGTGGGGGTGGCCGCCTTGAGGAGGATCGATCATCTGGTGGTACTTGGGATGATGATCAGAAGATAATTCACAAGATGAAACTATGCAAGAAGTTTTATAATGGAGAGGAGTGCCCTTATGGTGATAGGTGTAATTTTCTTCATGAAGATCCATCTAAGTTTAGGGATGATTTAGGGAGGTACAGAGAGAGCTCGGCAATAAGCATTGGTACAACAGGGCCATCAGTGACACAGGGGAGCTGTTCTAATCAATCTGAAGTTAATAGGCCTGTGAACAACACTAGTATCAAACCAGTCTATTGGAAGACTAAGTTGTGCACCAAGTGGACTCAAGGTCAATGTCCCTTCGGAGAAAAATGTCATTTTGCTCATGGACAAGCAGGTATATTATGTTGCTTGGATTATTATGTTTTGTTATGGTTTCTTTCTAGCACGTTTAGGTTTTTGTTTGTAATTGATTTATAAATTACTAGAAGACTTGGAAGTTTTATTAGGCATGACAATAGGTATAATTTTAATTGTAGTACTTGGGAAAAAATGGTGACTGTCTTAATATGATTGAGGAAACTATTGTAACTATCATTTTGAATTCTACTGTGAAAATATTCATAGTTTTATCTTGCATATGTATAAACCTGTATGACAAATCTGCATAGTTATGGAATCATTTCTTCTCTGTATATCTTTGTTTTATAGCTTAAGTTCTAAAGTTCATTGGATTATCCCGTCGAAGTAGAATAATCTTCTGTTCCTTCTCTAGGAAAATTTGTGAATGCTTCCTTTTCCCTTTTGTCAACTGCCAGAACTTTGTTAGAACTTTGTTTCATAAGAAAGAATTTTGTATTTGACCAATAATGTTTATGGAATCTGGATTTCAATAAATTTGCTCTAGCATGAACAAACTTAACTTTACTGGTTGTTTATGGGCTTGTTGGCAGTATTAGGCTGATTGACAGAAAAGTTTCCACTGCCAACTTTAGCTCCATCTATTTTTCTGTTGCTTCATCTACTTTCTATTCTCATTATTCTTTTTTTTTTTTCTCAAATTGTTTCAAATCTTTATGGTTAACTGATTATTTTAGTTGTATTACTACCAAGATAATAATGTTGTTTTTAATGTTTTCTTGTGCAACGGAGGCATTGCCATCCTTACTTAACAAACTTTAAATAAAAAGAATAAAAATGTTTTTCTGCTTTTACATGTTAATATTTTGATCTGAGTTTCTGACATTGATTTATCCATTTCATATAATTAATATGGAAATTGTTATTGAAGTTAATATTTGTTGGCTTCTTTCCAAATTGGAATGGGGCAATAATATCGAAGCCGATGAAAGTTGTACAATGGAGACCCTCCAAAATTTTATTATGGAATGTAGAACTATCCATTTGTTGCCTAGATGATTTGTTGTTTGCCTTTTATGTCCCTTTTTTTTTTTTCTGTTGCCTCCAAAAGTTGGCCTATAGAATATCAGCGATATAATTGTTGCAGATGATGAATTGATGTACTTGTGACTTAGCTATTTGTTATTAATGTTCATTTTCCTTCCTAACCAGAATTACAAGTAATTGGTGGACGCACTGAAGGGGAAGTGGTGAATCCAGGTTTAGTTCCAGTAAGGCCTCAGTTGGTCCCTGCTAATGAATCATCTCCCACAACAATGTTGCCTACTTTAAATAAAGAAGGGCAGGGCAAGCAGTGTTTATTCAAGTGGAAAGGGCCCAAAAAAATTAATCGGATTTATGCAGATTGGCTTGATGATATGCCATTAGCACACAACTTGCCAAGCCAAGTGGAGGGCTGAGTTCTTGTTGCATTGTAACCATTTTTGCCCATCTGATCAAGATATTTTGAATCTTTAGAGGAATACTAGATGGAGATTTTCATGCTTAGTCTTTTCATTTTCTTTTCTGAGATTACACTATCCTTGTTAAAGATATGTAACAGTTTGGTATCAAATAAGACATTATTTGGAAGCAAAATTTCAACTTGTTTGAATAGTATTCCTTTTTTTTTTTTTTTTTTTTTTGCAGTAACATATCTATGTAGTTGAAGATGTAAACTTATGATTAGCCAAGTAATGTTCACATTTGTGATAGAAAAGTAATGTTTTTAATTTTCTTGTTTATTGCGCTGTAAGATTCTTGCCATTATTTTATATACAATTTGAAAAATTAAGTAGCTATAAGTTCTGTAACGGAAAACATTGATTTTAAGCGACATGACACACGAGAGTTTGTAAACAATGAAACAAGCCGTACTCCTCATATTTTTAAATCAGTTTAAAGCAGATAAATGTGCGAACTAGTATTTTTAATCAGTTAGTAAGTAGATAAGTGTGTAAACAATGAAGGAAGACGTGCTGCTCATACTTTTAAAAATCAGTTTAAAGAATACACGTGCGAGAACTCATAGTTTTAAACCAGTTTGAAGTAGAGCAGCATATAATTAGTATACAATTTTTTGATAAATAAAATTGCAGATTTAAAGAATATGACAAACGGGTGTTTGGTAATCCACGGTCGTACAGACTCCAAGCAGGCAAACTTACATGGCTTGTGGGTTGTGGGTTGTGGCGGGTAGACAAATGTAACGAAGACAGATGTCGTCACACAAAGCTTCCTTAGTCAATAGTTACCACCTAACCACTCTCCTTCTCCTCACTTTAAATCCTATCAACGCCCCAATGGAAAAACAGAGTCATGCTCTTGCCTCTCTCTTCGTACCCCTTGCCTCTTCTCTTCGTCTCCAAGAAATTACTTCCAATCCCAAAAATTCCTTACTTCACGAGAACTACTACAACCATGTCCATTAATTTACAATCCCATGCTTTTGCAGGCAACCCTATAAGATCCAAGACCCCAAACTCAACTGATCCATTTTCGCCGACCTCAGCTCTTGAATCGCTCAAAACACGACTTTTGGATAACACCCACCAACAACAACAACAGAATTCGTCTTCTTCTCCTGATTTCAAGGTCTTGCCTTTAAGAAAAGGAAGGCCTTTGGCCTATTCTTGCCCTGGCGAAACGGCACCGCTTTGGTATCTGGCGTGGATCAGCTTGGCTGATTGCAAAACTTTATTGGAAAATTCAGGGGCTGAGTTGAGTGAAGATTCTTTGGTTTATCTGGGTTCGCGGTCTGAGGATGATGTGGTCTATTGGGCTATTGATGTGTCTGCTGATAGTGGCCTGGTTTCTGAGTTGGGCAGCAGGCAGTGTTGCTTTGTTGAGCTCAGAACACTTATGGTAGCTACCGATTGGGCTGATGAGCGGGCTATGGGTGAATTGGCTGTTGCTGGTCATGTAAGTTGCCATGGTTTCTCCGGTGAAACATGCCCTTTTCTTTTTTCTCCTTATTTTATCGGTGTCACCGGGTGTTTGCTCGTTTAGAAATGCGTGTGTTCTTCACTGTTGATTTGGTGCATATAGAGTTTGATTTGTTGCAATATACGAGTCAGTTTTATTAGCTTGTTATACTTCATGATGAATTAATAGTTTGTTCGTCTTAGGTTGCTGGCAGCAAAATATGCTTGATCCGAGTTATTTATCAGTCAACCAACCAAGTTCAGGATGAGAATATGATATAATAGGACTATGAGCTCTTAATTAAAACTAAATAAATGGGTAATTGGACAGAAATTAAGCTCTTAACTGCATATAATGCAATGTTGTAGTGGTGACACTGTTTGATGAAAGGGTTGTTCTCCCTAGTAGTTACCTTGTGCATGTGCCGTTCATGCATTGCTTACTGTTTGATATTTGGTATGTGGGAGCCAAAGAGATAGTTTAGCTTGGGAGGTGATTCAATTATGCTTAACCTGTTCAACCAATCCTGTCACGGGTGGAGGTTGACTAGTCAATGGTTGATTAGATATGGCATGCACACCTTGTACTATGAATTTATGCTTAATATATCATTTCTGGTTGGAAAATAAAATTGCTGTATGTTTTAGGTCATTGACACATATTGAGCGTTGCATTGAGACTCAACTAGAATTATGTTCTTGAAATCTCTGTTCTATCACTATTTTGGGTTAATGGCATTGTTTTCGATAGAATTTCTGATCTTCTCTTCCTATTTCTAAGATTTGCGATTTTAATCTCCGAGGCTGTGTTTACATTGGGTCATCACATTTGACAGGCCAGGGCATTGCTAGAATGGCACAACCTATCACAATTCTGTGGACATTGTGGGGAGAAAACAATCCCCAGAGAAGCTGGGAGTCGTAAGCAGTGCTCAAATGCGTTATGCAATAAAAGGATTTACCCTCGTGTTGACCCAGTATGGTGACTGATGCTCTTTTCTTCTCTTTTCATCTCTTTTCATTTTTCCTTTCAACAAATTCTACTTTTGAATTCCTATATTGGATGCACATTGCTTTTGCTGGCCAATGTTCCCTTCAACAGGTGGTCATTATGTTGGTCGTAGATAGAGAGAATGATCGTGTACTTTTAAGCAGACAGTCAAGATTTGTCCCTCGAATGTGGAGTTGCTTAGCGGGTTTTATAGAGGTACACACATTTTCGAACTTAAAGTTTTTAACAGACGGTTGTATACGCTGTGAACTGAGTAACTATCTTTGAAAATATTTTTTACGATTTATTATAGATTAGGCCCTTTAAGGCCATAAATGAAGAAATTTGTGTCTTTTATTTCCTGAACCTTATCAATAAGCCATGGCTATTTCTCACCTAGAATCTCAGTGCTGATATCTGTCTGGTTAGTTATAAAATTATGAAGTATAGAAGGCTAAGGATTATGTCTATTTCAAAACTCTCTCTCTCCCTCTCTCTTTGCTCAAAATTTTTTCATCAGTTTTAAATCTTTTTTCTTGTCCTTAGCCAGGGGAAAGCTTAGAAGAAGCTGTGAGGAGAGAAACATGGGAAGAAACTGGCATTGAGGTGGGAGAAGTTGTCTATCATAGTTCTCAACCTTGGCCAGGTGTCACTTCTGCACATGCCTTATTTTCTAATGGTATTTAATTTTGACTTTCTATGTAATAATTTGGAGAATGCTAAATGTCACATCCAAAGAAGCTTTGAAAAACTAATTTACATACATCTGAAATAGATAATATTGCCAGCTGTTTAGAGAACAATATTGTAAGATGGCCTGACTCTGCAAAGCGTATCTTATCAAATAATGGTTGGTTATACATATTTATTTTTATAGCCTCCAAACATTTGGTGGGGGTGATGTTCTCTAGTAAATTATATGGGACATTTTTACATGATACCTAAACCATATCAGCTAAATATTCAAGAAGTTTATTCTTGAAACATTAAAGTTGATCATTTAGCTGTTATATGTCTCTTATGAAAGTTTTCCACAGAGTAGTATTATATTTCTCATAATGAGAACGATTGTTTGATTGTTAAAACTTGTATCGCGTTCATATAAGGAATAAAGAAAACCTGCTGTATTCAGAAACAGTAAACTCTGTGTCATAGGTGAAACACCTTGTTCATCTCCTTATGACATAGTTCATGTAATTGTTCATGTTTTACTCTCTGTGCAAGTTAACTTATAGCCCTGATTTGATCTGTTGTCAGTCGGTCCAAATAGCATGCCATGCCAGTTGATGGTAGGGTTTTTCGCATATGCAAAGTCACTTGAGATAAATGTGGACAAAAAAGAGTTGGAAGGTACATAAAATTGTTGCTTCAGGATTGAAAGTTGCCTCATATTCCACTATAATCGTCCACTTTGGTTTAGTTACATCTCTGTTTGTTTAGATGCTCAGTGGCACACTAGGGAAGATGTAAAAAAGGCATTGACGTTTGCTGAATACAAGAAAGCACAAAGAACAGCAGCTGCAAAAGTAGAGCAGATATGCAAGGGAGTTGAAAAAGGACAAAGCTTAGCTGCAGATTTTAATGTAGAAAGTGGGGAACTGGCTCCAATGTTTATTCCCGGGCCTTTTGCAATTGCTCATCATCTCATCTCTTCCTGGGTTTATCAAGATGGCCCCGGTGGTGTCCAATTTCGAAAAGAATCATTTAGTGGTTCCATGTCAAATTTGTAGCAGTAGCTCGTTATCCCTCCACTCCACCAATTATCAATCTATAATTACGTTTTTGACGGCTTTCTCTTTTTTTTTTTTTATTTACTTCTGATTGTTGTAATGGTGTTCGTAATCATTTTATTTGCTTCTGTAACCCTTATTATTTTAGTCTTCTGAAGGTTTTACAATTACCAAAAATAAAATTAGAGCTATTCTGCAATTGGCTGTTATCCCAATTTCTATGTTCTATAGTTTTAGTGAATGTACTGAAAATTGAATCTTCCTTGAAGATATACAGTAAACCAAACATGTTCCATGTACGGAGTTCCAACACAAAGGGCTGAATGAGGTTCCATCAAATCAAATACCAAGATATGGGGCAATTTATACGCACTTATCTTCAGCATTTCTTCGATAAATCAATGAATAATCCTTTATTGACGCATGAATACAGAAAAAAGACAGCACTTCTTTACCTTATACAGACAAGTTTTTGTGTATATCACCATAGAAGATGTTGGTATTTGGGAATGATGCAGTTCCACTTAAGTTCTGTTGCTTACTTTTATCTTTGATGTTGCCCATTGTACAGTTGTCCTGGCCAAAGCATCCATGGGATCTATACATTTCTTAAGAACAGGATCATCTTGTGGTAAAACACCTTGCATATCATCTGAAGCAATGATTACAGCATTTACAGCCCTGACCAACAGTACCTGAATCGCAATTCTTAAGAGATTTTTTGCTCCTTCCATGTCCCTTTGTCTCAATGACTGAATTGCAGGAATTATAATATGTTCCATGGTTGCCTTGTCCGGCAAGACAACTTCAAAGCCCTGCATATTCAAATATTCGGATAATGATCAATAACTTGAGATCAATAAAATGTTGAAGTCGGTGTATTTTTGTTTTTGGTTATTTTTTTTCCTTTTTTTGAAAGGAAAGTTAGTGTATTTGACAAAGAACTGAAGGATGCGTTCATGTTTAAGGAATAGGTAAATCAAAGTACCTGACTCTGTAGTTTTTCTTGATAAAATCCAGCAGATAAATTTGCATCTGCGGCAAGCACCCCAATCCGCACTTCACTTCCGGCTTCTAATGGTTTCAACTTTGCTTCCTTGAGCTCCCTGGCAACGCAGTCACCAACATGGAAAAAGGGTATTGAGCATCCTTCAGATATCTCGCCATACCAAGCATGTGAAATATGGCAAGGCATTACTATGCAACCGGCACCAGATTGCTCAAGAAATGCCCTTTTATGCCGTAAATTCTGGACAACCGGGCCATGATTTAGTTGGCTTTGAGCAGTTTTGGTTTGCAACGCGTGAAATGAAGTATGGACCTGGAGTTCTTCATTTAATGCTGGATCACTGCACACAACAAAAGGAGGGCATTCTTCAGCATCTCTAGTGCTCCAACAGACGAGCTTTTCCAGGAAATTAAGAGTAGAAGAAACAGAGGATCCTCCAATGATGCCAACAGCATTTGCTTGGTTAAGCAGAGATTTAGGAGAACTACTTTTCCATAGAGCTGCACCGGAACCTGACATCTTTCTGGATTTAGGTAAATTTCCACTTTCATCAGCTTGTACCGAAAGTGAAGATGATTGTACAACTACAGATGGATTTGCCCTTTTTCCATACAAAATCTGTGTCTTATTTACATTTCTTGGCAAAACAGATGTGCAATTTGTTGAATGGCAAGATATGGACATGCCTCCATCGAACATCCTTGGCTGCTGAAAGCTTCTATTGGGCTATTAGTTCTGTATAATCCTATGATTTCACTGCCTAAATTATAATTGTCTACCTGTAAATAACTAGAAAATTTCCATAGCATGCTATATTTTAGCACTAAAACCCTAGCACTGCGAGCTCTGACCCCAAAACCCACTTGAAAGAATTATGTATCCATTGATTACAGTGTACAGAACTTACACGCCCAACAAAAAACCATAAATCCACACCTAAATTCAAAAGTATGTAGGAAAGACTCTAAATTCTAAACCCCAGAAAGATCTCAACCTCAAGAACCATTTAATTTAATTAACCTGCAAACTAGTTCTCAACATCACAGATTCAGAACCAGAATCCCCATGCGTTGAATGTAACTAACTCATAAGGGAGTCAAACATAAGAGAGGATCTCCATATCAGAAGACATATTTCTGTTTACTTACTATTAGCAGAAAATTGGAGAAGAGGAGATACAGAAAGTACATCAAAATCTGAAGGTGAAGGGCTTTATTATAATGAGATTGAATGACCAATGATGAGTAGGTGGAAGGAATCTACATAATTATCACCCATTCAGCTTCTGCCATTTCATCCTGTCTACTTTCTAAAACGTACATATAATCAACAATAGTATAATTCATATAAAGACAAATATCCATATCATTACTTGGCCTAAATTATATTTATTCTCTGCCAAATATGACAAGCTTGGCACTTTACGCTGTAAATTTTAAAACATTCAATAATAATATTTCAACTGTACTGCCCGTAACATCATCTATGAATGTAAAATCTCATCAACTCTCATTCAGCTTATAAGACAGAGGAAATGATGTTGGGATATCTTTGATTCCTAGTAACAGTAGGTGCCTGTGTTTGATTCTATAAACAAAATAGACAAGTAGGTGAGTGGATGAAAGAAAGGAATTCCATTCAAGATAAAATTGACAAATTTTTGTCTTGTGTTTAATCCATTGGTTGGTACTGAATTATTGAAAGAAATGTTTCTTTCTTCGGCAACAACGAGGGACAAGAGTCTATAGAACTATGACACGAATGCAGTTACATAGGATTAAGATAGCGAGTAGATCACTTCAAATTTCGCTCTCAAGTCATATCTAAAGTGGAAAGAAAAACCCTGTATCAGAGCTGACCATTTTCTAATAAATTATTTGTCTTATTAAGGAAATACGTAAGAGATTAGTATATAAATAGCTACGGTTTATCTCCAAGTGATGATGTGGCTCACGAAGTGAGCTCAAGCCATCTTATTAAGAAGAGTGTATCTCATGTTATGTATGTATTTGCATCGACTTTAATTTATTTATAAATTTTAGAAAACTAGATAGATATCTTGGTCCTTTGGGGGGTGGAAAAGGCAATTTTTTTGGTGAAAATGATGATTCATGGGATTAGCACCAGAGAGAAGATATCTACAAAATATTTGTCTTGTAAAAAACCAGTCTTATGAGGCATAATGAATGACCCCAGTGGGGTGGACAGGATAGCAATTATGGATTGGAGACCTGAACAAGACAGCATTTTTGAAGTTCCTAGAGAGAAGTACCTGGAGTACTTCAAAAATGTTGATTTGGGTTTCATGATTCTATCTTCTCTTGTTTTCCGACGAGAAACATACAATCTTGAACACTCTCCTAAATAAAATTTTTAAAATAATTTAAGTTAAAGAGTTTTAAAACTCTTTAGAAGGTCAAAATTGATCGTTTTTTTTAAAATAACTGTTTAAATTTTAAAATCACCTTAATCTGCAGTAATTTTTAAAACCCTACTCTCAAATTGACCCTTAGTATAGAATATCTTCTTATTAAAATTTTTACATTTATATACATACATTCTTAAGTGAAAAATATGTTATATTGCGTTAGTTTGTTGATACAAATTTTTTAACTTAAATTTGAGCTTATAGTAGGGAGAGATATATCTCTAACATTGAAAAACTTCCTCACACTTCGCTATATTTTTAACAAATACGTGAAAAGATAATACTGATTAAGAGTTTATGACATGTCACTTACACTTAATTATCCACCTTTACTTAAAGAGATTTTTTTTTTTTTTAAAAACTATTTGCATCATATTACTTAAAGGTGACAAATAGGCAGGCCGGCCCGACCCATCCTATAAAATTGAAGCCTAAGCAATTTAGCATGTTTGGGGTAAATAAACCAGGCCTGCCCAGCCCAACCCATGAAACTGAAGCTTAAGCAAGCTAGTGTGTCGGGCCGGCCCAGGTACGCACAGTAATCGTGCCAGGCTAGACCAAGCCTGCTTCACAAACTTTAAGCCTGGGCCGGCCCATTCAGCCCCTTGCTTGGACTGGCTCATAGGCTATTTTGATTTTGAGTTGACTTTACAAAATTATTTTAAAAATTTAGTAATAAAAGGAATAGAACATAAGACATCTAACAATAATCAGAAAAATTACCATTAAGTTAATGACATTTATTTGTAAAACGTGTATAAATAAATAATATTTAACAAATAGTACATCTTTAATTTGTATTATTAAAATCAAAATTATTATATTGATAAAAAACTAATTTTATAATTTAAGATGATTCAAATTTTATAATTATAACTATTATTATCATTAATAAAACCATAAAAATAAAAATTTTATACATAACGTTAACAATCATCAAAATAATTTATGTTTATGAAAAATATTGTCATTTACAATATACAATGAGTGATTATAAGGGAAAAGATAAAATGGTGGAGGCGACTCGTGTCATTTGTAGAATTAGAATTTTAAATTTTATATAATAATTTAATTTTACAATGGTTTATATTAAACTTAATATAAATTTCAAAAAAAATTAAACTATTGATTGGAATACATATTTAAAGTATTTAAAAAAAATTAACTTTTCCTATTTCACATCTCATCAAAATAACATAATTAAGATAACATAATAAAAATAAATATTTGATTTCTTCACAAAATAATTGATAACAATCATCAATTATTAATAATCCCAATTAAAATATATAATATAATAAATAATAATCAATGAATCAATATAATCATATAAATACATAAATCTTTTAGTGTAAAATTTCTAAACCAAAATAAATTTTAAATTTCAATTTCAAATTTCAAAATCAAATTATAAATTTCAAAATCAAAATCCATAATTATTGAAGTATTTTGACCGTTAGGTTGGATTTTTATCCTTGTAGAGCACAAAAGCAATACAAATTATAATTTTTTAATTTAATCAATTAAGTCCTTCATAATTATTTACAAATTTTTAATTTAATTAATTTTAGAATGTTTTTAAATTTATTTTCTAATAAAGAATTTTGCTAAAATAATAAAAACTAACAAAATTAAATATTTTTTGACAAAATAAAAGTAATAAATTTATGTCAAATAAAATAACCAATTTGTAATTAATGAATTGGTTTGTTATAATATAGTAATATAAGATTAACAAAATAAAAAATTTCTTAAAAAATATCTTTTTCTTTTCAAATTTCATTTTCTTATCTACCAAATAAAATATTTTTCTGCAAAATTATAAAAAAATAAAAAAACTCTAAAATTTATTCAATATATTGTCTTTAAATTATCAATTCTATTAAAAATTACATCATAATTTACTATTACATTTCTTTTTTTTTAGGTTAGTAGAGAAATTATAATAAATGTGTCAATTAAATTCGATATTTTATTCTAACAAAATTTTTACTACCGACAATATTTTATATAAATTATTTAATTGTCTTAATCAAATTGATAATTATTGTTAATTGTCTTTTTTTAACAATTAATTTATGAAAAAAAAAATCTTTATTAGAATTAAAAAAATTATGATTTTAAAATATAATAATTGTTCCTTCAAATAATTATAATAAAATTATATTTAAATAATTGTTAAAGTTAAAATTATACTTAGATTATACAATTATTTGGTATCAATAATAACAATTCAAAAATAATATATTTAATAAATTTACTAAATGTTCATTTGTGATTAAATATATTGTATTTATAAATTACAATAAGTAAATGGAGTTGGCCTAGTGATAAGGTTGTTGTTTGTGTTTTTTTGGTCATGAGTTTGAATTGCAACAAATGTAAAAAAAAAAAAAATTTATTGAAAGCCGAACCTATCCAACCAAACCCATTGAGCGACCCATCACGGTGCTGCAGGCTGGCACGGCATGGACTCGTGGGCCAGTCCAGCACGAAACGGGCCTATAGCTAGCACGGCCCATACGGGCTCGTGTCAAGCCCAGCTTATGGGCTCAATATCTCGGCCCTGTCCAACTCAACCTCCATGTTAGGCTGAGTCGAGCCGACACTGTTTATAAGTCATGTCGGGCCATGCTAACATTGTTTATAAGTCGGGCCCGTGTCGAATTAGGTCGGCCCGACTTATTTGCCACCTCTAATATTACTAGAACTTCGTCTAAATTTAATTCTGCAAGAAGGCAGCCGCTGCAACTATTTGTGTAATGGGAACGCCTTTATTTTATAATTAAATTCATTCTATAATTTTAAAAAATTAATTAATTCACATAATTATTTATCTTAAATTAGTTATTTAACATTGAAATTTTATCACCAAAATTAATAAAAATTTGTAAGTTTTTACCATTACATTCGTTTTTTCAGTGTACAAGATGTATGAAAAATATTAACTAAATATCTAACTTAATAAATTTGTAAGTTTTTACCAATATATGCCCATATTCATGAGTGGCCCATAAATGTTTGAAATCTTATAATTTTAAATATAAGTGGGATTTTATTAATGTCTCGTAAAAATAGGGACACGCTTAAAAAAAAGAATAAATTATGTTTTTGTTTGTGTTTTTAAATATAGATGGACTGATATGTTATTAATATAATCTCGCTTCCAACATTTTTTTTTTGTATGGGAGATTTCTTTTTATTATTATTATCAGTTATAGTTTTATTGAGAATTTATATAATGACTCTAATAACCTTAACCATTTAAGGAAGATGTTCACATTTTGTGAGAGATTTATACAATAATAACCTTACCCATTCTAAAAATATGCTTAATATTATGAGAGATTTACTCACAAATTTAAAAAATATCTACTCTTTTATTATACTATTAAAAGTGATTTTGTATACACACAACAATTTTTTACATAACTTGTTAATGTGATATGAACATAATACAAAATTAACAAGTTTGCCTTAACTTACAATCACATGATTACTATTATTCTTTTTAATTACTTAATAATTGTGTTGAATTTAAGTGTAGAGTTCTCAACATTCAAACTAGTGCATAACATTGACCAACTATTTAAATATATGATGACGATATAATACAAAATTAACAAGTACTTGACGTTAACTTAATACATAATTAATATTATTCATATTAACTGTTTAACAATAATATTGAGTTTAAGTTTGGAGTCAACTCATTCGTAACATTGACCAACTATGCCAGTATATGATGCTTGTAGATACAAAATTAACAAGTTCATTTTAACTTATAATTACACAATTAATATAATTTGTATAAGCTACTTAATAATTATGCTGGATTTAAGTTTAGAGTTCTCAACAATCAAGCTAGTTCATAACATTGGCAAACTATTTAAGTAATCATGATGTACTTATTCACTTATATTCTAATAATTTTTATATTTTTTATCCTTTTAAAAGTGTGCAATTATAAATAGAATACAATTGATTAGAGTTTAAAGTATGTAATACGATAAATATTATAAGAATACAATAAAAACATATTAAACAATCTAATACAATTATAATTCACTTAACATATCCTACAATTGTTGTCAGTATCTTGTATGCTTAGCACTAATAATAAGATAGTTATATTTATATTGATTTATGATCTTTATTATTATTTAATGCGATAAAAAGTACCACAAATCCCCATAAATTGTTTTGTAATTTTGAATAAATAGTTTAGAGATAGTATGAGCATATTTATTTTTTGACTTAAAGTCTAAATAAAATTATTTAAATATTTAACAAATATTTGTTTTTGAACTTATATTTGAAAATTTACTAAAAATGTCTTAATATAATTGAGGGTCTATTTATTTTTCTGGCTAAAGTATGAATATAATTATTCAAATATTTAAGAATTATTTATTTTTTAATTTATATATGAATATTTATTAAAATCGTCTAAATATAATCATATATCAAATAGAGGGGGAATCTACAAACTAATATAATCTATTAAAATTTTATTTTAAAAAAAATGCATATCAAACAAAGAAATAACGTACATATTAGTATAATTTGTTAAAAAATTAATTTTATTTTTTATCATAATTGTGTTAATATAATCAAAATTATTATAAAATATATACATATTATTTAAAAGGATATATATATCAAAATATTTATTTTCAAACTTTTTATTTTTATAAAAACAGACTATTTAATACTTATTTTTACATGTTAAAAAAAAAATAAACATATCATTGAAATTTAAATTTCAATTAAATTTATATTTTAATCACGGTCAAAGTTCGAACAAAAAAATAATTTTTACTTTAGTTTATCATTTAACATTTATATATGTTAATTTTAACTTAAACTTGAATAATCAAATGTAGAATGAATTAAATATTTTATTTATCAATAATATCCTTAATTTATTACTAACATTTACATATATGAAAAATTTAACATATTAGTTTCAAAATTTTTAGACGTATATAACATATCAATTTTAAAGTTTTTATTTTTATAAAACAAATAACTTAACATTTATATGTGAGACGTTTAAGATAAAAAAATATATATATCAAAATATCAATCATACAAATACAGTGACTCTTGAAATTATTATGTGATGAGAAAGGTATATTTTAATACTAAATTAATATTTTAAAAATATAATAATATTTATTAATTTGTATTAAAAATTTTACATAAGAAATTTGTATACTTATGGCTTGTTTGTTTTTAATACTGAAGTATGAATATACGTATTCAAACTTTAAGGTCCGTTTGTTTATTAATTTATATCTAAATATTGGTTAAAAACATCTAAATATAATTAAGTAAAAACTTTTGACTTAAATTTGAATCAATAAATGTTTAAATAATTTAATATTTTTATTTCTCAAAATACCTTTATTTTATTATTTTATTTACAAACAAAATTAAAATTTTAATTAACTAATTTTGATGTACCTCTTTTCTGTCATAGGTCTCTCTCTGTCTCCTCAACTCTCTTATCAATTTTCATTTGTAAGTTAATTTTCTTCTTATGTAATTAAAAATTTTTTATGCATAATATAATATGTATTTTATTGGAGAGTTTGGAAATTTTAATTTGTATTACGAGATTATTATTATGATAATGGCTACTGATATAATTAAATTCTTAACTACAAAAGAAAATGACGAATACGTATTAAGGCAATATGTTATCAAATTTTTGAATGAAAATGAGTAAATAATATTTTATTTTTAGAATATATATAAAAAATATAATTTTTAAAATTTTTATTCTTATAAAAATAAATAATTTAATATTTATTTTTATATATATAAAAAAAATAAAAATATCGTTTAAATTTAAATTTTAATTAAATTCATACTTCAATTATATTATATATATATATATATCAAATTTCATTAAAAAAAAAAAAAAACGTTACGTTTATTTTTATAGTCGCGTGAGCTCAATTCCAAAAATAACCTTCCTTACCGATATATTTACTTACTTAAATAACTGAAATGCCCAATTAAACAAACCCCTTGCAAGTCGAATACGGTCCGTACCAAAACTCCGAGAACCGAAATTTGAGAGTCCCTCTCTCTCTCTCTCTCTCCCTCTCTCCGTGTTTTGCATTCGCTTATGAAATGCAAATGGAAGAACTGCAAAAGCGAAACACTGATTGCGTTTATTTTCTGGCTTCTCCTCTCACCTGCAAGAAGGTCTGTCAACGGCGATGAACTAATCCATTCTGTTTTCATTAATGTGTCTTACTGTTCTCGCTTTTGCTTTCAGATGAAAATTTATCTTGCTTTTTATTTATTGACGCTGTTCTAGAACGAGCTGTTATAGTCCCGCATTTGAAGGATCTTAGATACAAGGATCTAGCGTTTCACTCTTTGTTAATTTATGGTTATTTTCATGTTCTTTTACTCGGAGCTTGTTGGGCATCTGTTTTTAACCTTAATTTGGTTTTGTTGTTATGTTGAATTTTGCGTCTCCTTTAGGGTTTACTCGTAATTTTGAAACGTGAAGCAGTGTGAACGCATTGGGTATCCATATTTTAGTACTGTTAGTTGTATTTGTTTTGCAACTGGACAGTACTATATTTACCGACTCTGTAAACCTAAGTTATTCAACTGATTACTTCCAAAAGGGGTTTATTGTTATCTGGTGACTTAAGTTTGCACAAGAGTTCTGTGTTTTCGGCTTTTGCTCGTGGCAGATTTCATTGTTTTGGAAGTTCTCTCACTTTTTTGTTTGGACTGCAACAATGATCCTGTTTCGTTTTCAGGGGATTGATTGTGAGTATCGACACAATGATGTTGCAAGGCTTAACCCAAGGGATTGCTGGTACTGGTTGTCTGGGAACTGTATTAATCCAACCTGTAGTTTTAGACATCCGGTAAGCTCATCATCTGTTTACCTCATAGTTTCTACCTACATTTTGATTAGGGCATCAGAGCTTCTGCCTGTTACATGATAGAAATTTTCAGACATGTCAATATTGATTTATTATGAAGTCTTTTCAGACATGTCGGTATTGATTTTTTATGAATTCTTTTCACGCATGTCAGTATTGATCTTTTAAGAATTCTCTTCCATCCATTTAGTAATCTCACTCCTCTTTTCAACTTGAGTGTGTAGTTTAGCAGTGTCTCATAAAATTGTGATTGGTTGGAAGCTAAAAACCTTTATTAGTTAATAATGACAGTTAATACCTTTTCAGCAACGGTTTATTACTTCTTCAATGTCAGGATGCCTTCTTTGGGCTAATCTTTTATATTGCTTTCCTTGTTCATGAATTATTTACTCATTGATGGCTGTTGTTTGGCACAGCCATTGGATGGGCATGCGACCAAAGTGCCATCTGAATTTGCTTCATTGCCAGATCAATCTTCTGTAGTTGTGAACAAGACTAGAGTTCCCTGTTTTTTTTACTTTAATGGCTTGTGCAACAAAGGTGACAGATGCTCCTTTTTGCATGGTCCCAATGATAGTGCACCTGCTGGGAAACCTTCAAAAGCAGCTGCTGCAACTAATGATGCCCTTCAATCTGAAAATAAGTCATCTGGAGGAAATGGTACTGGCTCAGCACCAACAGAAACACATCCCAATCCAGCTGTAATTACCTCAAATCAAGCAGTGGATACAATTGTTCGGACCAAAGTTGGTATTCTGCATTCATCACCCAGAAGTTTTCCACAAAGAAGTGCCTCCCCACCTGTCTCTCTGTCTGATTGTGAAGAAGCTGCTGTCATTAATTCAGACTTCATGCCACCCTTAGAAGGCTTAATGAAAAGTAAATCTCATCTATCTACAGATTGGAGCCCTGAAGAGCAAGTGGACGACCATATTGAGCCAGAGGGGCGACGGGAATTGTCCCCAGAATTTGATGTTCTTCTGAATAATGATAATATGTCAGAGAATTTGGGTTATGAGGATGATCCAGAGTACTTACTGGCTATTAATAGGGAGCACAGGGAGCTTAATGGCCATCTTTTGTGTTATGATTTTGAAGACGCAATTGAATATGAACCCATGTATCCAGACGATGCTTGCAATTGTTTGGATAATAATCAGCATGTTTTAGATGATTTCAGTGAACACCCGAGCCATTCAAAGGGAAGGATTTTAGATTCAATATTGTCTCGAAAGAGGAAACTCTTGCCGATGAAACTGGCAGTAGCTAATCGTAATGTGGATCTTCGTGATTATCTTAGGAAACGCAGGTTGGTTGATGGTCATTTGGTTATTCATTCCTCAAGAAGGCGTGAATCATCTCGATTGATTGGTCGAAGCCAGGAAAGACCTCAAGGCCTTGTTGTGAATCAGCGGCTGCATCGAATATTGGCATCTGAATTCGGAGAGAACTATATCAAGTCAAATGAAAACAAGGGAACCTTTTTGAAACGTGCCAACCGCCAGGGGTGGCCTAGGCATTCACAATCGAATATGCTCAGGCAGGGTTATAAAGAAAAAAGGCGGGCTTGTAAGGAGTTTGATAGACTTGTCATCTCAAGGGAACCGTTTTCAGGAGAGAGGACATCTAGTCAGATTTCTAGTACATTTACAGGACCCAAGACCCTGGCTGAGATTAAAGAGGGGAAGAAAAAGGCGGAGGAAAATGGTGATTGCTTTGGGGAAATGAGAAATTCAACCAGAATGTCAGTAGACTTCCAGGGACCAAAACCTCTGAATGAAATACTAAAGGAAAAAAGGAGGCTGGATACTGTGAGGGAGGGTGATTCTGTCAGCTAAATAAAAATTAAGTAAGAAAAAGAATCACCTGACATTCAGTAGAAAGTGATAAATTGGGCATCGAAAGATGCAGGCAAGAAATATAGTTGATTTAGCATATTTCGGGATTCTTGAATATGCCCGGAGGATGCATTTAATTCCTATTAATTGATGAAGATAATGATTAGTGAAGGGCTTGGGAGAAATAGAGAAGTTTATCAACATTGGTTTTTGTAACATGTCCTGTAGGCCTCAGATCTCTGGATTACTGAACTCTAAGACTTTGTTACTATGGAGCTCGTCCTGATGTCATACATAGAATTGCAGATACTAGCAAGTAAAATTTGTAATGAGAATTCCCGCGGAGGTCTCTTTCTCTTTCTGTAGAAATGATGATCGAAATCTTTCGAGATTATCTCGCCTTAACCTTTAGTTAAGGCAATTTTCTTCGTGAAAATGATGAATTCATGGAATTACTACCAGACATAAAACATATCTGCATTTGTTTTGTAACAAATCAGTCGAACGAGGCATAATCAGCCCAAGTCAAATATTGGGGGTTGTAGAGCCGACCAAGACAACAGTCATTTTACCGGTATCTGAAATCTCCACTAATATGCTAAGCTGCTGTTAAGCTGTTACTCTTTTGGTTTCATGTTCTGTCCACTGCCATCTTCTTCAAAATCGTTATACTAAACGATGACTAATAAAAAGCTTCGTCTGATTTTATTTGTAATTTATTTTTAAAAAGAAATTTATATTTATTCTTTAATTAAAAAAATGTGTCTAATAAGTAATAAGGCGTTTTCATAAGTTTAACCTAAAATAAGAACAGAAAAAACAGTATGTAATAAAGTATTTTAAAAAGATGAATATAAATTTAGAAATAAAAAGTGAAAAATGATCAAATAATTATATTGGCTTTTGTCATTATTTTTGAAATGAAAAGTTAAGAGTCTTGATGATATTTCAAACACTCTCTAAGATTTTGAACATTCCTATTAATCAAACTTTCTAAAATCATATGTGAGGATATTAACATACATCCACCGTGATATACAAAATAGTAATAAATTAATTATTTTCTTGATAGAACATTCTAATTTGAAAACGTTAAGAAGGTTGTTTGTTTGTATTTTCTAAAAAGGAGAAAAAAAACATGTTAATAATATTTGGATTAATTATAATTATTTTTTCTATATAATTACCTTACTCATTTACAAAAATAACACAAAATACATCATCATTGTTTTCTGTTTCAGCAAACTATTTTTAATAAACACTCTTAAATATATTTTTTATTTTAAGCATGTTATTCTTATATTTAAGAGCATTATTTAATGCATCTAAATTGATTCAAATTTTATATCGAAAATATTCATCGAATGCTATTTCTAGAGAATGCAATTTCTAGATGAAACATTTTAATTAATCCTCTTTTAAGTTAATAATTTCATCTGACGATGAGTTACGGAAAGAATGCAGCCTAAAAACATTTCGCGTTTAAATATTTGGGCCCATGACATTGTGATCCACGTTCTTTAGTAAAACTTCCTTCAGATATAGACTTTCTCATACTCAATAAACACGTGGCAAGTTAAAAGTAGTTAAGAGCTGATAATATGTCACGTACACCAATTAGCCACCTCCACTTAAAGAGATTCAATTCTGACACAAAGAACTCGTGCACACCGCATCACTACTCCAATTCTTCCTCAAAATGGGGAAATTTCTAAAGCTGTCTCAGTATATATATACTGTTATTCTTTTCTCTGCTTTGCTTCTTCTTCAACCTAAAAATATGCCTTCTACGTTCTTCAGAAGACTGGCTAGAGCTACTCCTGTTGCTTTCAATAATGCATTCGAAGGCCAACCCAAGTCTGCTTTCCATAAATTTCGGTTTCCCTTTGGAGCAATCGCCGCTGTTTCTGGTGGAATCTCTTATTACTACTACTTTTCCTCCCCAAATTTGGTAATTGTCTCGCAAATCCCATCTGGGTATTCTTTTACTGGACCCTTGATGCAATGTGGATCGCGCAAGTAGTTGCTTCTGATTCTTTGTTTTTACATTATATATATAAATTTTGCAAATATTAGGTCATCGCTATTCTGGTTTATCTAGTATTTTCTTCTTTATATAAAGAGATTATTGAGGTTATGGTGCACGTTTTGCATTTTTTGAGTGATGTTTGAATTTTACTTTATTTTTCTTGTCACAGTGGTTATGCTATTGCAGTAGTGATAGTTTAGATTGTGCTTTTCAATTGCAGGTTCATCTAGATCATGTCAATGATATGACAGGTCCAAAAACTGGTGAGGTTTCATTGACTTCCATAGAGTTTAGATTATGGATTCAGTACTAAAATTTTTCGCTGATTCCATTGGTTTGGTTTAGTTTTCTAAATGTTTTGATCTAAATCTGAAGTCAACACACATAAACTCAGTGGGTGTTTCCATCACTTTTCAGCTCTCAATCCAGATAAGTGGATTGAATTTAAGCTGCAAGACACTGCAAGGGTCAGCCACAACACTCATTTATTCAGGTATATCCTCTTGGTTCAGTCGTTTTTGTTTTTCTGTATTAGCTTATTAAAAACTCATTATTATCAACTCGATTTATTCATCTCAAAGCTTTTCTATTTGGGAAAAATGTGATTGTATTTTCCTTTTTCCTTCTTTCTAGGAGTTCTTGAAAACCAGAAGTTCAACACTTATGTATAAACACTGTACAGTCTTCCTTTATAGGCGTGGAGGAGTTTCTTGTATAATATATTAAAGTGAAAATCTCTGGAGTAACCGAATACAGAGGGATTATCAATTTTCATTGCTTAACCCTAGGTCCTCTTCTTAAATTTGAAATTTTCTTCATAATAGTTTATTCTTTATTTTTCTCCTCAAAATGGCAGGTTTTCATTTGATCCATCTGTCAAGTTGGGTTTGGATGTAGCTTCGTGTCTTCTTACAAGGTATGTTCTGCTGTTTATAATATGAGATTCTCAGGGTAGAACTCCTGCGGATTTTCAATAAGAATTAAGTTTCCAAATTGAGCGAGGATCTTGGATTAGAGTTCAATGGAGTTTGTCTCTGATTTCATTATTTTGTATTGTAACAACAGGGCTCCTTTCGGACAAGATGCTGAAGGGAAAACAAAATATGTCATACGGCCGTAAGTGTTCCTCTTTAAATTCTTGTTTGTTTTATTCGAACTTCCTTTTCCTGTTTGTGCCACTTGATTGTTGATTTTGAGGTTTGTTTTCTTTTAACTTTCTGTTTTAATGATGTTGTTAATTTCTTTAAACCTTATATTCTGTGTATAAGGTTTGTAAGCTTCCAGTTCTCACTTGTCTGTTTAAGGAAAGGTTCATATTTGGCTACTGAAACATGGACTGAAGGGGTGACTGTATTTCATTAGTTTCTATTAGAGATTGTTCAGGGTAGTGGTGTGAGTTGACTTCTCATTGAATACTTGATGTTTTCAATACCTCGGAAAATATATTATGAGAGTACCTTGTAGTTGTGTGTGTTTGTTCTTTTAAACAAAATGACGGTCCTTGTTATTCAGGGTTCTTATTTATTTAGTTAGGTGGATAAGCACCTGTTTCTAAGTCTGGGACTTTCTATGTTCAGATATACTCCTATATCAGATCCAGAAGCTAAGGGATACTTTGACTTGTTAATTAAGGTGTGTACTTAAAAGTACATGTTTGCTCATTATTTTTCTCAGCTTATATTTATCAAACATTTTCAGCATTTTGCAATGCTGCTCCACAAATAGCTTTTACCCAATCCTTTGGAAATTCTTACAGGTTTATCCGGAGGGAAAAATGAGTCAGCATTTTGCAAGCTTAAAACCAGGGGATGTAGTTGAAGTGAAAGGGTAGGTTATTCTCATTTAAAATGATTGGAAGAGATTACTTAGAACATTGTTTTTATAATTGAATTCATTTATTTCTTGCAGGCCGATTGAAAAGCTCAGATACTCTGCCAATATGAAGAAAAACATTGGCATGGTAAGAGACCGTATTTAGATGCTAAACTTAATTGGTTGAGGTCAACGAAATGCCTTCTTTTGTTATGACAATAAAATGAGGGGAAGGCTGTAAGGCTGCACTGAAAATGTTCATTCTTCTGACCTGTGCCATGTGGTCTATAGTCAATGACATATACATCTTGAGTGGATCTTGGTCTGAGTTTTCAGTTCTTACTGCATAATAAACAAATAGCTGATGTCAAATATTTTGTTTCTATATTGATATTATTTCTTGTACAATGTGCTCTACTTCTCATTTGAAAGTCAATTTGTGATAAAACTATATATTTGCTAAGGTATTTGTGATCGAATTATTGGTTAACTTTTGTTATAACACCAATAATGTGTTCCAATTTCATAAAATTGTGAAATTATCTCCATTCAAAGCATGATTGTATTTTCTTCTTCCAGATTGCCGGTGGCACAGGTATTACTCCAATGTTTCAGGTTATCGAGGCTATACTGAAGAATCCAGATGACAACACTCAGGTACATGCATTTCATTATTATCTTTTGAGACTATAACTTTCCATCCTGTTTTACGTTTTTTGGGCATTTATCTGTACAGGTGTCACTGCTTTATGCCAATGTTTCCCCAGATGACATATTGCTCAAACAGAAGCTTGACATACTTGCCACAAGCCATCCAAATTTGAAGGTACAAGCTGCTTCTGGTAAAATTTTTCTTGTTATAGTTAACCTTGGATCTTTTGTCTAATAAGGTCTATTGATGGTAATCTTTGGGACAAAAATTTCAGATATTCTACACTGTTGACAATCCATCGAAAAATTGGAAAGGAGGTACAGGTTACATCTCAAAGGAGATGGTCACAAAAGGCTTGCCCAGACCTGGTGATGATACTCTTATCCTAGTAAGTTCACTTGTGCATTTAAACGGTTACAGATGTAAGCACTAAACCAAGAAATGGTAATAAGTTGAAACTGTTCAACATAAACTTGATTCTCCATTATGAGTTGCAAGCCAATCAACTCATACAGAGGATTCCCCGTAACCGTGCCATTTATTGACTGCATGTATGGTTTACAGCTTTCTTATAGATTAAATCTAGGTAATCCATTGTTAAGATAACCCACTACTGTTTGAGATTTGAACTTCCGGACATCTGAATACCCTTTGTCGGGATAATTTTTTAGCCCATATTTGAACCCTGATTAACTTGCTCATGCTTGCTTAGGTATGTGGTCCCCCTGGAATGATGAAACATATATCGGGTGATAAGGCTAAAGACTACTCACAAGGAGAGGTATGAAAAAGGCTTTTTTGAGGTTCTGTGCAAACTGAGTTATAGATTCAAAGATGTTTTTCTAACTTGAATGTGATTCCTTGATTCCTTTTGTTGCAGCTCTCTGGCATTCTTAAAGAACTTGGATACACTGAGCAAATGGTTTACAAGTTTTGAGAGATGGAAAACTATAAGCAGCAGCCACTTTTCAAGTTTTACACAAAAATTTTGTGCAATAAATTTATCTGAAGAACATTGATGGAAATGACTTAATCCCCGACATATCAAATAATATGGGAATGATACACAATGCAAAAACATTGTATTACGAGGCCGTACACACTGATTTAAATTTGATTCTGGAAGAAGCTTGCAGCTATCCTGTCCTTTTTAATGCCTTGACATTTGTCTATTTGCCTTCTGCTTATTATCAAATTCATCATAGTTTGCAAAAGTAATAAATCAATTAATTAACATATATAGTATTTGTTTCAAATTTAGCCTTTGTTGTTCGAATTCAGTACCTAAAATTAACAAATTTTATTCTTTTATCACCTTCTATTACAATGTATGAAAGCATGTACTGGACAATCAAATAAAACCTTTACTTTTTAGTTGTAACAAGATAGTATATAACAGTGAATTTAAATAAATCCAATATCTGAAAATGGGTTATTTTGCTCATATTGCCGACAAGAAAAGGTTTCTATGCTATTTGTCATTCCATTTCCATTTCCATTTTCAATATGTAATGACGAGAGTGTGTGGGTGTTTTTTCTATTCTTAAAAATGATTCTGAACAAATAAAAATGTTTTTAACTGCTGGGTGAAAAGATCAGTCAACATTGACAATTTTGCAACTATAGTTTTGTCGTGAATCTCCCTTTTAATTTTTGTGATTGGGATCCTTATCCTCTAAATGGAGAGCAGTAGTTTAAACAATTTAATAACTTTTCTCTAAAGATCTGAAGAATGCCTGTAATAACTAATAATAAGACGATTTAAGGAAAAAATTTTAAGCTAAATGAGGTAATCATGTAATTTACCAACCTAATAAATTTTTGTTACATGAATGAATGATTGAATTAATAATAATTAAATTTAAATAAAAATAATTGGAATATATTTGTCCAGTAAACAATATTATTAATCGATATCGACAGTACCTTTCCTTTCATTTTTGTTACAAAAATGACCCACTTAAATTTTGGGGTATTTTGCTTAATTTTCTCAATTTTATTGGACTCTCAAAAACGAAGGGCCAGTGCTGTGCATTGAACTCCACTGAGAGACAAACCAAACCAAATCAAATCAAAATGATTAGATAGATCACATAATCTATCTGTCTATGAGTCTATCTAAATAAACAAAACAATTCAATTCTCTATGGACACTGATCTCCGCTCTCTATTGTCTATTCTATGTTGAAATTTATCATCTGTATAGGAAATTAAACCATAGTTTTGCATTTGGCCTTCCACTATGAAAACGGAAGAAGCACAGCAAAAGCGAAACACAGATTGCGTTTATTTCCTGGCTTCTCCTCTTACCTGCAAGAAGGTTTTTCTTTTTGCAACGCTCAACTATTCCCTTCTGTTTCCCTTAATTTATTTTCTTGTATTAGTTTTCAATTGGAGAATTATCTTGCTTTTTATTCTTACTTTTCTGATCACTGTTCTAGAAGGTGCTGTTATTTCCCCCACATTTGAAGGATATTGGATACGAAAGCTTTTATTTTAATTTTGCGTGATGTAGGTTTTCACTCTTATGCTGGTTTTACTCGGAACTTGTTAGGGATTTGTTTTTAACCTTAAATTGGTTTTTATTGTTATGTTGACATTAGAATCACTTTGAGCTTTATCATTTTGGAAACGTGAAGTAGCGTGGAGAATTTGTTGTGGTAATTTACTCCAAAATTTAGTGCTGTTAGTTGTATTTGTTTCGATCTGTGGTATAGTATCTGATCCTTTGAATTGGAACTGAACACTGCTGTATTTACTCTGTAAATCTAAGGTATACAACTGTTTCCTCAAAAAGTATTTTCTTGTTATCTGCTGAATTAAGTTTGTATATGGGTTCTGTGTTTTCTGCCTTTGGTCATTGCAATTTGGTTGTTTTGGAAGTTTTCTCTCTGTTTTTATTTATTTTTTGGTTTGGACTCCCAGAATGATGCTGTTCCCTTTTCAGGGCATTGATTGTGAGTATCGGCACAATGAAGTTGCAAGGCTTAATCCAAGGGAATGCTGGTACTGGTTATCTGGGAACTGTCTTAATCCAACGTGTGGTTTTAGACATCCTGTAAGCTCATGATCAGTTCAATTTATTGTTTCTACTTAAATGCTGACTGGGTCATCGGAGCTTCAACTAATTACTTGATATAAAGTGAATGTTTGATTCCAGACATTTCTGTATTGATTTATTATGAATTCTTTTCCTTCCATTTTGAGTACCTCGTCAACTAGTTACTTGATATAAAGTGAACGTTTGATTCCAGACATTTCTGTATTGATTTATTGTGAATTCTTTTCCATCCATTTTGAATGCCACATCTCTTTCTTAACTTAAGTACATTAACATTGTCACATAAAATTGTGATTAGTTGGATACTAAAAAAATTAACCCTTTTAATTTACTGATTGATGGCTGTGTTTCTGAATTGTCAACGGTATTATTGCTGAGTCGATTAATATAATCATTTATTCAAAATTGTGCTATTTTTGCAGCCGTTGGAGGGGCATGCAACTGAAACACCATCTGAATCCGCTGCATTGCCATGTCAATCTTCTATACCTATGAATAAGACCAGTGTTCCCTGTTATTTTTATTTCAATGGTTTCTGCAACAAAGGTGACAGATGCTCCTTTTTGCATGGTCTTGATGGTAGTGCAGCTACCGCAAAACCTTCAAAGCCAGCTGGTGCTAGTAAGAATGCTCTTCACTCTGAAAATAAGACATCTGGAGGAAATGGTGCAGGGTCAGCACCAACAGAAACACATCCCAGTCCATCTGAAACTACCTCAAAGCAAGCAGTGCACGTGAGGGTTCAGCCCAACAATGATCTTCTGGAATCATCAACCAGAAGTATTCCACAGCAAAGTGCCTCACTACAGAGATATCTGTCCGAGAGTGAAGAAGCTGCTGTCATTAAGTCGGACTCCATAACTCTAAACAAAGGCTTTATGAAAACTAAATGTTATCTATATACAGATTTGAGCTCTGAAGAGCAAGTGGATGACCGTATTGGACCAGAGGGCCGATGGGAATCATCACTAGGATTTGATGTTCTTGTGGATAATGATAATAGGCCAGAGAATTTGGGTTATAAGGATGATCCAGAATACTTACTGGCTATTAACGAGGACTACAGGGAGCTTAGTGGCCATCTCATGCGTTATGATTCTGAAGACCCAATTGGGTATGTCCCCGTGTATCATGATGCAGAACCATATGAATTCGAGACATACAATGCTCATGATTATCTGGATAATCAGGATATTCTAGATGATGTCACAGAACACCCCAGCCGATCAAGAGGAAGGATGTTGGACTCAATATTGTCACGGAAGAGGAAACTCTTGCCAATGAAACTGGCAGTAGATGACCGTGTTATGGATCTTCGAGATGTTTTGAGGAAACGCAGGGTGGTTGATGGTCATTCAGTTATTCATTCATCAAGAAAGCATGGGTCGTCTCGATTGGTTGGTCAAATCAAGAAAAGACTTGGAGGCCATGTTATGAGTCAGAGGCTGCAACGAAGATTGGCATCAGAATTTGGAGCCAACTATATCAAGTCACATGGAAATAAGGGAATTGTTTTAAAGCGTGCCAACTGGCAGGGGTGGCCTAGGCCTTCAAAATGTACTATGTTGAGGCAGCATTATAAAGAAAAAAGGAGTGCTAGTAGGAGGTCTGATATATCTGTCATCTCAAGGGAACCATTTTCAAGAGAGAGGAGATCTAGTCAGTTTTCTACTACATTTATCGGACCCAAGTCCCTTGCTGAGATTAAAGAGGAGAAGAAAAAGGCTGAAGGAAATGGTGATTGCCTTGGGGAAATGGGGAATTCAACCAGAATATTGGTAGATTTCCAGGGACCAAAACCTCTGAGTGAAATACTCAAAGAAAAAAGAAGGCTGGATACTATAAGGGATGGTGATCCTAGCACCGAATGAAAAATAACTAGAGGAAAGGAATTACTGACATTTCATTTAGTAGAAAATGGTAAATTGTGAATTGGAGGATGATGGAGAAAATTTTAGTGGATTTAGAGTATTTTAGCATATGTCATGATTCTTGAATATTCTTGAATACATGGGATTCCCATTCCTTGATGAAGATAATGAGAAGTTTATCAACATTGATGTTTGTAACGCGTCGTAGTCCCCAGATCTCTGGATTTGTTCATAGCAATTTGTTTTAATGTAATATGATAGGAGTCTTTTGTGGATTGTGAGTGAGAATTTCTATTATAAGCTAGAGTTAAGTGAACACCCCTTTAAGCTTCTCCGTTGGTAAGCTTGTTTGCTGATGGGTGTGGATTGGCAATGCTCGTTGCAGAGTTAGAAGTGCTTTTAGATATATCTGGGAGTAAAAACAAAAAGCCGCTTGCCCATGTCGTTTAGTGAAGTGCTTTCTTATAAAATGCAAGTACAGATTTCTGAATGTAAATATTAATCACGTAACATAACCATAGTATTTTATTAGTGAAAAAATTTCTTGTTGAACGTAATGTTAAAAGCATGCTGAAACGTTTTGAGTTTTGACACATTCAATTGCCAAATACTTATTTACATTTTCTCAAAAGCTCTATAAAAGTAGTATGAACGGACCCGTAGTTTTGAGTCTGCAGGCATTTGACTTTGTAATTACGTGTTACTTGAGTTCATCATTATTGGGATATTTTAACCAAATGTATGTATATGACTTCCAATTATTCAAGTGCTTCATAAGTCATTAACTGTAGTTTAATTTGCAAAAGATCGTGAATAATCTCCGCCGCTAAGTACTCCAGATCACTGTTAAGCCGCTGTATGTTATGATGAAGCTGATGTAAAGAAAATATGATTTTGTATACATATATATATATATATATATATATTAGGGGGGTCTTCTTAGCCTAAATTTTGATAACAACCATAGTTATCATTCACAAAATACTAAACTCTTACTTCTTACTGATACTCAAACTTTATATTGTCACATCAAGCATAATTTACATAATTCAGACTACACTCAAAAATATTTTTAACCAATATTAATTCTATAAAACGGAGTAAATTTATTTTAAATTATATTTTGGTGTGTTTCATCACAGCGATGACCATGTTATCCCTTGGCTATTTTAATTAGCTGAATGAAAAGAATTAGTCAAACCTGAACATGATCGAGAATTGATTAATTATAAAGATGATGAAGGTGGAAAGAAGGCAAATGCAAGATAATCAAATGAATACCGGTAGACCATTTTGTTCCTTGCACGGTGCCTCTTGGGAAAAAAAAGGGACAAAAAAAATGCTGATTAACTTTGAGTTAATTGGATAATTGGTGACAAAAGATAAATATCAATTGTGTATTAAGGTAAATATATATAAGATTCTTGTCAAAATTTTGACCGAGTTCATAAGTAATTTTCTTTTTTATAAAAAAAAAAAAAATTCAATGTTTGGATGAAGTGAAAATTTTTAAACAATATTAGTCAATAATGTTTAATTGTTGACTCAGGCAACTGACAACAAAATATATCATTGATTAAAAAGGAAAAGTTCAACTTCAAAAATATGAACTATTATCATGACCAGAGTTCTGTCCAGATCATCAAAGTAACATCATTACATATATATATATATATATATATATTAAAAATGTAGATTAGGTATGTAAAAGATTTGGTAAATTTCAATAATTATACATAGTGATTAGTTTGACTAAAGTTAACGTTTTTCTTTTTTACTAATGAAGACATGTCATCATCTAAAGATAATATATATTATACGGTTTAATTTTCTCTTTAATCATAATCGTTTGATTTTATCCTCCTAATTAATTAAATTTTTTGAGCAATTTCAATCCATGTGGCTGCCACAAGAAGACCAATCCAAACTGTTGAAATTAACTAAATTATAATTTTTTAACAACTGTAAAATCATTCATCAAAATCATTCCAAACAGCTTTCTGGTCTGGTCTGGTCTTCTCTTCTGTTCTGGTTAGGTATAAATATAATACTGCCAAAACATCGGTGATGTTCATATTAGCCATTAATACATAATTATGTAGAAAAATATTATAATTATCAAAAGGGAATTAATGAATTCTTATAATTTGCATGATTAAACATGTAGATTCCGAAATTTCCATATTTCTTGTTTGTCATTTTCTGCCCCTTCTCTTTCCTTTTTAAGTTTCATAACCCCATAATATTCCTCTCCTTGCAAAGAATCCTCTGAGGCAAGCACACAGAAAATTAATTAAATTCAGAGAAAGAAGTAAAAAGGAGATATGGCTGCTGGTTTACAGAGATCAACTACGTCGTTTAGGAGACAAGGCTCCTCAGGTTTAGTATGGGATGACAAGAATTTATCCGGTGATTTAAGCAATTTCAGGCGTAAAGATAATAAAGACAAAGGTGACCTACGCCCATCACAAGTGCAAAGAAGTCGATCGGAAGGCGGAGGACGAATGTATCGGACGGTGAAGGAGGCACCGCCAATCTTGGACCCACCTTCTCCAAAGGTCTCCGGCTGCGGGCTCTGCGGATTTTTTGGCAAACCAGATGCTGCGGCGGCGCCAGCCCGTAAACCCAAATTGAGTAAACGTAAGCCGTAATATTGTTTTGTAACTTATATAGTAGGACATATGTAGCGTATGTGAGTTGTTTTCTATAAGTTTCTGTTTGTGTTTTATCTATCTATCTATCTATCCGTCTGTATATAAATATAATTTGAACAAAACCAAATATGAAGAGGAACTTGCAGAGCACAAAACCAAACACACAGAAATGTTTGGTTCATTCGGTGATTAGTTTCGTTTCATGGGATTGTCTGTTTTCGTCTAAAAGTTTCGTGTATAATTTAAACTTAGGGTCTGTAAACGAAATTGTTTGCTCGTCGATCGCTTCATATCATCACTCATCAGTTACATTTTTATTTTTCCGTCTGCAAATTAAACCCTAAACCTAAATTCAATTTAATTTTTTTCTTTCTTTAGTTTTACGATTCATCAATTAAACCAAATAGAGATGGGAGCAATACAACTTAATTAACCCAATTAAAATAAAATGCTTGTGATTAGCAATAATTGTTAAATTAATTTATATTAAATTGCGATAATTGACAATATTTATTATATGGTTGGTGTGGTTAGTCTATAATTTTAGTTGGTAACGTAACCGATTCTCGAATATTACATACAATTAATTATTTAGAGCTGATCTGCCGGCCATATATAGATTTATATCAATATAATATTATATCGTCCAAGAAATTAATTAAACGATAATAAACACATTATTGCTTAAATATTATAATTTTGTGTTGCCCCTTTTTTTAATTGCATTTACTCAATTAAACATTTTCTGGTTTTTTTTTTTTTTTTCTACTGCATAATGTATCTTGCAATTAATTAATATAATTAGGCTATCTAGATATATCATTTTCAAAGAATATATGGTAGGTACGTAGTATGGGCATATGATATGCATGTAGATGTAGTATAATAGGGTTGCCCTTCCTTCAGCTTACCTAGTGTAGTACTGTAGGGTAGGGTTAATTAATTAAGAAAGAAAGAAATAATACACAAATATTAATTAAACTTAATAAAACAATTCCCACCCCAGATATTATAATTAAATCACATATATATATATATATATATATATATATATAGGGAGTTGAAGTGGAAAAGCGATTGAGCTTGCGTGTATTTATTTATAATATATCACCAGTCAAGTTGACAAATCATACATTTCAAGCTCAGTATGCATGAATTTAGGATTGTTAATTAATTAACTAACTAATTATATGATTAATCTAGAGTCAATTATCAATCAAAGGAAATGGCAAGCTTGATGCAGGGATATATATTGTATGTTTATACGTTATATATTGATGATGACACTGAATTCGATCAGCATGCAGCTAAATTGTAAAAGAGAACTGAGAATGTTATATATGCCGTTCAAATTTAGTTTGCATAAAATTAAAACACACGATATTTAAAAGTAAAAGGCTTAATTATCCAATTCAAATTTGGTAGTCATAATCTTGTATATATTGTTATGCACCTCAAATTCAAATTTGGTAGTCGTAGTAGTAATCTTGGAATTGTCGATTACACGACTAATTTTGACTTTTCCAAGCTTATAAATTAAGGTTTTCTTCTTCTTAAGAAGAATATTATATAATTAATTAATTAATGTATGATTGTGATGAGAAATAATTATAATAAGAAGGTTAGGTACCAGGTAGAGTCAAAAAAAACAAAACTTGCCGCCCATTTCTTATACTGGGCCATCCTCAAAAGGAACACCGCCTCACTTCTACATAAATGCCTTTCACTCTTTATCATTACATACATGCTTCCCATTCCTTATTAATTGTGATTTTTCCCCAAAAAAAAAAAAATTTACTGTTACGTATGTAAATTTATTTATATAAATTAACATAATAATATTATCCAGTATTTTACGTCATCATCTTATTAATTTTTGTCGATTAACTTATACCCTATAGATGATAAGAGTTGTATGTTTAAAATAAAATAGAACTTACATTGAGATTCAAGAGACATATTGAATTTTATTTTAAAAAAGAAACAAATAAAAAATTACCACAGGAGATAGAAATTGAATCTAAAAAATGATAATACTAATAAATATATTTATGCATTTTAAGACAACTTTAATTTCACATTTAGGACTAACAAAAATATATATGACGTAGGATGAATAGTAGGTGAGATAAAAAACACTTTATCTAACGCTGAATTTCGTTCAATTTTTTAATGCAGTAAATTAAATAAACATTCTAACGGACGAAATTAAATATCGTTTTAACCCTAATAACTTGAAAAACGAGTGTAAAGAAAACAATGTCATGAGAGACAAAATGAAAGGAGAATATTTTATTGAATAAAAAGATTATTCAAACAACTAGTACTGACTTTTTATATATAATAGAAGAAATTTAGTGTTACAAGTTAAATTAAATAAGAAAAATAACTCCTACCTAAATAAAAAAATTAATAATTAAATAACAAATTAAATTGATAAAAATAAAAAACTTTCTAAACTAATTAAATTTTAAAATTATTTTACATCAAATTCCCTCTCTTTTAAAGAAAACTCGTTCTCAAGTTTTGTCTAACGGATAAAACTTGTAGTATAACATTAAATTATCTTGTGACTTAAAAGAATAATTCTTCTCAACATAACTTTCTTAAACTTAAAGGAACCCAAATTTTATCTTTTTTTTTTTTGCACTTGTATGTGGCCTTTTGGAAAAATATATACTTGTAATAATGAACTACTTTCACGCTTCTCATAACTCTTCCTATGTTTCATTTAATATACTCACTAATTAAATTTATCTTTTTAGCCAAATTTTTCTCAAAGACAACCTTTATGTGTTCGGTATGAATAAGCAAAATCATGTCAATGATAGACAGGTCTTCGACTTGAATTTTTTATACATGCTCAATTTTCAAATTAAAATCACATAAGACCTTTTTTTGTACAATTTTTACCACATCTTTAATTTTTTTTTTAAGCTCATCTTCAGACACTATCTTATGGCTAATTTTAACCATATTATTAGATATTTTGTGAGATGCATTGTCAATAACATCTCTAATAACTCTATCAAAGTCAAGTTTTAATTGTACTTCGATTTCTTTGACTAAAAGAATAGTATATAGTAATGTATTAATAGTATTCGATCTCTTATATTGACATGAAACCCCTCTAAAAATCTCTCAACTAAAAATTCTTCACTTTCATAAAAAAATAGATGTTCATAAAAATTCTCAAACTCCATAATATAAAAATTAATAGATCTCATACCTTAACGTGTCAAACAATAATCAAGAAGAATAAATCTTAACCTCATCAATAGTTTCATCTAATCCCATGATTGAACTTTGTTTTCTCGACTTGCAAATCGTGTCTTTTGTAATATATTTTACCAATATGATACACTCCCTTTTAACAGAAAATAAGTAACAAATTATACTTATTCTTCTTTAAGTATTTTCTTAATTTCAAAGAATTCTTCAACATCTTCTAACCAAAACAAAAATAATTTAATACTACATTTTCTATCAAACAACAACACATCATGCCAACATAATAGATCATGATTCTAAATTTTTTTTTGAATTTTTTTTGGGTAAAAGGATGTATTTATGGGTGTAGTTATATTTAGTGCTTTAGGAAAGCTCTATCTGGTACAGAGGTAGGATCTAATACCAATTGACGCAAGCAGAATCGCAGGTAAGATAAAAAACATATTTTTGAATACCGAATCTCGTTCGATTCTTTGACGCAATGAATTAGATAAATGTTCTAACGAATAAAATTAAACGTCGTTCTAATCCTAACAGCTCGAAACACAAGTGTCAATAAAATAATCTTATGAGGAACAAAATCAAAGGAGAATATTTTATTGAATAAAAAGATTATTCAAACAACTAGTATAGACTCTTCATATATATTAGAGGAAAGCTAGTATTACAAATTAAGTCAAATAAAGAAAATAACTCTTACCTAAATAAAAAAACTAAAAATTAAATTAATAAGAATAAAAAATTTCTAAACTAATTAAATTTTAAAATTGTCCTACATCAATATAATTCGGCTATTATTTATTTATTTACATAATTAATCCTTGAACTACTTAAAACATATATTAACATCAACACAACACTTCATTATGGAACTTTGTCATTTACAAATTACAGCCCTCTTTGGATACAAGTAACTCAGAAAACACAATAGTAAGGAATAGAGAGGACCGGAACAGACAATACTACTGTTTGATTTACAATAAGCTATGGTAATCGGTAGATATCCTATAATTAATTAATCAGTTCAGTTTAGAGCTTGCTGAACTTTTGTTTTGAACACTAAAATGTACAATTTCTCCATCGAAAAATAGAGGAAACAACCTGTTGCATGTGTAACAAACGACCCAAAACATGAGCCCACGATGCAATGCCAGGCGGGTCCATACTCTTTATCGAATTCCTGCATCAAATTCAATCCAATTCGATTTAATTCTACGTTGAAATATAGCATATAATATTCAACATCACATGATTAACTTAAGATAATTATAGACATTATGACTGTTCCACACATGACCTCTGAGCGAGAGATCAGAAAATTAAATCTGATAATCATTACTTGATAATTAGCTTAAAAACAAACAGTTTGTAATTATAGTTTTCACTGGTTTTCTAACACATGGGCTGTTGGATCCCTGACCCGATCCTATCATTCCATTCGTTCTCTGATCATATTCCTGGTATGATATTGCGATGTCTGTAAGGTAAATCTATTCAAATAAAAAGATGCAACAGTACTGATGTAAATGAATTCATGGGGAACATTTATAAACGTACCTTCTTTATGTTATAAGCTATGTGTTTAGAGCTGAACTTCTCCAAGCTATCGTACGTTCGTCTGGCACAGCGGAAGGCATGAACCTGCATGAATCCAGGCATATCGGATACCAATACCCTTACTTGCAGAAATGAAATCACTGACGCCAAGTTTGTTTCTACGTGAGACACTGACTTCCTTGCCTCAACGAAATTTCCTCCCCCTCTCCGCCCACCCTGCTCGATTTCTTCTAAGTTTTCCAGTCTCTTTAACAACAAATTGCTATGTGACTGCAACACAGGTTGTTTATTTAGCCGGACAACTGGCTCGATTTCTTGACAACTTTCCAGTTTCTTCTGCAATGAATCATGCGATGGCGACTTTAGGGCTGCAGGTTTAATCGTTGGCACAACATCTGGCTCGATATCTTGAAAGTTTTCCAGTTTCTTCTGCAATGAATTATGCGACTGTGACAATCGTACTGCAGGTTTATCTGTTGACACAACAGCAGGCTCGACATTTTGGAAGTCTTCCGGTTTCTTCTGCAAACTAAGTGACTGCGACACAGCTTTGTTTGTAGACACAACTGGCTCCCGTTTTTGCTTGTGATTTTTAATGCTGGACTTGTAGAAAGACATGAATCCTTTCTTCAGCTTCTCTTGCGTAGCCATTTCTTCTGAGAGGCTCTCTGATCAATGTGTGTATAGTAATAAAGGGGGCTGAAATCATTAACGCATTGAAAACTATGTTTAAATAATGTTAATTAGGAGGCGGTCGAAGATAAATTAAAGCAGCAAACCATGTGGTTATTGCCTGTAATCAAGGATAATAAAATGGTGGTGTTGGTTGAAGAGATTTGATGTATTTTGTTTTTTAATTAATCCTTGGATTAAAGGAAAGTTTGATTGGTTTTTGGGGCATATTTGTCTCCTATGAGTTTGTTTCTGAAGAGCCACCACACATGGACCCATGACCCCTACCCTCCACCGCCCTATTTTTATAAGGTTACCCTACAAAACAGTCTCTCTGTCTTTGTTGTATTCTTATTAATTTTCTATTTAAGAACATGAACCCAAGAAAAGGAATTGTTCGGGTGCTTTAGAAGTCAACAACTTTTGCTATGAAAATATACAAACCAGCTAATAATGAAAAGATTAATTAGAGGAAGATTAATAACAAGATACTCTTATAACTGATGAGATTATGGGTTTGGTTTTCTTAACAGAATTGGCGTTGATTTCTTCTTCTTCTTCTTTGAAATAGAGTTAGGATTTTTCATTATAATATAAATAAAAATATAACCTTAATTCATTTAATCTTACTTACTAAGCTTTCAAATAAGTTTGTTTTTGGAGTTGAACCATCTTTATCATGTCTTCTCACTCTAACAATCTTTCCCTATGAAGTTGACATACTTTCAGCACATTAGACTTGCTTAATTAGCTTTATATTATATGTTGAACACTACATAGCCTTGATGCTTGAACCAAGGATGGAGCATGTGCATACTTTCTATTGACATGACTTAAGAAGTTTAAAGTATGTAATTTAAAATGGAAGAGCAAACGAACAGTCACTAAGAATTGGCAAAAAGGACACCTTTGAAACAAATTAAGAGCTTGAATGAGAAGAAAAGGAGAAAAGGGAAAAAGGAAAAAGGAAAATAGAAAGATATAGTTTTCTCAAATTTAATTAGAAATACTCTTAACATCTCTTTCTAAGTAAATGAGACATAAATTGCGAGGATGGCATGTCTGTTAGAAATGACAAGCTGTTGGGTGTTTTGGTTTTGTATATTTGGGTTCCTTATCTTTGGAATTAATTTAGGATTCTTTCAAGTGGGGCTTGGAGTTTTAAAGCTTTCAATGGCCCCTTATTTATAGGAATTCTGTGGCCTAAAAGTAAAGCAACTGATCATTCATTCAGACCCTCGTTGTTTTATGATTTAGGCAATAGGAGGCCCTACTATGATCTTTCAATAAACTAATTGCTAAAATTGTCAGCCGTTGCATTTGAACATGATAACATTATTGAGCAATGGAGAGGTTCCAATTCCATCGCATTTTGAGATGAACCCCTTGTCAAATTCAAAGTCCAGTCCCCTGCCTGTCCCAACATTGACAAATGTTTTTCTCTTAATTATAAGATTGTGATAATCTAGCATGAAGCTCTTTTTCACCGGATGACTCAACCTTAACTGATTTGATGAGCATCATTTATCTTTGAAAATAGAAGAATATGGTCCACCCCAGTATGACTTGATGACTTGCAAGTGGGTTGAACTCAGAACCCTTTAAGGGCCCAAAAGTTTAGGCCCTAAATAGAGGTTAGAATGTAAAAAATGTATAGATAAATAATCATACGCTTCCTAGCTCTGCATACTGAATTCACTCTAAGCCCAACAAAAGTGAGGATCTAGTGAAGCAGTTGAAAGCAGCCACGTATCGACAGCCCCAAAAAGGAAATATGTTTTAAGTGTTGGTATATAAAAATGGGCTCTCTAGAGTTGCCAAGATACGTTGAAAGCTAAACCCTAGATAGAATAGGAGGGCTCAAAGTCAGTGAACACTTAAGGGAAAAGGAATTAATGTTTGCATAAAGAGACAGATGTAGTTCAACATCATAAGTTCATAATAAGAAATGATGGCGAAGAAAGCAATCCCAACTTCATTCTTCTGATAAAGAAACAAAGTAATGACATTACTTTCTTTCCAGAGTGGATTTGGACCACAACAAAGAAATTGATACGGAAATATAGCTATGTAGACAGCTGCTATAAGCAAAATAGAATCTCTTTGTGTTGTGTTTACATTGTCATGATAAATAGAATAGCTCTGTTTATTGTTTGGCCAGCCATTTGCATTTTGTTATTTTGATGCGCATGCATTTATGTTTCGGCCAGGGTAGTTAGAGCGCTTGAATTAAGACAAGACGGAGAGTCCATTTTTTGGCTAGTCTATAGAGCAACTATGTGTGTATTATGTATATGGGTAAATCCTCTCTTCACGCATGATAAAAGCAAATGAGGCTTTAAAAGTTGAAGCAACTTGATCACTTGAAAGTTGAAACTAACAAGAAAGACGCAGCTTTTGCATATGTGGACTCTGTTTTACTGCTTTTGCTTCCTAGCTTGTCTCTTGCATCTTATATTTTCTTGATAATATCCTGAAAATTGTAGAAATAGGGGTTCCTTGCGGCCCAAAACAGTTGGATAATAAATCTCTCAATGTTTTGGACTGAAGGGAGCTCCTAATTCTTCTCTTTTCCTTCTTCTGTCTTGACTTTTGACGCTTCAAAAGTTGACAGATACATCCGTCATCTGTGGTTCTCTAATTTAATCTCATTTCCAACTGGTATGACCGCATTTTTTCTTCTTATTTGATATGATAGTCCTTTTCTTCATCTTTGATGGTAAGTTGCTCGTGCAGAAGTGATTCGATCTTGGGATGAAACGTTAACATATAGCACAAAGACTGATTTCTAACTTATGAGGTACATAACGGTGAGTCACTCATTGTCTGTTGACCCACCCTGTCCTAGTTTTCCATTATAGTGCTTGTAAATTGTATCGGGTGATATGTACTGCTTACGAATATATGAATTATTGAGTCATGTAGCATTGCCAGTTTATAAGGGCAAGCAGAACCTTTCCATATTCGGGAACCGATTTCCTCATACATGTGTGATATAAAATATGTCTACAGATTAATAGTGTATGCAATTAGTTTAACTTGATCAACAGAAGAGACGAGGAAACATAATTCTTCAGCTTAATTACCTTATCTTAAAGCTCACTTGCGCTTAATTTAAATGTGAGTTATGGGCTGCAATGCAGAGGCTAATAAAAGTACTGCAGCTCAAATGTGCCCAGATAAAATTTCTAAGTTTTTGATTTTCTTTGCAAGATATTTGGTGAATCAAGATAGTTTTTCTCTTGTCCTCTCTTTCCAAATATGTAGATTCAACGTTACATTAACTGATAGATCTCTTTATTAAGTCTTGCAAGGAGATTCAGTATTTCTAACTGCACATTTCAGCATCACAAGTCTTGCAGATAAGCCCTTCCGTTCTGTTTCCGCAAGTGTTTTCTGCAATTCAGGTAAACATCTAGTCTAGTCTGCTATGTAATATCCTTGTTTGTTTGATTTTCACTCTTAAATATGCAACTGCATGTGTAGGTAAATAACATCTAACTGCTGATTTTACTGGCATATGGTATTCATGTTTCCAGTTTTTCTTTCATGAAGTCCCGTAATTTCACCGTAATATAATATTTAGAAATAAGGAAAAAAGAAATGACATTGTATTGATGATCTAATAGAGAAAAAGACAGTTATTACAAAGTATCTTGGTTCTGTTTCCTACATCAATTTGACTAAATATTTATATGGATTTGAATTTAGTCTCCAAGGATTGGAGACTTGGGTATAGGATAAATTCGCTAAGTCTGTAAAAATTAGAATTCCATACCATTTTTACTGTACCCTTCCATCTTGATAACAGGATGACCTCTGTCATCCCATGCATAATAATTTCTTGAAAGAGTAAAATTTTCCCCACAGAATAAACAGAACACGCCTAGATTTGTAAGTATTATCAGTATATGGACAATCATCAACCAAACTCTTTAAGCAACTCAAGAAATTCTAATCTTGACTCTCATCCCACAACCCATATGACTAGATCATGTGACTGGTCTAAGATTTAAGCCCCCTCGAATGGCGCAGCATAATTATTTTTCTCATGTCCTAGAGTTAACAATATTTGGGAATACGGATTAAAGATTCAACATCGTTCTAAGAATTTATCAGTTAATTTATGAACGTGGATATTACATATTGATTGTTTATATTGTTACAACTCAACTACAAATTTGACCGTTGTATTTTCTCTCATACATGAATGAATGCACATCTATATGCGCAAATATTTGTGTATGGTTATGCACAATGAAGAAAATCCTCGTTGTTCATCATGTGAATCGAAGAAAAACGAGTGACAGACTGCTGTTGTTGTTGAATCTGGTGGTGTTGCTGCTGGAAATGGCAGTTAACACTAGAACATGTGCATGATGATGCAATAGGCATAGCCGGCATGGCATCTGCAACCAGTGGAACCACAGGCAGGACGTCGCAGTTGCAAATTTCGATCATCGAGCCATCTGGGTCGTGGAAAAACAACTGATCAACGTAAATTCCATCCTCCTCTACTCTATTCTTCACGTACTCTATATTAATCTCCTGCAATTTTCTCTCCACTGTTGCCATGTTCTCACACTGCACCCAACAAAAGCCACCTTTAATTAGCGAACCATGCACATGTACAGCTCGCATGCTTACATATATGTTGAAAAATATATAGAAGAGATCATGTACTTGGAAAGAAATGTGATTGTCTTTGGGATTAATTCTCTTGCTGATCTTGGGCATTTTGTCGGGGTCTTCAGATTTCAGGAGATGTATTCCCATGCCATAATTGAATAGCCTATTTCAACAAAGAAAATATGAATCGATAAATCCATCAGGAACGAATAAATAATAAGAAGATATATATATATAGTTAGGATCTATGAATAATAAATCTTACCATGCACCATCAAAATCAAAAGAACCAGGCCTTCTGATGGGAAAGAAACCAAGAACATTTTGGTAGAAATCAATAGATTTCTCGACCGATCTACAAACAATCGAAATGTGATTCAAGCACTTGAGACACAGTGGATTCTCCGCGCTTCCTTTCATGTTGATAATATAATTCAGACACACACACACACACACAGAGACTTGAGAAACATGAGCAGGGAGAAAACAAATGGAAAGCAAGTTTTAAGAAGGAAAAAAAACGTACGATAGAAGAAGCAAAAAGAAAGGAAAGCTACACGTTTATAAGATGGAGAATATTTCGGGACCTTGTCTCCTATATATAATAATATGGAGACGAGAGAAAGAGAAGAAACAGAAATTCCCATTCTCCCTGCGATGACAATCTGCATCTCGTAATTTTTCAGATCATAGCGATGTTTGTTACACGCTGTAGTTTCCACGTTGATGACTCAGATCGAGATTGGCACCGATTTATTTTGTTGACAAGTATTACATATATATCTTTCAAATTACTTAAAAGGCAATAATAATTAGAATAAACTATACGATTAGTTTACGTAGGAAAAAAATAAATAAAAGGATATCCATTACAAATGGTTACTTAAAATTAAGATTAATATAGTCACAAATTAAATTATATATGTCTAATTTCACATAATTTAAGTTAATTTTTTTATTATTAAAAATTAAATAATGGGGTTTACTCATTCGTAGGAACCAGAGGCTATCGCTAATGATGATGCAACCTTTTGTAAAATTCAAGTTAGGGTTACCTGTCATATCAAAGCTGAGCTAGCTGGCTTTCCTGGTCCTAATATTTTATGCAAATATATATATTTATAATTATCTTTTAGATATCCACACTGAATTTCTGAAATAATTAAATATATGTATTTGAAAATATTCTGGCAGGTTTGTTTGGTATACCATATCTAATTTTCATTCAAATTTTCAAAGGCAAAGAATACGCTTATGAAAGGTTATTGTTATTGAAGACTGAAGAAGACATCTGCCGCGCCTTCGTTTGAATATAACAGTAGCATAATATAAATTAAATTAAATTATTTAAATAAATGTGTTTGGTAACATCTTTAAAATTTTATTTTTTGAAATTATCTTTAAAAATAAAGATCATGTTTTGAAAATGATATTTTAGAAACCAAAAGAGTTTCTGAGTAATATTTTTGATAGTTAGGTTCTTAAATTTAAATAAAGTGAGAATTTATTTGATATTATTTTTTAAAACAAATAAGTTAGTTGTTTTTTTAAATAAATATTTGTTCTAAACTAATATTATTAAAAATGATTGAAAATAAACAATATTTAGGACTATTTAGTATTATTTTTCATAACCTATAATTAATAAAATTACAATTGTTGTGTATTAAATATTTGTGAATTAATCGCACACACAGTATATTATTATATGCAGAGATTAAATATATAAAAAAATTAATATTTGTACAAAAAGAAAAAAAAATGCCATACAAGTTAAAATTAGCTGTCAGAGTTTGATTTCTTCAATCCTTTTCATATTATGCAAATCTCTTATTCATTACAAAGATATATATAAAGTTCCTGAAAGTTAATAAAAAAGTCTTATGGAAGAAACATGTATAACACGTCAATTCATTCATTTATTAATTTAATGTCTACGAATTTAAAATTTAAAATTGAAAATTATACAACACAATAAACAACTATAAATAACAATGTATAATATTTATCAAGCAGTATTGTATATAATTAAATTCAAATTTTACATTGTCCAAAAGATTTTGTTTGATATTGGGTCCGATTTTCTTTCAAATTTTTCAATGTGAAAGAAGATAATATCATTTTAAAATTTTTAAGCATGTATATATATATATATATATATTTTTTTTTTTTTCATTGAAGGGATCTCATACCTTAATTTGAATATAACAATAACATTATATAAATCATATTAAAAAAATCTAAATGATATGATATGTTTGCTACCGTTTTTAAAATAATATTTCTAAAAATTATTCTTAAGAATAAAAATAATATTTTCAAAATAATTGTCTAAAAAAAAAAAACGCATTTAGTTTTGTCTGTAAAAAGATATATAGTTTTCCAAAAGAATGTGTTAGGTGGGACCAAAAACATTTTCAATTTTAAACTTGCTTAAATTTTTCTATACGGGCGAACTTAAATTAGGCAATATGTATGTATGGCCAAAAAGAAAAGCACCTATTTATAAATTGGGGAAAAATTAGGACCCATATATCGTACAATTCAGTGGAGATGTTGCCTACCAGATTGGCTTTCATTGTAAGTTCAGCTGGTATGTGATTTCATTTATTTATTTCTTTGTTTTGCACTAGTAGTTGTACTTGACTTGATTTTGAACAACTGGTTGAACTGTTTTCGCTGCTTGCATGGGAAATGCCCGCCAGGGTTACAAGTTCCGTGTACAACAACAGTACGTACGTACGTACCTTCACCATCCCAAGGCCATCTAAATACCAAATTTAATTAACTCATCAGCAGAATATTGCATTCCATTCCGTTAAAACTCCCCGCCCATCTTTGTGGACTTCATGTTCCAGTTTGGTTTGTGCTCTCTCTAGCTGCTGCGTGCTGTGGTCCTAAACTAATACTGTGCCGTATCAAAATACAAAATCACTTTTACTATCTCTTAACTCAGTAATTGCGTCAGCCACTCGGGCACTGCCCCAGTGAGGAGGCAGGTCTTCCATTCCTACTAAATTCTAGTTAGATTGTATATTCAATAATTGCGTCACTGATAGTGATGGGCTCCAATTCTTCGCCTCACTGGTTCTCGTCGGTTGTAGTGCAATCAAAGTACAACTTGATTTATTATATGTTGTTTAAAATTCTTTCTTCTATATTATACAAAGATTTTCAAACAACTCACTCAATACTACTCTATAATCATTTATAAAGGATTTAATTAGAGGGTATATTAGTATTACATAGTCAATAAACATGTCTTTACAAGTTGGGTTCATCCTAACTTAGTTTCACCATTAATTTTTTTTTTTGTTAACTGTGTCGAGCTCGATCATGCAATATTAGAAATTGTGTGGCTTGGCTATGGTTGGCCAGTTAATATGATTTTCACTAAAAACGATTAAACTGTATTTTAACGGCTAATAATATTGAATAAAAGTATTAGTGATTAAATATAACTAAATCAGTGATTAATACATGTTAATTTTAATATAAAAATAAGAATCTCATAATTTTTTTATTTTAAGGAAAAAAAAAAAAAAAAAACAAGAATTGTCATCTTAAAAGGGCCGGAAGCCATAAACATTGCCCAAAACAATCGAAGATATTATATATCTTGTCTACCAGGCCCAAGCCCGGTTTTATTAGAAACAAATTTCAAGTATTTTTAAATTTATTCAAACGTTGAAGTAATTAAAACGTTTTAGCTTACCAAAATGATGCTTGAGAAAAGCTCCTTCGGACGGTTTTGCCCAAGCCTGTGGACAACAAAATGGCGTTAAATGTTCAAGTATCAGGGACACAACTGACATTCGAAATTTTGCTCACCGAATTAAACAGTAACACTACACACTCGAGCTTGCTTCTTAGCCTTCGACAGGGCCCTCTTTCAAATTTTCCCTCAATTTTCTTTTCTCCGGGAAAATCACCGCAAGGAAATGGACGGAAAGATAGAGATCTCCCTTGACAAACTTCCCGTCAGACGCTTAGACTCCATCGAAGAAAGCGGCGCCGAAAGATTCCCTCCGTACGTCCCACTTACTTAAACACCGTTTCGTTTCTCATCATAAATTCGTCAAACAAAATAAATTGAATATTGTTTGAAATTCTATTTTCCGTCATCTCTTTAATTTGATGAAACAATATGATACATAGTTGTTAACTATATCTTCTGTATTTTGGGGTTCTTGAATTGATGTTGATTTAGGTAGTGTTTGTTGGGTGCTAAAGTAGTGATGTAGGTTATGATGAGAAGCGAGAATCGTTGATACGGAGAATAGACTTTGCGTGGGCAGTGGAGAAAGATGATAACAAGAAACAAAAGAAGAGTTCAAAAGAGAGCGGCTCCTCCGCCACCACGACGCCGTGGCAGTGGCAGAGCATGGTGGAGAACTTGCAATTGGCCCACCAGGAGCTTTCAGTCGTTATAGACCTCATCAACACTGTAAGCTGCTTGGCGTTGCTTCTGATTGTTGATTGAAACTCGAGTGTTGTAGTTGTATTGGGAATATTAAAACTAGTTTTAATGGGGAATTTCTCTCCCTCTGTTGAATTTTAGGGTTTGGTTAATGATAATGTATTGCTGAAGTTTTGAGTTGGTTTGCTGTGTTTTGAATTTTGTATGAGTATGTGGGTGGAACATGGAGAGGCTGGATTGAAATTTTAGAAAGTAAAAGTTATTTGAGTGTGTTTATCTGCAGTGAAAATGTAGTAAAATTGGGGAGTTAAAACTTCGGTTGTGGAATTATTCGCTCATAGGACCTCTAAACAGTGAAGTATTTTCTTAATTGAGTCTGATACAACCAGTTGCTCAGTTAGGTAGTGTTTTATTTTTTTTATTTTACTTTATTTATTTATTTTATGTGTGTGTGGGTTGGAATGGGGTTACAGGAGGAGGGATAGAGCAAAAATCTTAAGAAGCAAAAATATTAAGACTCGATATTGAGGTATCAATTTCCCCTTTGTCATTATAATCAAAAGTTGATGAAAAACTTATATTCATCAAAACCATAGGTCCACAGCTTAGGCAATTTTTTTATTTTCATTGGTGCTTGGTCTGCTTTTATTAATTTTTTTTTTTGGGTAATGGATTGAAGAGCTTTCTCTGATATTTGATGGGAGTGGAAGTGCCATTTAAAACTGGAAAGTAATGAATGTTAACATCAGAAATCAATTGGGTGGTTGTAGGTGGAAGCTAATGATGCTGTTACTGTGGCTAGCATGACCAGACCAAAACCATTACCTAATGAAGTTCTGTCTGACCTTTCTGTATGTGCTGCAACCAAGCTACAGTGTTACAGGGTATCATTTCTTTTTTCTTATGATACTGCATCTTCTTTTGATATTGTTGGATCATTTTCCTTCTTTTGGTTTTCCCTTAATGTGTTGCTTCTGTTGCAGCATCTGGGTAAATATTTTAAGCAGTCTGCCAAATCTTTGGAGCAGCAAATTGCTAGAGAAGCAAGATTCTATGGTGCTCTTATCAGGTAAGTTTCCTTGGTTTGGCTATCAAGTATTGATTACCTCAGTTTGATATAAAATTGAATTGCCAAAAATAAACATTATATGTTCTGTAGCTAGACTGTCTCAGTATTCTCTCCATGACTTACAAAATAAGATGTATTGTCTTGTAACTCATGTCCATAAATAAAAAGCTAATTGCTATAATGATATGTGATCTTACATCCTTAATTCTTCAGCAAAACCCTCTGTCTTGTTTTTGTCTGACAAGCGAATAGGTTGCAGCAAAACTGGAAAGTTAAGCGACAGCGTGTGGCTGCCTCAGCTTCAGGAAATGAAGGCTTTACCATTGACCTTTTTGACAGTTCATTATATGATTCGACAGCTGTTTTACGACCATCTGCTCTATCCACTATTCGTGTTGACCATGATTTGGCTGGCATGCTGGCTATAAGTTTACCTCCAAATTCATGTCGCTGTCTTCGTTTTGGTTATCTTGGTGCCCATTCCAGTGATACCCTCGAACAGTCCAGTGATGTCAAAGCTTATCAGTCTAAAGAAGCTGAGGACTCTATGAGCGATGACAAGTCTGTTAGAAAAACACATTCACTTCTTCGTGAAGTTCATCGAGCAATTTTTGATGAGCAGGTATAGTTTTTTTTTTTTTCCTTATTGTCTATAAATTTATATCCATCCATCATGTTGCAACTCTTGTTTTACCATTTTGACTCCTCTGCCTCCTCAGGTGTTTGATATTGTGAATCGTGAAGCATTTAACCAATCAACGGGGGTCAATGTCACTGGAATAAGAGAAAATTATCTACAAATGGGAATAGGTCAGGGAACTTCCGTATTTCTATCACTCATACCATCCAATCAGGGTGTTCAAACAGCTGAAGATTCAGACACTCAGAATGTTGAATCTTCAGTTTTACCTCTGGATTCATTTGATGGGGTAAAGTTACCCGAAGAAAGGGGTGATATCCTGCTAGATAGGAGAGGATATGCAAACCGTATTAGTTATGAGATATATCTGCAACAATTATTTCATGAGCATCTATATGTGAGAGCAAAAAATAAGCCCAATTCCACTGGTACTCAAGTATCTGGTCAACCAACAAAGGCAGGGTCTGGTCTTCTTGGACATTTCTGTATGTCTCTGGCTCATAGAATCTTTTCGAACAAAGTTCACGTGGAACTGGAAAATGCGGTAATGTCCTCATCTCTTGCTCAACATGTACTGCTGACAATATTCTGCTATTCTTTTATTGTTGAATTTGTTCTAATTTTATTTGTCTTCGATAAAAAGGTTTGCAGGGTTCCATATCTCCATTTGATATCCCATCCCACTTGGCATTCTCGAACGTCTTCATGGACAATATTCTTAAATGTTCCCCAGTCTATTCTTCATGCAGGGGCTCAATCCCAGCCATCGGAAGTCCAAGGAGTGAAAAATGTTGCTAAATCACATTTTCGGACTAAGGTGGTGGTAAATGATGATCGCATTAATGTCGAAGGAGAAGGAACTCCGAATGTTGTTGGCCTGTTCAAGGGGAGATCTGAGGACATCTCTTCTATGAATAAATATGATTGTGACTTGGCAGATCTTCCTGTGATAATTCTGCAGCAGGTAAGTGGCTGCTTTGTCTTCTTTCTAAGTGTGGTATCAATGTATCTGAATGACAGATTAGAGGTAGATTTAAAACCCTAATATGGTATCTATCTTTTAATTGAGAGTTAATATCTGCTTCATCCTTCCCTTTTGATCTTTCCTTAATCATTTTCATTTTCTTTTCTCTTACTTACAAGCCACTGCATTGCTGTTAAGTGGGATAAAAAAGAGACCATGAGTAGATTTAATCCTAATCTATTTTAGAAATGTTTTAGTTGATCACCTCTGTTTCTGAGGTACACCCTTCTTTATTTTGTTTTTCTGTGGGAGACTGAAATGAAACAATATTAGTAACCTATTAATTAAATTTTGCTTTAGAATGGTTGATTTGTGTTTGTAGGAATCAAAACTCAAGATTGATAACTAATCTCCACATGATTCAATTTGATGTGTCTATTTGAAAGCTAATGTTTTCATTTTAGCTGAAGGGGCTAAAATGCTAATTTATTGGATACTAATGTTCTCATTTTAGCTGAAGAGGTTAAAATGTTAATATATTGAAAGCTAACGTTTTCATTTTAGCTGAAGAGTTTAAAATGTTATTATAAATGCATTATCTGGTCCCACTGGATGCATATCTGCAGCATGCATATTGTGATCCAACTGGGTCCTCACCCTAGGAACTTAAGTGTTTATTTCAGCCTTCTTAAATTGTTGATACTGAGGATAGTATTAGGATGTTGTGATAGTGTGGCCTCAGACGGAAGCCATCCCATTATTGGGAAGTCAGGTTTCACACAATTTCTCTTTTATGGATGTGATGTGTTGTCTTTATTGGTTGCATGTTTATCTCAGAGCTCAAACATTTTATTGATTTTATACAAACACCTTACTGAAAAAGAAATTTCGGTGAGTGGATGAAGAGTGGATTTGTTTTGGTTTTTTATTCACAGAACTTCTAATTTTGACAGAAAAATACTGAAACAATTTTCCAACTTATTAAACTCATAGTTTTTATGTTTTATTTCTATCTGTTGGCAATATCAAAGTTGTAGTTTCTTAAGATTGTTGTTAGTTTGTGAGTAATATAATTCGGTGACAAGTGGATTTCAGTAATTTTGGTATCAACTGCATTGACTAACTCATATCATACTATGCTCGTTAGATCATGCTCCGCTTTTTCTTTGATTTGTCTTTCTTTCTTTCTCTTTCTTTGTTATTAGAAAAAAAAAATAAAGGAAAAGGTAAATTTTCATGTTTCTTGAATGGCTTTAGCATATTGTGCTGAACTATTCTTGTTGTATAATTAAGATTGTCCTGGAATTTTGACAATAGGTTGCAAGCCAAGTAATTCGTTGGCTCCATGAGGAAGCTCTTACTGTGGGAATAAAAGCAAATCGAGATTTTCTATGTTTGTCCTTTGAGCTGGACCAGGGGGAAACAGTGAGCTTGGTTGCCCAGGTGGATCCAGAAGATATGGGTGGATGCATTTCTTGGTGGTTGGTAATGGAGGATGGTTTTGCAGAGGAGAGAAAACTATGTGCAGACATTTCCAATGATGCTTCTGAATACAGGAAATTCTTGGGCCATTTATCTCTAGATGTGTTATACTCAACACTCATGGACTTGGTTAGCTTGTGTGGAGGTGGAAGCCATTGATCATTAATCTCATGGTTCTTATATTTTTAGTTTCCAAATATGAATGTTTTTCTTGTAGTGATTCTGATATTTGGTTCCCTTTAAGGATCTATGGTAACCCCTAGTGTCATTTGTAGATGTGGCTGTAAATGTGGCGGCTTTCTTAAGGAATTTAATGTTCTTGTTGACAATGATGTTGAGTAGAGTTGTGGGACAAAGAGATGTTTTATTCAATTTTAATAATTTGTTGGGATGTTACCATCTTTATCTTATGTATTTCCACGAAGATAAACTGGATTTCCTCGCGATTGAAGGGTATGGACCTAAATCGAGGTTGCAGGTTTTCTCAGAGGAAGTGTTAAATGATGCAGAAGTCTCATTCGCAGATATACCCAGGCCATTTTTTCTCACTGAAAGAACTTGACATTGCTTATATGAATATCAGTTGTATTTTATTCCAATTAAGTAGTCCTTTTTTGTTTTTGTCGGTTTAATTTTTAACTGTTATATTTTTGGTTTGTTAAGCAAATGAAACCCAAGTCTGCACGTTTATAACGTTTCGATGAAGGCTTCAAATTCAATTGTTGTTATCCAAAATGCGATTCACAAGGAAAAGCAGCATAGCCCTTTTTGGGGTTATAGCTTGAATAGGAAGATGATTACCAGCAACAGAGTGATGGGCAAGAAAAGAAAGCGTGATCTCTACGACACTAATGCGGCTAACGCTTAGCTTACCTGTCGCTACCCTCCCTCCACACAGACACCGTGATAAGCAAATGAAACGGGGTACTACTTTTCACATACCAAATTCTTTCCAATCAGCGCGTGACACGGCCTAATTTCACATAATTTAGGCCGTCTGAAATCCGATAAACAATATCAGCAATCACCTAATTTTCATTAATTAACGTCAAGTCAACACTTAGAAAACTTTAATAATAATTAATCAAAATTTTCAAGCAAAAATAAAGTAATATATATATATATATAGATACAATGGAAATGAAAGAAATAATTCCAAAAGCATATTTAATTATAGAAGGTTCCAAAGTTATTCGTGCTAAATTACATAACACTTCTGAAAAGGCACACGAAACGTATCACTTCAGAACCCTCGGGGGTTATACCTTCTATCTATCAATTCTCATTTATTCGGTTATTAATCATACAGATCCCCTCTCGTCATCAACAAGAAAACACGCGCACGCATTACACTCTTGGAAATAAAAAGACTGAACCACCCTTTTCGTTTACTACTTTGCATTAATTGACCACTGGAGCCGGAGAAACCAAAGGATATTTCTATGTGGGTTTCGAAGAGAATTTGAATCTCAATTTTGGGTTCTCCAGGTTTTGCGGGGCTCCAGAGGGGTTTGTCGTCAAATTCTTAGTTCCCAGTCTGTTTCTTTTTTTTTTTTCTTTTTCTTTTCTAGTTAATGATCACATTCGTGAGCTGGGTTTTGTCAGGATTTTGATTTCTTTAATGGGTTTTAAAGAAAGCCAGATTTCTCTATGGATTGAATTTCAATTTTTTTTTTTTGTAATAATCTTTGCATTCAGTTTTTTTAGTTAAATTCAACTATCATGTTGCTGAAATTGAGTTGTGATTTTGGAGAAGTAAAAAGATACGAGATTGTTCACTGAGATTCTTCAGAGAATTGAAGTTCACGAGTTGCTATATCATTTGGAGAGTTTTCATTAATTCTTGTTTTCAGTTGTAATTCTTTTTTGAGTGTGAGTGAATAATGTCTGGTGGGACACCAGTTGGCGGCGGATATGTGAGGCAAAGGCATAGTCAGGGGGGCTATGCCTCGAGTGGTGATGACCTTGAAGACGATGCTTGCTCTAGGGGGCAGCCTTTTTCACCACCAACTCCCAGAGCTAGAACCTGGGTTGAGATTTTGGAGAATGTGCTTTGGATTGCTTCAGCTATGTTTATTATCTACTACGGTGACCGGCATTCTAATTTCATCTATCTTTTATGGCATGACGAGCGAATTAGAAGGTAATTTGTTAATATACTTGTTATTTTGTTGTGAGTTGTTGAATGCCAGAACAGACATTTTTTCAAGAAAATATGATATGCCCTAAGTTTTTTGTGATGGGGGATTATCAGAATTTTGTTACTTTATGATTGTTTATGGCCTTCATTAACATCTGTAATGCTTTTCCTTTCTCTTGCTTCAATTAAGTTGGAGGTGGAATATCTGATATTATATTAAAATTTGTTACTGAGATAAGGTTAATGAGTGAAACCACATGCAATCACTTGAATTATGTTTTAGCTTGAATTATTGTTTGTATTTTACAGTTTACGATATGCATATAATTTTTGCTGTTTTGTTGAGACAAAGATTGAATTCAGTTAAAGTCGATTTATCCATGTGCAAGGAACTGTGAAGTGCCTATTTAAGGTGATTCGTGCTTTGTTGGTAAATGGCCAAAACGAAGGTTGGGTAGGTGTTGATAGAGATAGTCCAAATTCAACTGACTGAAATGTTTCTAGTATCGACAAGTGAATGAGCTGCTTAATCCGGGGCAGAGGCTTGCCTCATTCTGTGAAAGATAATATTCTGTGATGCCAAGACCCCTGATCTAAAAAGCATAAAGTTAAATGTTAGATTTGACGTGCATCCTTAAATATGGACTGCATTATATTAAAACATGTATGATTCTATCTCTGCATGAATGTGATATTTAACACCTGAAGGACATCCGTTCTGTCAAATGTCAGAGACTTTGCATTGATTTGCTTGCTTACAGCTGAGGTTTTATGTTTCAAAAGTTAGTGAAGATTTGTATGAAAAGCTATGATTGCAATTGCATAAAATAGAATTGGCTTGAACCAGTCACTAACATAGTTAATTATATCTCTTGGGGCATCTGATCAGAATATTGAGGAATAATCTCAGGATTGTTGTGTTCCCAGTCCTGGCTTGAAGTTTTGATATTCAAACACTAGCAAAATTTTTCTGTAAACTACTTAAGGCTTGAGTCTTGTGTCATTTGACGTATGCAATTTATGTAGTAAGAAAACTAATGGTACTCCCAATGGAACTGATTCAAATATTATTTATTCATGCACTTCATGTATGTCTCTTTAATCCATTTGATCAATCATATAGTTATTCTATTGCTGCATCTGAATGTCACGAATGACTTATTTTAAAATATCAGAATAGTCATGGTAGCATCACACCTCCTTGGTATCAGATCAGTTCGTTAGTCTTCATTAATTTCTAATTATGAAGTTGCATTTTTCATGAATGTCGTCTTACGTCTCTTTATTATTCCTCATTCTTCTAAGGATTTCTTGGAATTATCATAATTTTTTATATGCTACACAGTTGTTTCAATTAGAGTAGCGAGGATCAGTTTAGTTATAATTATCTTAATCTTTTTAATGTTAACCCTATAAAGTGAAAAATAACCGACTCTATGATATATTGCATATGATGTGATTTTCTTAGAGCTTCACTTTGGTTAGAGTATCTATTTTAACTGTATAAAGTCAAAATGCATTTTCATCGAATCATTGGTGCATTTTTTCTTCCTATTCTTGCCAATTTCATAATCCAGTGACTACCTGGATAGTTCTTGCGATGGCTATAACTGTGTGTTAGGATGTTCTATCAGCAGGGAAAAGAACGATGAAACTTTTCTCTATATATTAACTGCCTAAGATTGAGAAATTGTGTGTTCATTGATAAGTGTCTTTTAATTTTGCTGCAGATTGCCATTATACCTTGGGATGGTTTGTGTTGGGTTGAATGTTGCCTTCTTCCTTTATACAAGTTTGCTAGTGTGGAGTGTCAGGAGATTTGATGAGAAGTGGGAATTATTCAGCGTCTCTGCTTTGCCATATGTTACCCTACTTGGGGTCGTCTCCTTTTGCTTGTAAGAGGAATCATATTATTCATCTTCTTTTAAGGTTTATGATGGCTATCTATACAACTGCTCTAATTGCTTGTCTAACTTTTCTAATTAAATAGGCTCTCTTTTGCTTTGTGGCCAGTTTGGAGTTTTTTGACCCTTCCTCTCTTGGTATGCTTCAATGCTTATCAGTTTTGTTCACCTTTTGTTGGTGTAAAATATTTGAATTGTGAGGACTTCCTAATTACTGTTTATTTTACTGCAGTTTACTTTGTTTATGGCTGGCATGGTTATATTCCCCCACTCAATGATTGGGACATTCAGACCACAGAGTGATGCATTCCGCATAGATTAAGACTTCTCCATGATGATGGACGAAGTTATACTGACACAGATGAAGATATACAGTCTTAAACATTGATGATTCCTTGATGGCACTGGTTACACATTGAACTTTCTTGCTTCCCCTCAGTGACGTGTGCAGGCCATTGAATGCCATACCATGGTTAACACAACAAAAGCTGATTGCCTTTTAATCAGTCAGTTTTTTGTACATCTTGTTTTCATGATAACACACTTGAAGATGACCTCAGAATTCGGTAGCTGCCATAACCAGAACTCAAAACAAAGTCATTTTTTGGTACTTTTTTCTTTCCTAGTAGTCAATTGGAAATTGGATCATTTAGTTGCAGGAGCAATTGAATTTGGATGATACCCTTTGTCGTTTGGCCCCACTTTTGTCGCACAAATTGGAATTTATAGTTGTGAGGTTATGCTTTCTTTTATAGTTGTGAAATCTAATTTTTGATGGGAATCTTCCTCTCGTTAAAACTGCTTTGCAACTCTAGTTTCTTTTGCCTCTGTTAAATTCAATCACCCATCTTCAGCCAATGCGTCAGATTACAGTCGGTCAACATATTTAAAACATGATGACAGGTATAGTATTCAATTACGATTCCCCTCACTCTCTATGGAGCAATTAATTCCCAGTTTAAGTGAACGAGTCAAATATTGTGAGCCCGCCCTCTTCAAAAGCCAAAGGAGTTGCTTTACCAAAGCACTAGCACTAGCAACGCTTTTGCGCAGAAATTCTTTAATTCCTTTACCGTATGAAGGATTAAAATTGTATTTTTCATGCGAAACACGGAGACAGCTTGTGAATTGGCATGCATGCCATTGCCATTGCCATTGCTATTGCCAAAATCAAATATAATAATTAGATTCTCACACTCATATCTTATTATGCCTTTGGCATCGGATCTAGACGATGATTAGGTAGGAATTTGAAGCCTTAAACAATATCGTGTGTTTGTATATATATATATATATATATATATATATGGCATCAATATCATCAGCAGTGAATAGCTTGCGTACCAACTCCACGTTTCATTATCTTGGGTGTCTTCTGAATGGATTCTGTGAGCGAGAGGCAGCAGGCAACATAAGACAAGCACCGAAGGCATTGATAATTTTAAAATTAACAAGAATTCGATTTAGATTTAGCTGCAAGATATGGTGGTTGGTGTTGGACTGGCCGGATTAGCAAATGTTCTTAAATCTTTCTGAGAAAAGGCTTGAATCAAAATACCGATTATCTCAAATCTCATTTTCCGGAAAGTTCAGCTGTTTGAACTGAAATGACCCCTCCTAGTTCATTCCTTCCATAATTTAAACAGATTGTAAAAACAAAACAAAACCCCACCAAGATTATTATGGTTAATCCTGGATTTATGTACACAACTTTAATTTCTGTACTAGCAATTGCAGTGTTCAGTATATGCTTAGATAGAGTTAGAGAAAGTTAAATTGAGGTGAACCCCACCTACAATGACTTTCCTTTTTTTCACCTTAAAAGCCCCACAAAGACTCAACTATGTCTTGTCCCCCTAGTTGAGAAAGAAAGAGCATACATAACATACCTCTTTCAATCCCAAAAGGTAAAGTGGCCTTGATAATTCCAACTATATTCTTAGTGCTAAGAATAATTTGTAGGTTTACATCATTTCACTGAAAATCTCATATTTGAGTCACAAAGGGCGCCGAAAAAAAGGCATCACCCATCTCTCTCTTTTGAAATAGCTACTACTTTGAAGGAGCATTTATAAAAGAGAATATTACGACTAATTGATAACCATTTGTATGAACCAATTAACGGGGCTGTTGCATGCTTTTTCTTATTCATCAGAAACCTCTCATTTGTCTACCATACAGTTTAAGTTCATCTCATGAAAGCAAAAGGCACTAGACTTTTAAAAGAAAACGATAAGATCAAAAGAATATTAATTGTAGCTTAATTTCAATGTTAGCTGCACATGGCATGGCATGACTATACTCTTACGTGGACTGGGGTTTTCTCTACTTAAGTTCAAGTCAAGTCTATCTATGCATATGTGTGGCAATTAAGTTCAATTGAAAATCGACAGTCTTGGTTGCTGTGCTTGAACATCAATCAATTCCAATAACAAACAGTCTTCTTTATTTTTGTGGAAGTATCCTTCAATGATGAAAAAAGAAGTTTTCTTGCTAATTTTAATCACCCAATTTTTCTTATACGTTAACTTATATATTCAATAAGGAGGAGAAGGAGAAGGAGAAGGAGAAATCTCTGGACCCTACGCATCACATATAATATTATATTGCTTAATGTTCAATTTTCATCACACATGGAGAGGAGAGAGCAATAATTGAAATGGGTAGTTTGTGTCAGTTTGCTATGCAGTGCCATCACATATGCAATTGCAGAAGGAACATCTGAAATCTCAAATGATGCTCTCCCTTTTATTTTTAATAGCTTACCCACAAATGAAAATGCATCATTCGATTTAAACCCACACGTGATTTGATTGGCATATACAGTTGGCAATCTGATTAGTAACATACAATAAGATACACAATGATTTCTAACATGAGATCTCAAATTTATATCATTAGACTTTTGATTCATAATAATAATAATAATATCCAATTTATACGATGTTATGTTATGTTATGTTATGTTATATATTAATGTAATGTAACTTGACATCCTATGATTCATTGAACTTGTAGCCAATAACAATAAAGTAAATGAGAGTGATACATATATATTATTAATAGATAGATAGGTAGATGGAGAGATGTGATAGGCAGTGGGTTATGATAGTCCAATCAACACTATAAACTTGGTGACTACCATGGCCCATTCTGATCATCACGCCCATCAGCAACAGCCGACGGCAGCACCAAGCATATACCGAAATAGAATGTTAGACGTTTTCTTTAATGACCAAATTACCCTTTGTGGTGAACCATGTATGAATGAGAGTGAGATGTGGTGGGTCAACAGATATCAGAAGATCTCTTTTATTATTAAAATTTCATTTAAAGAAAAAAAAACGAAAGGAAAAGAAAAGAAAAGACATTTAGTGGAGTTGTGGAGTTGTGGGACCCAAGTATTTATATTTTGAATTTTTGTCTAATTTTTTTTTATGTATGTATATTATCTTAATTATTAATTATGATAATAGGGTAAAGAAGAGAAAAAGAAAATTACACACACCTCCATTTTCTAGAGGTTTGAATGCGTAATTTTCTTAGTTTGCCCGAGTCTCAGTCTCAAACAATAGCTATCTTCCAATCTTCTTGTGATTTGTTCTTCATTTCTCCAAATAAAACAACCACCCAATGTGTCATATTTCATAACTTCTCTTTCTTCTCCTTTAATGGTTTAGGTTTGCTCTTCCTCTCTCTGTCTCTCTCTTCTTGAATTACTCGCTCTTGTGCTTGGTAGGTTGTGCCATTGAAATGATGGGCCCTGAACTCCACTGAACGAAGTTTTATGGTGAGAGGGAACTTTATCTTCTCTTTCAGTGCTCTATTTGCCCCCAGTTTCTCGCTGTCTCGCATTTCGGTTCTATTCTTTGTTCAGTTCTTGTAACAAGATAAGGTTTTGGACTTTTGGATTTTCTCTCTTATGGAAACCGTGGCAGATTGTCTTATGAAGTTTTTCTATTTGGTTTTCTGATTTTGAAGTTGGGTTTTGGGTAAAATGTGGTAATGATGTTGGGTTTGTGTTGTGATCAACTTTGGTTGACTGTAGTTCTGGGTCTTGACTTTGCTATTAACCATCAACATTTGTGATCTGAACCAGTTTTTGGTTAACCGGAAGCAAATTTGATTCGGAAATTTAAAAGATTGGAAGGTGAAAAGATCACTTCTTTTCCAAGTCTTCGAGTGATTTTGTGTAAAATTCATCTCTGTATCTTATTTTCTTTGAACTTGAAGGCAAAATTTGGATGTGGAGTGATGCATCTGTTACTGCCGATTGTTTTCTATAAGCATGAGGATTGGAAGATAAGAACTTGATTTTGGAGGTCGGTTTGTGATAAATTTGGTTTTGGCTAGTTCTTGAAAGAAGAAAAATGGACAGAATGATTCAACCTCCTCTGGTAAATTGTCTGTCTACCCTTTCTGCTAGCTAGCTGCCTTGAATTTTATCACACACGCACACAAACACACTTACTGATGCAGTGAATGGTTCTTATATTTGGGAGCTGCTAGATCCTTCTATTAGTTATGTGCTATGGTTACTTTTCCTTTCTGAAGATCCTTCTTTTCTTTGAAATCTTCTTAAGAATTAACCAGCAGCTGATGAAGAGGAGCTGCCCCAACTATCCTTCTTGAACCTTGGTTGGTGATACTGTCAGGATCCATGGCAAAGAATTTTATAATGAACATAATAGAGTTAGAGACAAGGCCATTTCTATATTCACAATCACAAGGAAACGGCATGTCTGATTGACTTAAACTGGAAATTTAACCGTCTTCTAATGTTTTCCTTATCTTAAGTAATCCAAACATCATTAATCTTTGCCTGAGGTATCTGTGTTTAAACAAAGCTTTTCTATCCAGAATTCTTGATATTGGTAAGCATTTGAAATATTGTAGCAGGACACTCAAGCAAATCAGAGTTGTTCTTTTGAGCTCCATTTTTCATTACAAAGAAAATCCCACTTTAGAATCCGGAAGAGGAATTTTGTTATTGTTGGTAACTCTTTAAGTTTCAAATTCTTGGCCATTTTACTCATATTGATTTTTATGTTAATTAAATTCCTCTCTTTTGGGGTTTTCTGTTTTCTTGCTTGTGCACATCGAGATTGGTTTTCGTATTGTTTCATAGGTAATGATATATTCCTATAAATAAAAGAATCAATAATAATTATATATAGTAATTTTGCCCTTCCGCTCTGCTGTTTAAGTTTCTTTGAGTCTTGATTCTGAGTAATATTTTCTATGGTCATTACTTCAATACAGGCCAGATTACAGTAGCTCCAAATTCCTTTGGTAATAAACTTTTCTATATGTTACTAATCTTTTTTATACGAAAAAGTGATAAATAATTTTAACTTATTCATAAAGATTATTGTTTTTCAATTTTATTCTTCAAAATATATTTTTAAGGAAAACACTCTGTAAGTTTGAGGGAACTTTTGTTTGTTATTCTGTTAGCTCATAACAATAGTATTGGGTGATATATGGTTTTTTTATGCTATGTTTCAAGTCTTGCATGTGCTATACATTACACAATTTGATGGTGAATCTGTTTTCCTGTTATCAGGGAACAAATGAATGAACATGTGCACTTGTATGCGTACAGTTGGGTCTGATACTGACTACAGCATATTTTATTATGTTCTCTGTACTGGTAGTCATGAAGTGGATAAAAGAATATTATTAATTATGATACTTGTACCTTTGCAGGTTGATACAACGGCTTGTTTTTGCAGAGTAGATGCAGGTCTCAAAACTGTTGCTGGAGCAAAAAAATATGTTCCTGGAACAAAGCTCTGTCTTCAACCTGATATTAAACCATCTATTCATCCAACAAGGAACAAGCCTGCAAGTGGTAGCAGGAGCAGAAACCAATCTCCTTTGCTTCCAGGACTCCCTGATGATCTTGCTATTGCTTGCTTGATTCGGGTCCCAAGGGTGGAGCACTGTAAACTCCGACTAGTATGCAAAAGATGGTACCGACTTCTGTCTGGTAACTTCTTTTACTCACTGCGGAAAAGCCTTGGAATTGCAGAGGAATGGATATATGTAATTAAGAGAGACCGAGACGGGAAAATCTCATGGCATGCCTTTGACCCCATATACCAGCTCTGGCAGCCACTGCCTCCCGTCCCTAAGGAATATTCTGAAGCCCTTGGGTTTGGCTGTGCTGTTCTTAGTGGCTGTCACCTGTACTTGTTTGGTGGCAAAGACCCGCTGAAGGGATCAATGAGACGAGTTATTTTCTATAGCGCAAGGACTAATAAATGGCACCGTGCCCCAGACATGCTCCGTAGGCGACATTTTTTTGGTTCTTGTGTCATAAATAACTGCTTGTATGTTGCTGGTGGGGAGAATGGTGGGGTGCATCGGTCCTTGAGATCAGCTGAAGTTTATGATCCCAACAAGAATAGATGGTCTTTCATTTCAGATATGAGCACAGCAATGGTGCCCTTCATTGGGGTTGTTTACGAGGGCAAGTGGTTCTTGAAGGGGCTTGGAGCTCACCGGCAGGTTCTTAGTGAGGTATACCAACCAGAAACTGACAGCTGGGACCCCGTGTATGATGGAATGGTTGCAGGCTGGAGGAACCCAAGTGCTTCCTTAAATGGACATCTGTATGCTTTGGACTGTAAGGATGGCTGCAAAATCAGGGTTTATGATGAAGCAACTGATTCTTGGAGCAAGCATATTGACAGTAAGATGCATTTGGGAAATTCTCGAGCTCTGGAGGCAGCAGCTCTGGTTCCTCTGAATGGAAAACTATGCATTATCCGTAATAATATGAGTATATCTCTGGTTGATGTTTCGAAATCCAATGGTGAGAGGGGAGGTTCTGCTGAACATCTGTGGGAAACTATATCAGGGAAGGGGCAATTCAAGACTTTAGTTACAAACCTCTGGTCAAGCATTGCTGGCAGGAACCGCCTAAAAAGTCACATTGTTCACTGCCAGGTTCTCCAAGCGTAAAGACTGTAAATTATGTAGCATTCAGTGGTGGGTTCTCTGGATTTTATGCTCTTCAATTCTCTTTGATTTGATGAGCTGGGAAAGCTAAAATCTTGACTGATTAAGTTATAGACCATTGTTATATGTCCATAAGATTAAGGATTCATATGTACTATTGGAGATACTGAATCGACGAGGATGTAATGTTTTGCTAGTTGTCTAGTGTTACAAATATCTATCTATATGATACAACAATTACCACGTCAAGTTACAGAGCCTTTTGTTCCACAGAGGTAGTGTTGTTCTTGCCTTATTGCTGCAACTTTTGTACTAAGAGGTTTTGTTATTGTTTTAATATAATGCATGCATGAAGATGAAGCACCAACTTGTCTCATTTGGGAACAAATTTTCCAGATGTGCAACCTTGCCCCAGAAAAACTGCATTCTTATTTTTCACAAAGCACGAATAAAAATGGATGAGAATATAAAGGCCAAAACTCAACGTGTTAAACAAATTTTTATGCAACGAGGACAAAAATACTACTAACAAATCAACTATACAGTTTTTGAAATACAACAGAACATGTGACAGTGCCAGTAAATTGCATTATTTGTCGTTTTCAACTTTTTTTCTCATCAATGGCTACAAAAATATTGTACAAGTCTAACTAGAGGAATCAAGTAACTCTTCTACAATTTTGTAACATTGCCCATGCTGGTAACAGCAGTTTCAGCCACTCCCTGATTTTGAGAGGTAGGATTGTGCAAGGGAAAAGTACATTTCTTTCTGCTTTTTGTATTCATTGTATCGTAGGAAGAAATAACCAAGATAATCAAAATCAATTGGAGACATCTTAGCCTATAAACAACAGAAACAAATTAAAAGTTAAGACATTATTGTTTCTTGAGGTTGACGCACAATCACATAGCCAGAGGAGTACTGATACCTGGATAAGTGCCCACAAAGCCCAAAATATATGTGAAGCTAACATGAATGTATTTGCCTCAACATAGAGAGCTTCCAGTTCTTGGTCAGATACCTGGGTAAAAAACCAACAGCTTCAGGCAGAACTTTTCAAACTATACAATGACCTAAAGAATTGCATAGTTACATTCCCACATGGGTCCTGTGTATGATCCCGCTATAAGATTTCTTGTGTCCCAATAGATCCTGCTGAGGATTGGGAAGACAGTATTTATCAATTGCTGATGATATTAGATTTTTATTTCTCTCATGGATTCAGAACTGAGCATCCCATCCACACAATAAGCATGCAAACGTTCACAGACATTTGGGTACCCTACATGATACTAAACAAAGTCAAGATGACCATTCATGAGCAACACCTGTCTGCTGCAGTGTTTATGGGTTAATATAGGATATTTCCTATTTAGCTTGGGCATGCATAATTCAAGCAAATTACAACACATTTTCGTTTGGGGCAATATTTCAAGCTTCAAACCATTTTAAAGTATTCAACAATCATACTTGATGATGTAAAAACTAAATATTTGCCATCCACACATACCTCCTTTGGTTTGTCAGGTAGTAAATAATGCCTGAAGAAATAATATTGCTCATCTTTATTTGGGTATCTACATAACAACAATTCAAGAGATTAATAAATGTGATCTATCTATGTTATCACCGTGACTGTAAAGAAGAGGACAGCATCTAGGGGAAAAAAAGATTAGAAACTTACAAGCTATAGTCACAATCATAGCCAGCATATTCATTGAAGTGATTTCCAATGTCATAGCCTCTGTAATTGTATGATCCATACTCAAAATCGATAAAGTAGAGCTTATCTGGAAATTCATCAAATTAATAACAAAGTCAATAAAAGGAGAAATAGAAAACAATAATAGATGACCAGAAGAAAACGGATCATTATCGCTTGTTCATCCCTATAAGCATGCCAGACACCACATCCAGACTATACTTTCATCCTGTTTGGAAGCAGCCATCATTGGCATTTGATCAACTATAACCACAATGGATATTAACATGTTAATGTCCTTCTTTAATATATTTATTGTACTACTAAAAGATTTGATTCAAAAATTTTCAATTTGGTAAAAGTAAAATCAGTATCATTTGCCAGCCATCAGCCACCATTTTGCAAATATATCTTTTTGACCATATGTCCATAACTCCAGATGATAAAAACTTGTCTCCATTCCTTTATTGATGTGCCACAGCAGGGTTTCTGACAGAGTGGAATGAAAGGGAAGTTTATCGGTTTCTGAAATTTAAACCGAAGCAGACGAAAAATATGTAACCAGCACATGTACTTCTTAAATACTCTCCAATAGTTATCCAATATTTCTTAATCCAAAATTTGAAATATGCATATCAGGCACTTCTCAAGTGTCTCAAAATAAATACTAACACATCTCAATGATAAGTCATGGTGATATAACCTTTTCTGATGTAGAATAAGAGTAGTTATTAGAAAATACATAAGATGGATCAATTGCATATATTGTGACTTTCAAAGAATAAACAGCATTTAGTTTGGGTTGTTCATATTTGATATTCAACTGGCAATTCTAAGAAAATATACTGTGAGAGGTTCCAATAAACTTGGCAACTCATAATTGAACATTTCTCCTGCACAAAGAAGCATATGAACAAGAAGTCAAAAGTCAGTCTTACCTTGTTCATCATTAACCATTATATTCCCAGAAAGCAAGTCATTATGAGCAAACACCACCGGAGCATTTAGGAGGCCAGCTAATTCCTGTTCCATTCTCAGGAAACATCTCATAAATAGGATAAAACTTCTTAATTTTATGAATGGGAAATGCAAAATCAGCATATGGTAATTGCAAATCAATAAGAGCTGCTTGGATTAATAAACATAAACTGGTATCATGCATTAGAAATAAAATCAATTCACAGTTGCCTACAAGCATGAACTATAATATGGTTAAAAGAAGACAGATAGCGGTAAATGGCTATGGTTCTCAGGAACTGAAAAAGATGCATGATTAATGTTTATCCGCAATTTATGCATATTTATATGTCTTGCACTTATCTTCCCATGTGCATGCTACTGACAACCTGGTAAGCTATCAAAGAGCATTACTCAACAACATTACAGGAAAACCATGCACCTTTTAGGCTTCATTACCTGTAGTATAATGGCAAAAAATAATAGATTTAAACAAATGTTGAATTGTTGGGTTAAAGTCTCATATAGCAAGGTCTACGAAACATGTTAAAATAAAGAACTTCAGACAGACATCATTTTAGAATCGCAAAGAGACGCCAGGCTCTTCTCATCCTGACATCACTAACAACAAGGCATAGATAGAAGCAAGAGCACCAGTGAGCGGAGAGACTACCTTAAGCTCAACAACTTCTTTCTGAACCTCCTTGAATGAAATTGTCTCATACATCTTCTGCTTCTCAATATCATCAAATTCAAGAGCAGATGCTGCAAGAAGTGGAGGCAATTTAAACAAAATATGAATATCAGGGCAGGTGATTCAGCAGAATGATAACATAGAACAGTTAAAATATTCAAACTTGGAGACTAGACAAATTTATATGTGATGGGTTACGTGTAAGAAGCAAACCTTTTTCAAAAAACTTGGAGATATCATTCCACAGTTGAGGTTCTTTAGAACCAGGAATTTCCACTTGATGGAATCTATGCAGTTGTTTGGCAATTTCAGCGGCCAGCTTCGGATTTCTCATATCTGCCAAGCAAATAAAAAAATTTTAATGACAAGGTCATTTATTCTATTAAAGTTTCTGGCATATGATCTTCTGTGCTTACCTAACGGATTTAAAGTACGTGCATTGATAAAAGATTGCACCATTCCATTTCCAAAGACTGCAAGCAACTTCGCACCAAATCCTGCAGCTGAGAGGTATTTGATGGCCTAAATACAATATGCATGACTGTGAGCAATTATAAAGTAGAAAAGATGCAACTAAAAGGTAATCAAATGTACAAAAAGACCATGATTATCAAGACAATATCAACTACGAGCAACATAATTTAATTTGGATGAACCTCGCATTAAACAAACTAGCTGATAACACATTCATAAGAACCAATTTCTCAATAGACATAAGAACGCGTATAATTTTACACATAATCACATACAATAGGTTAATACAATCACCTGCAATTCCCGTTCACGATTGATAACATAATCAGTGTTAGGGCCGTACAATCTAACTGTCAAAGAAACATCATTTCCAGTCTCTTCCTTCATCGTAACCTTTAAAACTGCATGTTTGAACGCGAATTTCTTGTTCAGACAACTATTAACCATTGCAATTACTGGTACATATTACAATAAGAAATCTGATAAAATCAATGTTTTAAAACGTAAAACAAACACTGACGCAAATTCGTGATGCCGCCGGATACTGTCTCGACGGAGAAACGAGAATCGTCCAACTTTGACCACTTCTTGAACAGATCTTTGCATAACTCTCTGCCAAAATTTCAATCACAGCAATAGTTGCAAACTGCATTAAACTTAGTTGAGCTGAAATGATTTAAAAGGAAACACACACAAATAGCAAAAACAAAGATCCAGAAGTATCAGTTTTACGCAAAAACGAAGCGTAGAGATGAAACTGACATGACGGGAGGGGTCATTAGAGACAGAGAGAGAGAGGTGTCAACGGTGAGAGGAGATGATTGGAATTCAACGCTACCGTTCTCACGAGCTTCCGCTGCAACCTCCATTTCGTTCCAGATCTTGACTGCTCCCATATTCAGTGACTTTGCTCTTTTTCCGCTATTGTATAGCACAAATTCAAAACGAGAGATACTTGCGGTCACAGCGAAGCCGGGGCCCGGAAGTTCTTACTAATTACTAAATTACCAAGATTCGGGTGGACATCAGGTAAATATTTCAAAAGACGGTTTCAGCCTTCTGTTATTCTTGTTGCGCCCAATGTGTCCTGGGTTCACCAATAAATAATTTCTCTCTCATGTAATTCCAAATTTATTCGATATTTTGAAGTGAAACAAAATGATAGGTGATAGAGACCGATGTCTTTAGACAATAACATTGTTGTCATTAACGTACTATCATGACATAATAACATTGTTATTATTAACTCATTGTTGATTACATTATTTTATTATTAATGTGTAAATAGATTTAGAATTATGAATGTCTTAATATTTATCATATTAGTTGGGATCCAATGTTATTAAAAATATTTTTATGGTTGCATTATACATACAAAATTTGTATTTTAATTACTCCTTCATTTTATATTATTTAAGTATCACATTTATTGATATTATATATATATATATATAGCCAGCAAGTATTTATGTTTATTTATTAATTATTGATTACCGTAATAATAGTTTAAAACTTACCACTATTCTTGTGACTTGCAAAGAGTTTTTTGTATTTTACGGTAAAATAAAATTATACGACAAAAACCTCCAATGATATTAGTCTAAGAAAGTCAAACCCACAGAAATATATACTTGTCTTTTACATATAGAACATCTAAAATTAAACTTTGGAATTCTTCACACGCAACTGAGAAATATAGACGTGCACTTTTTCCCAAGAAGTGCAAAACTTTGATATAATCGCCGATTAACAGAAGAATATTATTGAAAAATCGTGTCGTTACGTTATAATTCCTTAATTTAAATGATTTTTTTTAATACAACAATATCTATTAATATTACAAGAGATTTATTAATATCAAAACTAAAATTTTAATGAATATTCTGTTATAATTCATCCAAAAATCTTGTCACACATAATGCGAGATAAGCTCATATTTATTTTGTGAGAGAATCTAAAGCTTTAATGAAAGTTTTAAAAATATTTTGTTATAATTCATCCAAAAGTCTTCACATATATAATGAGAAATATACTTACATTTATTTTGTGAAAGAATCTCTAATACAATAAAATACAATAAAATATACTCCTACATCATAGAGTCAATAAAGAACACTCCTGCATCTCATAGAGTTGGCTTCTCGGATTAGGCTGCAGTAATTTAAATGATTACTTCTTATTGTAAATTTTAAATTTTAAGCATTTTCCCTTTTTTGATTGGCGGCTAACTCGGTCCAAGGTTCTACAGGCCGTAATCTAGCATTAGTTAGGGTTTGCTGATTTTTCACACGGGATGAAATCCAACAAAATCCAAGATGCTTTCATTAATCCAACGCAATTAGGCGTTAATTAGCACGTGTCATTGTTTAAGAAAATATTATTGCAACGTGGCAGAATGTCGAGGGAAGATCGTGGATATTGAATGAATATCATGCATCATTATCTAAAATAAATAATGTTTTGAAATTAAAAGTAAGAAAAAAAATTCAAGAGAACTGCATAAATAAATACAGGTCTCCTTTTGTTTGATTGTGGAAGAAAAGTGTTGCTTTTAGAAACAAGTTAAAGAGTGCTCTTGGAAGAATCATCTTTCAGTCAACTTTGAAGGACAAATAGTGGAATTAAGGTTTTCTTTTCTTAAGCTTTCCACAAATTTTAGCGTAATTTTGAATAAAAATATTTTGACGGCAACCTCATCCCTTTCACAAAAGGGTATACCTGGAGAGGCTCATGGCAATCACGTGTAGAAAATGAAAGCATAACTTTCCTGCTACAGTAGTATTAATTCATTAAGATAATTGAATATTAAATAGGGCATGGTTAATCATTTTAGTATTCCGATCTAATGTAAACCAGCTGTGGGTATGATATCAACCGTCACGCACATCAATTTGAATTTACATATGTTAAATTAAAACTTAAAAACAAAAAAAGAAAAAACCCAATTTATAACATTCAAATCCTAATCTAAACAAAAGCAGGCGGCACCCCCTAATGCCAGCACATATCATAGAAACTAACACCACCATTGGCGGCCCAATGACACCGCCAATCGTTGAAACCAAAAAACACCAGCCGCAGCCCCTACACCGTCACCCCTCTCCACCAGTCACCCCACAAACGTCAGCCACTGCCCAGGTTTTTCTCCTCAGAAACTAATTCAACTTCTTGATTGTCGTGCTTCGTAGCATATTCTGATTCATAAAAAAGTTTGGATCCAATTCATTGGCAGAAGTGTGACGCTGCTTATTGGGTTTATTGATTCGGCTCTCAGTGAGCCTTGTATACCTAATTTGCTTGCTGTGCGATTCTTTGACACTGTTATTTTGTTTAGCAAAAGGAGACTTCTCTGTTCAGATTAAATTACTAATTGCAGAAAACTTGGAACTGAGTAATGAAGTCAAGACAAGGATCTACTTGTTGAAAGAAATGGGCCTTTAAATAAAGCCAATAATGCAAAAGGAATCCAATCCAGCTCAAAAGCACATCTGACCCAAGCCTAATTCTAATATCTTTTCCAGATTGCAGAAAGTGACAAAAGGTAGGTATAATGCAATTGCATTAACATACACTACAGTGATCAAATGCAGTACAAATGCAGAGAAAATCACAGCACCTTTTGTGGTGATGATAGCATATTCTATCTAGACTAATGTAGGCAAAATGTATGGAATTAATTAGGGTTGGTACTCTCTTGGGCCTTGTATAAAAGAGGCACTTTGTATCATCTTGTATTTGCAGCAACTGTTTACGTTGAATGTACATATACTCTGAAATTTTTTAAATTGGTATCAAAGCCATGGCTACAAGTGGAACCTTTCCACCACAAAACACAGCTCAAGAAGTTTAATCAAATGCTAAAAATGCTCATGCACAATAAGCAAACATTCTCAGTAACCAAACAAGCCAAATCAACACTTCTCTTGCCTTTGCACCACCGATTAAACTTACAAACACAAACTATTTGTTGTGGAAGACCCATGTTCTACCCAACATAAGGGCAAATGGTCTTGAAGGATACATAGATGGTAGTAGACCAAAACCACAAAGGATGTTGGTGAGCACTGGTCAAGATCAAAGTATCAATACCTCAATGAACCCAGATTTTCTGGTTTGGCAAAGGCAAGATCAAGCCTTAATGGGATGGCTTATTTCTTCAATGATTGACGAACACTTGGCTCAGTCATGGAGTGCAAGACATCAAGGGACATGTGGGCTACACTTCAAAGGCTGTACTCAGCACAAACAATAGCAAGGATATTGCAACTAAGAGGTAAGATTCATAACACCAAAAAAGAAGGAATGAGTATGCATGATTATTACCATAGGATAAAAACTTTGGTGGAAGACCTTAGAGCCACAGGAAACAATGTTTCAGACGATGAACTAGTCCTATACATCATGGAAGGACTCGGGTCACAATATGACTCAGTTGTGGTAAACATCACTTTTAAGCCTGAGAAGCTTCTACTCCAGGAAATCTATTCAATGCTTCTAAGCCAGGAAAGAAGAATTGAGAAGAACTTGTCTACAGGCAGTATCAACTTGGCAACTAACTTTTCAGCAAATTATGTGCAGTCAAGTTTCAACAACTTCCAAAGAAGAAATTGGCAAGAAATAAGCAATATGAACCAATTTGTAGCACAACCAAGTCAGTTTAAGGGAAACACTCAAACCAGAAGCAGGGAGAGGAACTTGCCAGGAGAAGAGAATAAACCCACACGTCTTAAAATCTATCACAGAGCAAGACATGAAGCTTCAAAGTGTTAGTACAGATTCAACAAAAAATTTACTCCAAGGCCAGACATAAGAGACTTTTAGAAGAAAGCGTATGTTGCAGCACCTGAGAGCACTACAGACCAATCTTGGTATTTGGATAGTGGTGCTATAAACCACATCACCAACAACCTTGCAAATCTCAATAATGGGGCAGAATATAGAGGGACTGATCAACTTACTGAAGGAAACAGTAACAAACTCCTTATCTCACATATTGATCATTCAATACTTGCCACTAAACACCCACAAATCATAAAACACTTATACCTGAATCATATTTTCTTTGTCCCTGCAATAACCAAAAACCTTGTTAGTATGTCAAAACTGATTGCAGATAATAATGTTAGCATTTTATTTGACAAAAACTTGTGTCTGATCTAGGACAAAACTCAGGAGAGAACTCTGCGGCAAGAAGTCGCTGAAGATGGACTTTATCGGCTTCTGAATTGCCCTTCTAATCATTATACATTATTTCCTTCAATTCTGTCAATTCTTTTAAATAATTCAATCCTGAAGAGTCCAGAGCCAATGTTGTCTTTCAGTTCAAGTTCTTTTGAGTTAGTTAACAAAGAAACGAATATAGTCAATGATTAGAATGTATGGCATAAAAAGTTAGGGCATCCAAATCTTGTTACTCTTAAGAAGAGTATTTCTGATTGTATCCCTTTGAGTAGCAATGAAAAACCAGCAGTGACATTTTGTGAAGTATGTCAGTATGGCAAATTTCATAGATTAAATTTCAAGAGCACAGAAACTAAAACCACAGAACCCCTCCAAGTCATACACTTTGACCTTTGGGGGCCTACACTTATATCTTCCAATCAAGGGCACAGATATTACATAGCATTCATTAATGACCTGGCTTGCTTTACTTGGGTCTTTCCTTTTAACAGCAAGGGTGAGTGAATCTTTAAATACTTTGACGAACTTCAAAACATAAATAGAGAATCTGCTCAATAACACAATTAAGTCATTTCAATGATATGGTGGGTGAATTTAGAGCCTTTGAACCATTCTTGAAATATGAAGGAATATCTTTAAGATACTTTTGCCCTCATACGCACCATTAAAATGGTAAAGTCGAGAGAAAACACAGACATCTTGTTGAAATAGGACTTGCTTTACTTGCACAGGCAAGCGTGCCCTTGAAGTTTTGGTAGGAAGCTTTCAGCACAGCTGCTTACTTGATAAATAGACTTGCCACACTTACCCTTAGCAACGTCTCACCTTTTGGAGCTCTTTTTCATGTCAAACCAGACTGCACCTTTATTAAGACCTTTGGCTGTGAGTGTTACCTCTTTCTTAGGCCATACAACATCTATAAATTTGATTTTCACACTTCTAAATGTGTTTTGCTAGGAGTCAGTGCTGTTCACAAGGGGTATTTGTGCCTACACATACAGGAAGCATTTAAATTGCTAGGCACGTGTCATTTAATGAAAATTCCTTTCCTTTTGAAAATGATAGCAACTTCGAAGAATGTCGAAAATCACAGTCTACAAATTCACTAAATCTTCTAGACCAATTTTATTCTGTATCCTTTCCATCAAGTGAACATACTGGTCACCACAGTACATTTGACAATAGTCCATTATTAAGCAGCAAAGCAGTAGTAGAAGACTTCCAACAAACATATGAAGAAACGACCCTTATTTCTACCTCAGATCCAAGCATAAAAACTAATTTTCCTCGAAATGAGCCAACAAAACAACCAAAAACATAGGACTCACCTAACTTACCACCTGCAGCACAAAATTTGCTTCCAACTCACCCATAATCACTAGAGCTAAAGCAGGAATATTCAAACCAAAATTGTACATCAGCATTGGAGCATTACATTGTTCTATAAACACTCCCGTAGATGTAAAAGCTGCACTGGCAGATCCTAGATAGAATTCAGCAATGACAGATGAATATAAGGCCTTGGTAGAAAACAACACTTAGTCACTGATACAGTATACTTCAAATATGAGGGTAGTTTGAAATAAACGAGTTTACAAAATTAAGGAAAATGCTGATGGGACAGTTTCAAAATTTAAGCAAGACTAGTTCCAAAGAGGTTCCATCAAACATCTGGAATTGATTACAATGAAACTTACTGTAATGCAATGTTCTTATGTAGGGAAAGGAAGGAAAATAGATTAATTTACTTTTCAAATTTGAAATTAAGATTTAATTACAATTGAATAAGATGGATAATAATTTTGATTTAGAAATTCAAATTTGGATTTTAAAATTAGGATTTATAGTTTTAATAAATTAGTTTATTTGATTTTTGAAGTTGAATCTTAAGTTATCACTTTTGAATGTGAAAGCCAATTTTTGGCTATAAATAGATGCAAGTATCTCATTTCACGCCATAAGTTTCACTTTACAAATTTACTTAATACTCTTTAAAAAGTTTTTTCTTTAAGTTTTACATTATTTTAAGGTTTGATAAAAGGAAGTGCTTAGAAGCATAACTAATCTGGGAAGTGGGTGGCTTATTATTGAGTATAGAGAAATTTTATTGGCTTGTTATTATTTTGAGGTAAGTAGATTTATATATAATGTATTGTAATCAAATGCTTAAAACTATTGATGACAATTGTAAGCATGAATATATTTATAAAAAATGGAATTGTTTCATGCATTTGTTTCAAGTAAGGCTTTCTATAAACTAAATTCTGAATTTTCTAAATTTGTATCATTTTCATGGTTTTAAGTAAAATAAATCTTGGTTTATGTTAATTAATTTCCTAAAATAAAAATTGTATCTTTTCTTATCTTATTAGTGTTTCGTAATATATTTTTTTTAAATGCATATTTTAGCTTAAAGAAAATTATTTTACTTGTACTTAAGTTGTGTATTTACTAAACTATAAAGTATATTAGTTTTTTATCAACACTTTCTTAGGTGAGTACAAATTTTTTTTCTTCGTACCCTAATTTTAAAAATGATTATTAGTTGTACTTTTTTATATAAATCATTAAATGCATTACATGAATTGAATATAAGAAATAATGTTATCAAACCTATTGTAAATGAAAAGTCATATTTAGTAATTAAGTTACCAACTAACTAGCTACGTTACTGTTTATGCACTTATTGACTATTAATGCCTGGATTTCTGGGGTACAAATTGTCACGTGCTGCCAATTTGGAAGCGAAACCACCGAAAGTGCAAGAGCACGAGAGCGCGCTCAAGTTCCAAACTCACCTACCCTCTCGACGAAGAGTGTACATTGGCAGATGAACAGTATCCAAGTGAATAATAACACGCGAACGGAATGGGGATTTCGAGAAGCGTTCCAGGGTAAGCGGAGCAAGACGAGAGTATGCCTAACTTCCTACCATAGCGACCAAGGCTGAGCATGTCAGCAACCCTTGAAAGCAACCACCTCAAGCATCATTTAGGCTAGGCAACCAATCACAAGAGAGAAGCAAGCTGAACAGCACACAAGATAGTTTAGTAACTAAGTTTGGCTTCCTTAGAATTGTGATCCAATAGGCTCAAATTAGAGATAGTGGTGGTAGATAGAATATTGTTTATTTTATACAAATTTATGTAAATGCATTTATCTTGGCCATTGAAAGTGCTTGTGCAAATTGAATCATGGCTATCCATTTGTAAATATATATCGTATAGCGTTGTGTAATGAAAAAAAGAACTAATTTTTCTCTTCCACTTGTGCTCACATTTTCTTCTTCTTCTTCTCCATTTTAGCTCCCAATTTGAGCACTAAATTAACACATCTCACGGTCACTTCTTGCACCCACCTAAACATAAATTGATCTTGGATTGAAAAGGGCTTACTTGGGCAATGCACAGTAGCTTGCCTAAGTGTCACACGTAACTGAAATTCCACTTCAATTTCTAACATGTGACAGTGCGGTATCAGAGCAATTTGTGTTGGTTTGTGTGGTAAGCATCTCTGCAACTTATTCTTATTGATTTTGGAAGATTACACTAGCTACAAACCCTAGGTTGTAGAAATTTTGGCTGTAGTGTTGTGGCTGAAATTTCTACGTTTATACACTTTGGTTTGTTGCTGTGATTGTGGAATTTTCTAGGTTATGGCTTGCTAGTTGTTGGTGAAATTATTGCCGAATTTGTGTTGTGTTGGAAAGTTTGGTTATAAGCATAAATCATGACAGCCAAAGATGTAGAGGCTAGTGGTGTTGCGGAGGTTGTGCAGGAAGAATATGGACATGTTTAAAGCTCAAAAAGAGGGGGAAAGGAGAGAGTTATGTCCAAGGAGATGGTAAGCTCATTTGACGCTAAATGGGCTAGGGTTGAGCTTTCGTTGGGTGACAACCGTGAGTGCTTAGATACGTTGGATGATAGAATGAGTCAGCGTGAGGCAGAAATTGACACTACCAGTGTCGAAAGTCGACTCCAACATATTTTTGACACATTTGTGAATTCCATGAGGTTGGCCATGGAAGAATTTTGGGAGAGAGTTAATGTTGAATTAGGTTCTGTTAAGGCGGAATTGGCGAAGGTTAGGCAAGACCTCGCATTATGCAAAACCGCCACTGCTTTAAGTGTAAGTACCAGCAGCGTATCGAGAATTAAGGTTCCGGATCCGCCTAAGTTTAAAGGCAAGCGGGACGCCAAAGAAATCGACATATTCCTATGGATGATAGAGCATTACTTTGACGCCATTCAAATGCATGAAGACGAGCTTTGAATTAATACCGTTACTCTTTGTTTCGATGGTGATGCGGCGTTATGGTGGAAACGTTGACATACGAAGATGAAGAGGGGTTTGTGCTGGATTGATACTTGGGAGGTGTTTGAAGGCAAGTTGAAACGATAATTCTACCCCGAGAATGTTAAGGAGGCTACAATAAAAAAGTTTCGAGGATTTAGGCAGCAGGGGTCAATAACCGAGAATGTGCGGAAATACAATTCGCTCATGCTCAAGATCACCGAAATGCCGGAGAAAAGCCAATTACTGTTTTTCATGGTAGGTTGCAGTAATAGGTAGAGTAAGAGTTGTAGAGAAGAAATATTCAAAACCTTGCCTCGGCAATTGCAGCGGCGGAATCCTTAATTGAGCTTCGCTGAGAGTTTTCGAAACGTGACCAGAACTAAAAACCGACTAGAAATGGCCATGATAAAGGTAGGGGAGTAAAGCCTCACAAGTTGAGAACCCAATACAAGATGGGGCGGCCACCAAAAGCTCTCGAACAGTGAGATGACAATAATGGGTAATTCAACAAGCAGTGCGAGCGAAAGCAATGAACGTGCTACTTGTGTGGCGAGGATCATCATATCAAAGAGTGCCCGCAACGGAACTACCTTAATGCTTTACTAAGCTCATTTAAATCAGATGAGGATACCTCGATTGCAGCCTTACGGATCTTCAACGCAATGAAGGCCAAAGGGGAGTACGGGAGAAAGACGTTCGGGGCCAATTTAGTAGTGAAGGAGAAGCCCGGGAAAACATTAAAGTATATCGATGTTAGCATCAAACGGTCAAGCATCAAAGTCTTCATAGATAGCGGTGCTAACCATTGCGCAGTTGTCGAAAAATTGGTAAAGTAGCGGGGTTTGGCGCTGAACGAGGAGTCAGGGTTGATCAAGGTAGTGGATTGGCCTTATCGGCCAATTTATGGAGTTGTTCAGAGTGTCTCGATCAGAGTCGAAACATGGGAAGGCAGAATCGACTTCACTGTGGTACTGATGAACAACTTCTAGTTTGTGTTGAACAACAAGTTTATCGACAAGTTGTTGCCCTTCACGTTCACAAAGGATGGTTGTATGGAGTTTACGGATGCCGGGAAGCAACATAAGGTGTCAATCAATAAAGTTCGAGTTAGTGGCAATGTGTTTTAACTTTTTAGGTTAGATGTGGAGTGGAGAGTTAACCGACGGAAATGAAGCAAGATGGTACTCCCTCATCCAACACCCATGGCCAGAATTCAAATGCAAAGTGCTCAATTTATGCCGGTTCGCATCAGAGAAAGGGGAACGTAGCGGTGCAAGCTCAAGTCCTCGACAGTAAGCTTGACGAGGGCGTCAAGCACTTCGATGGGGGAGAGTGTCATGTGTCGCTAATTCGGAAGCATAACTGCTGAAAACCCAAGAACACGAGAGTGCGCTTCTTGCAGAATAAGCGCGCTCAAGTTCCGGACTCACATACCCTCTCGACGGAAAGCGTACATTCATAGATGAACAGTAGCTCGCAAGCAGAATAAGGATTTCGAGAGGCGTTGGAGAGTGAGAAGAGGAAGACAACAGCATGCCTGACTTCCTACCATGGCGACCGAGGCTGACCATGGATCACAAGCCCAAATTAAAGATAGTGGTGGTAGGTAGGATATTTGTTTATTTTATGTAAATTTATGTAAATGCATTTATCTTGGCTATTGAAAGTACTTGTGTAAATTGAATCATGACCATCCATTTGTAAATTTATGTTGTATAGCGTTGTGTAATGAAAAAAAGAACCCATTTTTCTGTTCCACTTGTGTCTAACATTTTCTTCTTCTTCTTCTCCATTTTTGCTCCCAATTTGAGTACCAAATTAACACATCTTACGGCCGCTTCTTGCACCCCCCTAAACACAAATTGATTTTGGGTTGAAAAGAGCTTACTTGGGCAGTGCACAGCAGCTTGTCTAAGTGCCGCACGTAACCAAAATTCCGTTTCAATTTCCATTACGTGACAGAATGTACTGAATTGTGATAAATAAGACACCGAGATATTGGTAATATTATGATACATGAAATAAATATATTGTTAAATGTGTTGTTGCATATTAAAATTTTATAAATTTTTTCATGTTTTGTTTTATTAAATATGAGGTTCATACTTACATATTATTGAATGTTTCTATCAAAATAAGAATTCGTTTATCTATTTATAATATTATTGTTCTTAAAATTAATGTTTTATAATTATTTTCTTTATTTTTTATTTACAATTTTATGTATAAATTTACTTACCAAGTAGGCAGCTCACTCCTTGTCATCACTAGTTTGCAAATTAAGATATGAATAAAGAATTGATAGAGATTTAGAGTTTGTCTATTTCAGAGATTAGAATGTTTTGTAATAACGAACATTTAGCTTTAAACTTTTATTTTGGCTTAAATCATCATTAAAAATTTGTTATACTTTAAAATTTTATGTTGTATTTGAAAATTTTATTTTATCTATAATGATAAGTTTGATAGAATTTGAAATTAAGTTGCACCATAATTTTTGTTTTGTTGAGGCTAAATTTGAAGTGTTACACTTACAGTCTAGTGGTTAAAATGCAACAGTTAGAATCATTCTAAGTCTTGCAACTACTAAAAATTTGTTAGTTAAGGCAGGTGAATGTAAATAACGCTTTCTTGAATAGTGGAACTAATAGAAACTATATATATGATTCAACCAGAAGGTTTTGTTGACTCTACAAAGCCTGAACGTGGGTATAAACCAAATAAAACCTTATATAGACTTAAACAAGCTCCAAGAGCATGGTCTGAAAGGTTAAAAAATGCTTTGAAGGAATGGGGTTTTAGTAGCTCGAGATGTGACATATCTCTCTTTTTCAAAAATCTAGATAGAGAGTTGGTAATGGTTCTCATTTACATTGATGATATAATTATCACATGAAGTAGCACATTTCAAATTGAGGAGACAATAAAAAGTATGAACAAGACTTTTGTCTTAAAAAATCTTAATAATCTACACTTTTTTTTAGGAATTGAAGTGAATAGAATAAAAACCAATCTCACTCTATCACAAAACAAATATATCTCTGAACTATTGAAAAGAGTGAATATGTTGGAATGTAAGGGTACAAACACTCCATCATCCTTGGGTGTAAAACTTTCGAAGGAAGTTGGATAAGTATTTAGAGGCACTTTCACAGGAGTGTAATAAGTGCTTTGCAATATGCAACACTCACAAGTCTAGAACTAGCATTTGCAATGAACAAACTTAGTCAATACATGTCAAACCCTTTAGTGCCACATTGGACTGCGTGCAAAAGAATCTTAAGATACTTGAGAAACACAATCAACTATGGCCTGAAATTCAGAACATCTAGTAGCTGAAACCTAACAACATTTTGTTATGCAGATTGGGGAGTGATATTAATAATAGAAGGTCAATCAATGGCTACTGTATTTATTTGGGTTGAGAATTTAATGGCTTAGAGTTCGAAGAAACAAGAAGTAATGGCAAGATCTAGTGCCGAATCTGAATATAGAGCTATGGCACAATTAGTGGCAAAAGTTACTTGGATAAAGTCTCTTCTTGATGAGTCGAGCTTGAATCTTACTGAAACTCTTGTGATCCTAAGTGACAACAGTAGTGCAGTAGCTATGGCAGCCAACCTAGTTTTTCACACTTGGACCAAGCACATTGAAATTTATTTGCATTTCGCAAGAGATAAAGTATCACGAGGAGAAATATATATTGAATGTGTGCCCAGTGAAGAATAGACAGCACATCATAACCTCAAGTTTGAAGGGGGGTGTTCAAAGAAATGGGCCTTTAGATGACGCCAATAATGCAAAAGGAATCCAATTCTCATATCCTTTACAGACTGTAGAAAGTGACAAAAGGTAGGTACAATGCAATTGCATTAACATCTACTGCAGTGATCAAATACCGTACGAATGTAGAGAAAATCATAGCATCTTATGTGGTGATGATAGCATATTCTACCTAGACTAGTGTAGGCAAGATGTGTGGAATTAATTATGGTTGGTTCTCTCTCAGGTCTTGTATAAGAGAGGCACTTTGTATCATCTTGTATTTGCAGCCAGTGTTTACATTAAATATACATATGCTCTGAAATTTTTTAAGTCTATTGGACATGTTTTCTTTTACGAACCAAATGAGCGAAGACACTATTTGGGTTTTTCAATTACTTAACTATTAAGATCTATTTTTTTTATTAGTGGGTATTTGTTTTGAGCATTAGATAATGATACTCCACTGCCTTTCATTTCACTGTTAGAATGTTTGATTTATTATTAATTTTTTGTTCATAAGTTCTTATCAATTCAATGTCAGAATTTTATTTTACGTGAAAATGTACTTACTTTAGTCAATTCATATACAAACATTCAAATAGACGAAAATACGTATTAATTTTCACAAATTACCTAAATCTCTTTACAAAATACAACGTTTCATGAAATCAGATTTAATTGTTTGTAAATAGAATTGAAGACAAGTATATAAATTATATGACATTCTCATTTTTAATGATGTAAAGAAAGTTATTTTTTAAAATTTTAAATAAATTAAAAAATTGAGTGATAAATGCCATCACAGAATTTTGAGTTATGAAATGTTCGGAGAATTTAACACCACTCTTATTAGTGACAAAAAAAAAAAAACGCATTGCTTGTAGTAGTCGCCAAAAGAGAAAAAATTATTACTCTTATTAGGTAGATGTGAACTTCTATCGGGGGGCCCAGCATACGATCAATGGAGCCCAACAACTAATGACAGAGAATTGGGCTTAACATTTTCCTAACTTTTGCCGGGTAAGGATGAGTTTTACTCTAGTTTTCACACAATGCCCGAGCTTAACCGGTTAAATCCGCTCATCATTACCAGTTTAAAGGAGGCCTTACTCAGTGACCCGCCCAAACCGGACCCGTCTCTCTCAACCCGCTTCAACAGAAAACATGCAGAGACAAATCTTGAAGAACACCACCCTGAAATTCGCCACTCACGGTCTTCTCCAGTTCAATCAACAGGTAAGCCCATTTTCCAATTTCTCAAGTACTTTCATCTGAAGCAGTTACTTTTCTCTGCGGTTTTAAATTACAGAGATGGCTGCACACCCGAAACAAGAAAGCAATGGAACTAATAGCAAAAGGGTGGAGCGCTTTGAAAGAAGTCAATAGGGTCATCGATTACTGCGAACTCAATGATCGCCGCCTTATCCCACTCCTTAAGGTCTGTTATAGATGTAATATGTGTATGTATGGCTTTTTTTATCGTTATTATGTTGTACTTGTACATGCAATTATTGAAGCCTGGTCTTTTATCCTTATAATTTGATTTCTGTTTTATATGGAGGCTGAAATTTATATTTGTATATAAAGAGGTTTTAACTGATCAGTTTGTGATTGATTGAACTAGATAACAATATGGGTCGGCTCATTTTGTTTGGATGTTAGGGAATGTAAATAGGAGAATTAATTAAACTGAATTTTAAGTCGTGGACGCTGAAAATAGTGGAGGATGCTAGATTGTTAATTGGAGATCCTATGACGCTGAAGTAGGTAATTTTTTGTCAAAACGGTTTTTGAATTTTATATTTTCTGTTTTCCTTTTCCTCTTTATATTAGACAGCAAAGGAGAACTTTGAGTTGGCTCTGGAGGTGGACAATTCAAATACCCATGCGAGATACTGGTTATCCAAGTTGCATTTGAAATACCACGTTCCTGGGGCATGCAAAGCTGTGTAAGTGATCCCTTTACTTTGATTAAATTATCATTTCTTAAATTTTGTGTCCCTGCTGCCGTAAATGTCCATGACTCAGCAGTAAAAGGGCACTGGTAGTTTGCATGGCTTTAACACATGATTGATACTTTTTTCTCTTTTTTACATGATAGGGGAGCTGCTTTATTGGTAGAAGCTGCTAATATGGGTGATCCGGATGCCCAATACGAATTAGGTTGTCGTTTGAGAGTTGAGGTTAGAACCCCAATCATCATATTGATGCTAGCAATAATAGTTAAGAGCAAACTTATTTTTAAGGTTATTTGTACAAACATAATTGCTATTGTATCTAACATAAAATCTTAAGAAATTAGTTTGTGGCTTTTCATAACAACTTCTCATGTGCGGTGCTCATGTTCTTATGAAAAGTTGATCTTAAAAAATTAGTTTATTGTATGTATAGCTGGTAATCTAAGTTGCATATTTCAAGTATTAGTTGTAAACTTCACCAAATACTCTTATTCTATTCCCACTGTTTTAAGGTGTTCCTTTTCTAGGAGCTTAATCTGATATATGTGAACGAGAAATGCCACAAGTAGGTATGGTTAATACATCAGCATTTACTATATTATCCATGTGTTATGTCAGACTTCTTTATCTAAGAAGTAATTCCCACTAATTTATTTCTTTTGAATTTTTTTTTTTCAATAGAATGATTATGTCCAATCAGATCAACAAGCTTTCTACTACATAGAGAAAGCTGTTGACCAGGTATGTTCTGCGAAGCAGCCACATAATGATGATGCTTCCAGATTACGTCTCAAAACCTTATGGAGCTTTTCTTTTTCAGTTGCATCCAGGTGCTCTTTACCTTCTAGGTGCTGTATATTTGACAGGGGACTGTGTGAAGAAGGATATTGCCTCTGCTTTATGGTGTTTTCATAGGGCATCAGAGAAGGTAAGTTGTTTTTAATGCTTAACACACTGCAATTATTAGTTATCATTAGCAGAATTTTTGTTCGTCTTTTGGTAATAATGATAGGAAACTCTGTGTGACAAATTGGTTGTCAGATAGTTCTTGGCAAAGGCAGTAAAATTCTAATAGTGTTGGATCAAATGCTTAGTGTTTTATGGATGCTGTTAACTATTTAAACATTTCCAAGTTTGAGCGCACTCCTTTGGACTGGATACTTAGTTTAGTGTTTGAAGACTCATCATTGAGCTCAAATAGCTGTGATTTGAATTTGGCTAACCAAGCGAAGTGTGTTTTAAAGTCAACTAGCATGAATATAAATGCATCTTTGACTGTGGAGCAGAAGAACAATTTCCTGGTTATGTTGTAATTTACAAACTATAACTCATATTAATTAAACTACTAAAGTTACAAGTACCACCAAGGGCAAAAACTTTCTGCTTGATTAACTAAATGCTGTACTAAATGCTGAGAGAATACAACAATGCAAAATCATAAAGTCTCTTCAAATGAAGTTGAAGAATGCTCAACTGGCGTGTTTAGTACAGATTTCACCTCTAGTCTTCAACTTAATGCAGGGACATGCAGGTGCAGCCATAGCATATGGATCTCTCCTTCTTAGAGGTAAGCTGTTTCCAGCTTTATATGACTTTTGATAAATGTTTGGGTCCTCAATTTTATTTTTCCCATTTATGGACCATATTTACATTCCATATCTTGTTATTTGGTACAACCAAGAATTTTATCACCCCATAAGATACCTATGTGAGTGTCACATGTTTGATTTCTGTAGATCACATCTTGTTACCATGACCAAGTGATTAACAGGCACATTTAATAGACATGGCCTGTCTGGTGTGGTTGTGAGTTTCCTCCTGCAGGATCATTTAGATGGATAATGAGAAATTTGGCCATCCAGTAGTGTAGATTGTAGAAGATGAATGATCTGTCTAGTTTGCATAAATTGTTTGGCTTCCGCTGAATGGTGACATTGCTATACCTTAGGTGCACAAGTTCCAGAATCTTTGACAAAATTGAATTCAAAAGGGGGCTCGCTGGCAAAAAAGGCAAGGAAGAAAACAGAAAGCAAGTTGATGAATCCAGTGGAGACGGCAAAAGAACAGTTTGCGGTAGCAGCAAGAGCAGGATGTGATCTTGGATTGAAATGGTTGCACAGACTTGAAGAGGAAGAGAAACGTCTGCTGACTGAGAATAGCTCTATAAAAGTTGGATAGAACGCACCAAATTATTTGTCCGAACTCATCATACATTAACTAATGTATCATGATAGGAGTGGATGACTAAACTAGAGATTCAAATCTTGTTTATTGCATAGATTTTCTTTTTTCAATCTTTCAATATATTTCATATCTCTTAAGATTGAGTTTGTGCGTGAAGTGTTACTCAAACCCTTTTTTTAAAGAAAACGGAAAAGAATATGTTTGAACGTATATTCCAAGCTAAGAGAGCGCTGATGATGTATTAAAGCTCTCGGTTTGCGCATTGTGATCAAGTTATTGTGATCTAAAGTGTGGTTTTATGGTCACTTGTATTGAATTGTGGTGATAAAATTACCTCACATCCTGGATGGTGGTGCAAGAGAAGCAAATGGAGAGCTGAAGGCATTTAAAAGAGATGTGACGATGTGGTAAAACTAGCCTTTTTTGTCTGTTGACGTGATTGCTATGGCTAATTATACCTTTTAGCACCGGGGTAACGTCCTTTGGAAATTGGCGGTAGTAGTCTGGTTTCCACTATTACCATGTGCTCTTCGAAACGGAATTGCAATCCAATCCAAATGGCTATAAACTCCACCGTAACCTAATGGCTATCGCTTATCAGCAACCAACCATGAAATGCTACTGAAACTCATTTGAATCGAGTAATGACGATGATAATAATAGTTTTTGGATCATTGATGATTTTTTTTTTTTAATTTTTTGTTATTATTAATAATATATTAACTAAATTATCTCCGATAAGGTACAGTAAATTAATTAATTAACATTAATTGATGAAGGGTTTTGGAATTGGGCGTTTGTGCTTCTCCATATCAACACTCCGCTCGCTTTTATTGCCCGTTGGAAACTGCACCCACTTGCGGCAGCCAATAAGGTTGACCCCGACCCCACTGTAGAAACAGATATTTTCATACATAATACAACCATAATCGACTGCGAGTACTCTCTCCCTATTCTCTCCACGTCACCCTATGATAATACTCCACTGTCACTAAAATCTAAATCAGGGTTAACTTCGTCCAAGAACAAATGGAGCCCACACGGGCATGAGCATGACTCGAACGCAGGAAATAATTCTCATTTTCTCTCGTTCCTCAAATCCTCCCTGCACGCTTCCTACTCTCTCGGAAATGCATTTCTCTCCTTTCTCGTGAATCTGTTTGTTCCTCTCTCCCCCTCTCTGTAAAGGGCTGTTTCATGGCGAAGGGGAAATATCTCTTTCTCCTACAAAATCCTCTTCACCTCACCATTTGCAGCTCGACATCTCTCACCGACTTTTCATATTCTCATTTTTAATTTTGTAATGTAACCAATTTTCTTCTCCGGCATCAAATAGCAGTCCGTGCAACTCTTTCTGCAATATTTATATATATATATATATATATATACATACACGCGCGCGCGCGCACAAAGACACGCAAACAGAGCCTTCGTCTTTTTCAAAACTGTGAACTTCTCCGTCACACTCCTTTGTGCAAAACTTTTAGTGTTTCCGTACTCTTCTTTTCTTTTTCTACTTGCTTTTGTGTTGCAGACGTTAACCATGACTTGGGCAGATGAAGCTAATGAGTTAACCCATAACCCGACTCACCCATTTCGCCGAACTCGACAGAAATACATACCACCCTCTCTCAGACAGACTTGCAAAAGCAATTGTGTTACTAATCTCAATAGCACTCGGCCCCCCTCGTTTAACTTCTCTACTGAATCAGCTCCCAGTTTCAACTACTCCAGTTTCAACTCACACCAACTCCGTGGCTCGTCTCCCCCACTCGGCCGTGGCCGTGGTCGTGGTCGCAACTCATATGGAGCCGCCTCAAACCCAAACCAAAACTCAACCTCTTATAACATTACTAACAAGTTTGAGCAACTGGAGCTTAAACAAGATGATGATAGTACTGATAACAATAACGTTAACGCTATAAACTTTGATGCATATGAGGACATTCCGGTGCAGGCCAGTGGGTCTGAAATACCTGAACCTGTCGCGAGCTTTGATGAGATTGACTTGGGTGAAGCATTGAGCCAAAATATTAAGAGGTGCAAGTACGTGAAACCAACGCCCGTACAGCGCCATGCGATACCAATAGCTGTTGCTGGGCGTGACTTAATGGCATGTGCGCAGACTGGGTCGGGGAAAACCGCTGCCTTTTGTTTTCCGATCATTTGTGGGATTTTGCGAGACCGTTTTAAGCAGGTGCGGACGGGTGGTGGTGGGTTCAGGGTTGCGTACCCGAGTGCTCTTATCTTGTCCCCTACCAGAGAGTTGTCATGTCAGGTTGTTTTGTTTTTGGTTTGTTCATGAGTTATTGCATTGTTTCTTTCTTCTTTTTATTTTTTTTTTCATTTCTTTATTAACTTTTCCTCTTTTGGTTTCAGATACATGAGGAGGCGACGAAGTTTGCTTACAAGACTGGGCTCAAAGTCGCGGTTGCGTATGGAGGGGCACTCATTGCGGAACAAGTACAGTCTCTTTGTACATTTTCCTTGTTTATTTTATTCATTTTTCATGTTCATGACATTTTATCATTGCTAAAGGCAGATTATGTACTTATTTAGTTTTTTCTTGGTATATTTCTTGTCATTTCCTAAAAGAAGTTACAATGTGCAAGGTTGTTGAGTATTAATTATATATATGTTTATGATGTGTATGCATTCTACGAAGGGAGATCTTACTTATTTTAATCAAACTAGTTATTGTTTGTGGGAGAGATAGTTCGATGTTTTTCAGTTCATAGATAATAAAAACACTAGTAGGTGTTGTTCCTTGGCTGTGGTCCAGATGTTTCTTTTCTATTTAAGCTATCATTATTATGGAATCATTAGTACACTCTTCCAAATCTCTCTTTTAAATTACCATTAATAATTTCCACTTTAATAAATTAATGATTCTTCATATTGCAGTGCTTTTTACTCCTTTTTATCTTCTTGAATTGAATCATAAAATATATGCTTTTGAACTAATTGTTGCTGATGTCCCTTCATGATCTCCTAATGCAGTTCCGCAATTTGGAGAAAGGTGTTGACATCTTAGTTGCTACTCCTGGACGCTTGGTGGATATGATTCAGAAAGCTGGCGTCTCTCTTAAAATGATAAAGTATTTGGCCTTAGATGAGGCCGATAGAATGTTGGATATGGGATTTGAGCAGCAGATTAGGAAGATTGTCGAACAAATGGGCATGCCTCCCCCAGGATCAAGGCAGACTATGCTTTTCAGTGCTACATTTCCTGATGATATACAGGTTAATTCACTCCTTCTCTTGTTGTGACATGCCATTGAGCACTAAATGGTATTTGGAATGTATTGTATTTGTTGCCTTTCTCTTTTCTTTTCTATAGACGTAAATAGTGAGATCTGGTGTACATAAAGCGTGCAGCGTTAACTTTGTCTGGTTCGAGCATGCTGAGTTGAGCTCTGTGTTGAGATTTGAGATACGGAATTTGTTAATTGTGAAACTAATTGAATGCATTTCCTCTTTAACAATTTAAGTTAATAGTTTGGAACATTCACGTACATACTATTGGAATGACCTCGCATGATTTTTTGTTTTTGGTTTGCAGAGACTTGCGTCTGATTTTCTTTCAAATTACATATTTCTGACTGTTGGAAAAGTTGGTTCAAGCACCGATTTAATTGCTCAAAGAATTGAACTAGTTCAGGATATGGATAAAAGAAGCCGTCTCATGAATCTTCTTTGTGCCCAAAAGACAAATGGACAGGTATTTTGGCTGATCTACTTATTCTAGTGTGAAGTTGATACTATATCCATATTTCTTGTATAATAGATTAGAGCTTAATTTTTATCAATTCTCTGAATCTGAAATTCTTACTATTTGTATATATTGCAGCCTGCCTTAACTCTAGTTTTTGTTGAAACAAAGAGAGGAGCAGATGCATTAGAACATTGGCTGTGCATGAATGGTTTACCGGCAATAGCAATACATGGTGACAAAGTGCAAAGGGTTAGCTCTTCTTTCATCTTTGAGTATCTTTTGCTATTTTTCTATTCTACATATGAAATATGAGTTTCATGGATGTCAATTTACGGTCTCTCTGTTAGAGGGCAATACCATAATTCCGGTTTTATTTTTGCTTGGTGTAGCCTGCTTAGTGCTTTGTTGTAAGTTTTAAAGTTCCTTTATCCTGATATGGTTGTTATGGTGCTGCACTTGAAGCAAACTAATTTGGGAGCATGCCAGAAGTACTGTCTCTTGTATATATGGAAGTTATTAATTTTGGTAATTTAATGTTGGTAGCAAATATGTTTAGTCACTTAAGCCACAATCTGTTGGAAACACAATTTTGTTTTACCAATAATGGTAGTTTTTCTTATCTTCAGCAAATTTGCCCTTTTGCTTTCTGATATGATGTAAATTTTCTTGTTAAATTTTTGAAGGAGAGGGAACGCGCCCTGAGGTCTTTTAAAAGTGCTATGACTCCAATTTTAGTGGCAACAGATGTTGCTTCACGAGGCCTGGACATACCATGTGTTGCCCATGTCATCAACTTTGACATGCCAAAAGGCATAGATGTCTACGTTCATAGAATAGGCCGCACTGGCCGTGCTGGTAATTCTGGCCTGGCAACTGCATTCTTCAGTGACAAGAACCTTCCACTTGCGAAGCCACTAGTTGATCTAATGCATGAGGCAAAACAGGAAGTTCCTTCTTGGCTTAGCAAGTATGCTGAGAATTCTTCTGGTGGCAGTGGTCGAGCTAGCAGGTATGGACGTAGCAAATTTAGTGGCTCTGACTTTCGGACAAGATTGCAAATTTGGGGTGATAATTATCAACGTCCAGGCACCAATGATGATGAGAATTCTGTTATAGATGCTCAGGATGCTGCATCTAGTGAAGTTGGTTATACTGCTCCTGCTCCAGCCAGTACTGAATATTATGCCACCGCTTATGCTGATTACCATGCTCTCGCTGATGTGGATTCTTATGCTACCGGCTCTCGTGAATATGGAGATGGTCATGAATCCATCGTTGCTAGTGGTTGGGATCAGGCATGATGGCATGGACGCCAATCTCACTGGTAGCTTCTTTTATACTAAGGGGTAAATAAATATATGGTTTGCAGGACTTGGAAATAGAAATGGCAGCTGAAGGTTAACAAGTTGGAAATAGAACAGACAAATTCTGCCCTTATATTTTGCCTTTTTTTGTTAATGTTTTTTGGAAATACTCTCTCTGCTTGGTTTTTTTATCAGGAAGTTTTAAACCCTTTTCTTGCTTGAATGGTTTTTGTTCTTGCCAGTTGGGTCTCAAGCATTAATGCAGGAGGAAAAGCTTATTTTTTGTTGACTGCTAAAGCTTCTGCTACAAACCCTTTACTGTGATACTGTCTTCAACAAACTGAAGGCTGGTTCAATTGCATGCAGTTTATATGCTTTTGGACCGACTTTGAGCAGTGTCTAGACTCTAGATGTTGGTTTCCATTATGGGCCAAATTTTTGTGCTTTTGAATGTTTAATGCTCTTCATAATTGCTTCATATTTAATTCTTTTATAAGATTTACTCTTATTTTGACCGAGTAATATTTCTACAACAAAGTGTTATAACAGTTCGCAGGCGCAGTTAAAAGTAGTTAGAAGGCGTTATAACTCAAGTTAAATACTACAAACAAAATGCTTACTAATTAGAAATATCTTGTTTTTCGCAACTATTTTCAATAAAGCGTGTATCATGCACATTTTAATTTTTTACCCAAATTTCTAGCAATACTCAAACGAGCAGTGAGATTCAAAGAAATAAAGTAAATTATTTTAATTGTTAGAATTCATTTAAAAAAATTTTATTTGTCAATTGAAAATTATTGTCATATTAAAGTAGAATATAATTTACTTTAATTATTATATTCTATGATTTTGTTTACTATTTATTATTCATTCATATAATTTTTAAAAATATTTATTTCAGTTTAATCCGGACTCATTATTCATCTGACAAAGACGAAACCCTAGCCCAGCAAGACCGCTAAAAACAAAAAGGGAAAAAAGCAACAACAGAAGTGAAGCATCCATTCCTGTTCTCAGGCTTCTCTGTATAAAAGCAAATCAAAGCCCCGAGACCGAGCAACCCCATTTCTGTTCGGCTTCAGTTGGCTGATATATTATCCTCACCCTACGCTGCTTCAGTTGGCTGATATATTATCTTCACCCTACGCTTTAAAGTTGATAGTTAGGGTTTTGGTTATAAGTTCAAAATGGAAGAAATTACGGAGGGAGTAAACAACATGAACTTGGCTGGAGATGCAAACAAGAAGAATCGGATTCAGGTCTCAAACACCAAGAAACCCCTGTTTTTCTACGTTAACCTAGCCAAGGTATGATATTTGTCTCTGTATAGGCGTGTTTGGTTTCTCAAAAAAGGTGAAAGGAAAAATGAGCAAATCTCTACATTTTCGACTTTTGGATATTGTTACTCAATTCGTTTGATTGGCTTAGCAAGATTACCGTTTTCTTATTCTGGAAAATACGAGCTGTAAATAGGGGAAAAGAACATATACGAACTTAAAATTTCCATGTTTCTGGAGTTTTCTCTTGCTAGTTGTTTAGGGTTTTACTTCTTTTTGGGGATCTGGTTTAGATTTGTGTGTTTATGGGTCTGCTTATTTTTTCTGTTCTTTTTAATACGATTACCGTTTAGGTTCATTTGATAGGCCTTGTTAATAAGTTATGATTCTATTCTAGCATTTACAGGTTTAGCTTTGTGCGTTTAACTGTAGAAATGTCTAAATCTATATTCAGTTCATAATACTTTTGCTCTGTCTAATTTTTGTCACAGAGGTATATGCAGCAGCACAACGAGGTGGAGCTCTCTGCCCTTGGGATGGGTATTTCCTCCTTTGTGTTCTTAAGCAACCTTATTCATTACGCTTTGCAGTGAATTCCTCTGTCTTCTTGTCTGCTCTTCTGTGCATTGCTCTGTCCTTTCTTCCGTCTCTATGTCTATTGCTCAAGAGGCAGTGAATGAACAACTTCTTATATTTCCTCTTCAACTATCTTCATATGAAGATTTTAGATCCATTTTGCATTCTTCAATATCTTATGATGTCTTATCGTTTAAATTGTTGAAAAACCTACACTGATATTGATTTACTCTTGCCCAAATTATGTTGGTTGAATTTAAATTGAAGTTTATTGAAATTCATTTAGTTTTGTGATTCTATCCCAGTGTCATTGACTGGCACAAATTAGTCTTTGTTTTGCACTCTACACAGTTCTGACCTACCATTTTGTGCTTAAGCTTCTTTTTCCTTATTATATCTGCAGCTATTGCCACAGTTGTTACTGTTGCAGAAATTCTGAAAAACAATGGTTTGGCTGTTGAGAAGAGTAAGATTTTCTGTTTCTAATTTATTATACATCTTTTAGCACTAACTATCAAGTCCTGATTAAGTATTAATTGACATGCACTCTTTGCAGAAATCATGACCTCAACAGTTGATATGAAGGATGAATCTAGAGGGCGACCTGTCCAGAAAGCCAAGGTAAGTGAATGTAATACCTGTGAGCCCGTTCTTGATTGGTCCATGGTTGACCACGTAATGTGCATGCTAGGTTAAAGTCTACAATGAAAAGTCCTCTTTTTCTTCTCCTTCATTTGTGTGGCTTGCAAGAAAGGGACTATGCAATTTTTTTTCTCTTTTGGCTGCATTTTCTGGACTAGTAATTTTTTGTTAGCGATTTTCAGAAACTTAGCTGGTCATTTCTTGGATAATTTTATGTGTTTTATTTTTGGTAGTTTGGTGTCATCAATAATGATGGTTTCCTTGTCACTCAATTTATTCTGGACTAGTAATTTTTTTCTTCTTCTTCTTCTTCTCCTTCGTTTGTGTCGCTTGCAAGAAAGGGACTATGCAATATCTTTTTCTCTTTTGGCTGCATTTTCTGGACTAGTAGTTTTTTGTTAGTGATTTTCAGAAACTTAGCTTGTCATTTCTTGGATATATTTTATGTGTTTTATGTTTGGTAGTTTTGGTGTCATCAATATGATGGTTTCCCTCTCACTCAATTTTTATTCTTCAAGTTGCTGTTTTAAGTCATTGTAATATATGTAAAACTGGGTTCTCTTTTTAACATCACCTGGGGAAGCTGATATTATGCGGGAAATGTTTGTTGTCCAGATTGAAATATGGCTGGAGAAGACTGCAAACTTTGATGAACTGATGGCGGCTGCTGCTGCTGAGGAGAGGGATGCTGGTGATGGTGAAGAGCAGAGCTGAAACAGGTTTTTTTATTAGTATTTGGTTTGATTTGGTTTTAGTGCTCTATCAGTGGTGAAGGTACTTTATAAATCAGTTTCTTTGATTGTTGGGGCATCTAAGGTTTTGTAGTCTTGATTTGGTTTAGTAACTGTGAATTTTATGTGGAGAATGTAGAATGACCATATGTTTACCATTCAAAATTCAATTTTATTATCTTATTTCTTATCCTATTTTTTTGTTGCCCACTCTGAGCACATTCAATGTTACGGTGTTATTGTATCTGCAATAGTGAGTGAAAGACTGACTGATCTCAATTCCATGTTGTGCATTAATATACTGCTTCTTAATTTATCCTTGTTGGCTTATATTGGTTTGGCATTAAAATGCTAGACTATTATAGTACTTTTAGTTTTTGTTAACTTCACCATTAATATGACCTTGGGCTCTCGACATCTGAAAATGACAGCTTCATACGGCAATAAATTAGTGAACCACGCTTTGTTGAGTTGCACCTGCTTTCTTTTTTAGTTTTGCATCTATATCCTCAAGTTGATTATTATCCTTGTAGTGTTTTAAGCTTGGATTTTGTCGAAGATCCATGTCATCTGTTCTATCAACGCATAACCAAATTATTTTCTGCCCTCACAATATTTAACCGGACCTGCACACAGTTTCTAGCCTGCCCTAGGTTCTGAACACAAGTTTTGAGCCCTCACTTGAAGGCATGATTGTTACTAAATTAGGTTTGTTCTGAGTTGGCAATCTAGATAACCTTAGATGTAAAACGCAAAAGTTTTGAGCAACCAAGGTTGACAGTAGTCACAATTACAGTCTCCCCAATTTGAAAATTGGGGGTAATTCTTTGAAGGCGGTTATTAGTGTAGATTATGAGCCGCAATACTCGAATTTTGAGAACACCAAGAATTTACTTTGTACACAATTTTGGTTGAAAGACATTGCATGGTTGGGAACTTTGGCATCATCGTGCGCTGGAACATTCAATCCCCATCTTGTTACCAGGCCATTCAAGTGTGATTTGAAATGGGAAAGGAGCGGAGAGCGGACGTACTAAATTTGCCGTTTCGATGTCTGCAACGACCAACGGGTATGTTCTCGCTTCCAAACAAAAGCTACCATCTTTTAACAGGGATTCTTCATGAAAATCCTAAATTAATAAAAGGATGTGGTGAGCTTCTTTGTTTTCCTCCTCGGAAACTGAACATCAACTCAAAACTCTCTATTTTAAATTGTAAACTTCAAAAGGATCGTCCCTTTACAGGGAATTATATGGTTTCCTCTTCTTTCTCAATCAAAATCCTCTTGCATGCCTCGTAGCACATGAAAGAAATCCCAGCTGCGGGACCAATTTCAGGCAGCTTGGCCCCAAGCCTTTGTACAGACCCGGGAGACCTTCCTTCTCAAGGATGCTTGCAAGAGCATGAAGCAAGTTTTGGTACTGTCTTCCATTGAGAGCTCCAGCTTGCATGTGCTTCCGAGCCACCTCGAGGGAGAATGTTGCACTACTTGAGATTGCACCAGCAGCTGATCCAATAAGAAGGGTCATGATATTTCCAATTTCCTCCTTCTTGAAAGCCTTCTTGTAAGCTCTTCTCAGGGTATCATAAGCGAAATAGTTGGTGGCAGCATATGGAACTACTCCTATTAGACTAGGAGTAAGGCCTCTGTATAGCTCTGCAGGTCCCTCCTCCCTTATAATTGTTACAAATATCTAAGAGATTCTTGTATACTCCTCTCTGCAGTCAGTTAGACTAAAGCCATAAGTAATGCAATAAGACATGTGAATGACTTCATTAATAAAGTTCAAAGCTTGGGTTTACCTGAACAGTTACTCGGGTTTTTAGTAATTCGAACGGGTATGTGCACAAGGTTGAGCTAACTCCAGCAACAGCACCTGCAACTGATGAAGCAGGGATAGAAAGCTGGGGCTGCTTCCCAGGATCAGGAGTCAAGTGCTTCTTAACCGTATCATAAGCAAATAACTGCAGAGAAGTCCAGCGGGCAATTATTTTTGCCAACATTAACAGTAACAAGTCTGAAACTTGATGACAATTACCATAAACCAGTGGATCAATAAATAACAAAGCAAAGCAAACTAGCAAAACAAAACTATTAACAGGGAAGTCAATAGTTCAAACATATTGAAATAATTTAATTGGTTAAATCAGTAGTTTGGATACCGGAAACAAAATGAATAAATAAATAATAACAATAAGGGGAATAAGTCATCGTTTCCTTGCACGGAATTTTGCATTAAATAACAGTAAAAATCAATCAAACAGACGGAAATTCAGGTGAATTAGAACAAAAAAGATATACTCTGTTTTAGTAATCAATAAATTAAAGCAGAATCTAAATTCAGGTAAAACTAAAAATCCAAATCTAAACATAGAAGAAAATGCAGATTCTTTATCACGCACCTCAATAGCCTTGCTGGGGGTAACCCGAATTACATTAACAAAATTGCCTCTAAACAAGCCCTTCCAGCCATCAGTTTTGAGGATAGCATCAAATACTTCACCTGTAGAATTCCCACAACTCCCCACCATCAAATGTGTCCTAATAGTCTCCAGTGGAGCAACAGCTGTGCGAGACACTGCACCAGCTACTGCTCCACTAAACAACTTCCGCAGTGACGGATTTGCAATCTTAATCCTGAATTTAAAACCATTCCTCTGTTTCACAACCTTCTTTCCCGCCTCCAATGCCTCACCTAAAACCAACTGTGGGATCGCATCAATTCTAAAACTCAGTTCGGGCAATGACCCGGGCTTTGTGAGCAAATTAGTATATGGAAGTTTTGTACTATTCTCTAAAGGATTTGCTGCAGCAGGGTTCGAAGAAATCCCAATACTCATTCCAGCTTGTCCAATACTTGCAAAGAAGCAATTTTTGTCAGTAATGCTCTCTTGAGAACTGCATTGAAGAGTAATACCAGAACTAGAGAACACAACGTCTCTTTTAGTATTTGGAACAACTTGTAAACTTGTTTTCCCCATGAAATTCTTCTAAAATTGTGTAGTTTGATAAAGTAAAGAGTTGATAAGACGCTAATGGGTAGTAAAAGAATAAATTTTAGTGGATCGGTATGGAACAAATTGGTCAAGTGCGAGTATTTGATGAATAATTACCAATAGACAATAAAAGAATCAGAGATATTCTATAAACAGGGTTACCAGATGCTCCCATGAACGCCATGAGTAAAGATTCCACCTCTTTCCTTCCTCTCCTCTTCACAGTTGAGCAGAGAAGAGAAGGAAAGGATGTGTTTGCTTAACTCTCCAAAAGGTGCGTCCCTTCGCAAGAGGGAGAAGCTAAATTTCGCTGGGGGTGACGGTGCAACTTTCTTTAACCCTACTAGAAAACAAAATACCTAGTATTTGAAACAGAAACCCTGCGAAACCCTAGTAATTAAATTTATTAACAATATTCACAGGATTGGGAAGGAACGAATGCAGGGATTTGAGGAGCAGTCGGTTGAAATTGACCAATTTTAACAACTCCAACTCCATCTTCAACCGAAGAGGCAGAGATATTTTATTCCAAAATCATTGCTTCACAAAAGTGTTTCGCGGTAAAACTGTTTCTTTAGCTGTAAAGAGTCCCAGACCATTGAAAGCCCAACGTTATTTTCGTACGCAGGCTAATATTGGACAAAAAGGGTTTTTTTATTATCCATTCTTTTCGTCTGCATCTGCTTTCGATTCACTGAACTTTGCAGCTCGTACCACAAGATTCGGATAGAATCTATATGTTCCCTTTTTGGGAGCCTTAATGTTAGATTGTCCAGACGCACATGTTATTATTTAATTTGTGCCACACGTTCCAATGCTGTGAAGTTCGTTTAACAAGCTCTTATGAATATGAGAGAGCTTCTATAGGGTGCAGCAGCTAACATGTCATTGTTGATTTTAACAATTTTTCTCTTTTTCAAATAAACTAACTGAATTAAGTTAATAAGATGATGAACGAAGCAAATTTATAAACTCTGCCGGAACATACGTGACAAATCTCACATGGAATACCTTTTTCTGACAAACTTGTAGATGTAACCAAAAACTCTACAAGCTTACAATAGTAATAATCAACTTCATTTGGCCTTTCCTTTCTTAGAAGATCCCTTCATTGCAGACTTCTTGTTAGGTTTCTTCTTTGGTTTCAACTTGCTTGAAGTTGATGAAGACTTCTCTGGTTCATTTTTCTTCTGTTTGTGTCTGTTTGTCTTTTCTTTCTTCACGTTGTACATGGTAACAGCCTATTTCCAGTCAACATGAGTTCAAATGGTGAGTGAAATTCCATTTCAAGTCCATGAATTTAACTCCAGATTAAACACTATAAAAAACATTACAAAATGCTTCAACATACCTTATCGACGTTAAGAATCTCATGTGAATGCTTAGAGATTAGCTTGTTCAGAACTTTATCGGTCTGCTCCTTCTCTCGTGAACCCATCCCTGCCCCTTCCACCACTGGTAGGAACTAATTAAGAACAAAGGAAAACAAAATCGTAAATAATTCAAGCATCCCTTTGTGACATTTAGGAAATGTCTGCATTGAAGAATTTGAGTTAGAAGGCAGAAGTGTACAAAACCTTGCGGTGCTTTCCTTGGTTTTTAGGAGCCTTTTCTCCAGGTAACTTCCTGTCAAATTTACCCCCACTGGCTGTTGAAGTTGCGGCTATTCCAGCCACATCCCCTAGTTCATGTTTGCTAATTTTTTTAGGTGCCGCCCGGGTTCCTGTGATGGGCAAAGCTGTGGCAGCTAATTGAACATGGCTGCAGGGAAGAGTTTATGCAGGTTATGTTTACAAGACTAGTGAAATGTATTAAGATACAGCTACTTAGAACTGCCTAGACTTATCTTTTTTTTTCCTCTGCATTCAAAAAGGAAAAGGAAGAAGAAAAATAAAACAAGAAAGTATAATAAAGGAAACGACATTGCCAAAGTTTTAGGACCTGCAGAAAAGAGAGCATGAACTTCCAGCCACAAATGCATGCAGTACTGAGGCACAAGGACATTAACTAAAAGTAATTTACAATAATCCCAGTTCAAAACACAGGATTCACAACCTATTATTTCATCTCAAGGATCACGCATCCTATCTAAAACCATCTCCACCCTAAAACCTTTTATAAGGTACAAGGTCAGTAAAAAGATGTTGCCCACAGACATATCAGGATAAATACCAAGTGTTGGTTCCAGGTATCTATTACTAATGGTTATCTACCTGATTCGACAGAAAGTTAAGCGGTTACAGATCAACCACACCTATAGGTACAGAATGCAAGCGGAATACTTATTTATATATGCAACTTAATATGAATGAAAGTTGACTAAGAGCCCAGAACTAAAACTCAATACCTAATAGCACAATGGGACTAAATGGTAAGTCCTTATCGAAATATCACTGGAAGCTTGGATTTGATAAGTCTTCATGGCACTCAATGCATTGCAATGCAAAAATATGTGCATGTATTTCTATTGCATGACTTATATGAAACCCTAAAAAGAAATAGCAGAGCAAAACCTTGGCAAAGCACCAACTTTGGCAGCTTGTTTCAAGTTCTGCAACTGATTCTTCTCTTGCTTTTCAACTCGTTTTTTCTTTTCTTCCTTTCTTTTGGCAAAAGGATCCTCCCCGGGCTCTGAAAAATATAGTCATAACACACATATGTCGTTTAGTCACAGGATATAGTGGTGTGATATGATTTTCACAAATTTACAATTCCAGAAACAGTAAGTTATTTCACTTTTTTCACTATCTTGCTACTTTCGTTTCATAATATATGAATGTATTATGCAACATTGCATGTTTAACTACTCACCATCAGTCATCTTGGCCTCAATGATGGGTATATCATTATCATCGTTAACACGATCATATCCATAGCGACGTTTCCAAGTACCAGTTCGTTCATCCCATACAACCTTGTCTTTCTTACGCTTCTTTATTCCTGCAAGATATTTCAAACTTTTCTATTGGTAACAATGCCTCAAAAATACTATTAGATACATAGAGGATATATGCTAAAGATAACTTACCTCTCTTCTGGGCAAACAATTCCCATTTTGTAGGAGGTTTAGGCTTTGGCAGCTGAAAAAGAAACATTAACTGAGTCCACTCACTGAACATAAGGAATCAGAAACCATGACCTTGAAATTATAAGCTTCACGAAGATGAAGATAGATATTTATTCACTAGCAATGAACACACTTGTACAACTTCAAGTGATCACCAGGGCCAGAAAAAACAATGCATTTTTGTATACTATTAAGCTAATTAGCAAGGCACAAGAATGAGAGAACATTCTCCATATCATTGTCACCACAAAATAGTTGAAACCCTGGTTCTAATAATGTTCACTTTTGCAGCACCAGATTGGCAGAGAGCAGGGATAATTGTACAGTTTTCACCCCTCACATTCCTAGACAGTGTTAACCAATGTAGATATGTGTTTTACTCCCATGTAAGAAAACATTTTTCTTTATGGATTACTACATATTAAGAATTTTTGTTTGTAAGGACCAGCAGCCAATCAGATGAGTCCTTCAAACAATAGAAAAGCTAAAGACCACCCAAAGTAATAAGGGATAGTGCTAAAAAACTATTTTTGTACAAAAGCAGCATTGAGCTTCAAATTTCCTGCAACCTTTGTTTTCATTATCATGCTAATACATTTTAGAAAAAATCATTTCATTAGAAGCTTATATTATATGTGTACATGAGAGCACAAAAAGCATAGATATGTCATATTAGCAAGTCAAAAAAGAAAAGAAAAGAAAAGTAAAACAGACACAAATCAGTAATTTCCAGTTGCATATAAAGTGTGCCCAGGCCTGATACTAGTAATTATAAGCTATACTATTGGCCAATTTTGTGAAAGTTTCCCACTTTCACTATAGCCAAAGAATGAAAGGATTAAGAATTTTGTTATATATTTAAATAATATACAATTTCAAACAATGAATAGAAAGGACAAGCTTACATGCTTGGATCGAGGCAATTTTGTCGTAGGTGGAGGTAACTTAACAATGGGTCCTTCTACATCCTCAGTTGAAGGCAAGTTAAAAAGACGATCAGCAATCGCTTGAACCAATTTTGTGCCCTCCTGAAGACATTCCTTTACCAGCTCCTCTCTAAGCATATCAAGATTTTTGCATGAAATACAAAATCAAATCTTCATCAAACTTAAAAATAGAACATAATTACAACTATGTTTAAACATCACAAAGCATGACTAAACCGGAAAAGAAAGTGAAATCCCATCAATGTTGTTTGCGCTAAGGTCAAAGTCGTGTTAATGGAGTGTTTTCTAAAAACTGAAATCCTGATGGCTTAAATGATTTTTCTAAAGAAGCTAGACGGGACTACAATTATTTTCATTCATATACTAGCAGACAGAAGATTGTCTAACCTAGGAAATAGTACCCTAAAAGGCCCTGATTATAAATTACTAACATACATCAGAGCTCATAAAACAGAAAACCAAAAGAAACATAACTTCAGCAGAGGAAACACGATAGCCGTAAATCAAACACTTACAGACAGAAAATGGAACCAATTAAAGATGAGCGCCAAAAAACATAAGCAAGCATAGCCGCTCGCAGTCTCAGAAAAATCAAAATCACAATAGGAGCTTGCGCATAAATGAATATTAAAAAGAAAAAGAAAAGGAAGGATAGAGAAGGCAAACCTTGAAGAAGGTAAGGATGAGAAGTGGTGAGAAGCGTTGAAAGCCAAGAGATTACCGAGGTCGACTTCATACTGATTTTGAGTCTCCATAACTAGAGCAGTTACCAGTTCTCAGGGTTTATGTAGGCACGCTATATAAACGATGGTGCCCGACAGTGTCTTAAAGCCACGGCGTCGTTTCTAGGGGTTTTTTAATTTTTTTGCGAATATAACTAACTTTTCGGGGTCAATTATAATTATAGCCAATTTCTGAATTTCAATAGTGCTTAGCTAGATATATCCTATTTGGACCAAAATGTCCATCATACTTGTTTTTTCTTTTACTAGATGTTTGTTTATTCACTCAAAAATCAACACATTTTACTATCTTAAATGGAGAAGTGATCTATCCTCTTATTAAAACATAGTCACATTACTTTTTATATTATTAAATTAATCTATTATATAGACTAGACACTTGATTTGAATTAGATTGCATATAATTCAATTGACATGAACTTAAAAATAAATATAAAGCATTTTTATCTAATTTCGGTATATTTGGAGTTTGGCTTAAAAAACTATGAATCTTAAAAGTTGGCAAAAATTAAAATTGGCCCAAAATTTGTGTGTAAACTGCAAAAAGTTTGGGCAAGTGGGTGGTGTACAATTACCGAAATACCCAAAAAAGCCCTGTTTGAAAAATCGGTCAACAACTCCAAATATTTTTAACGAGAAAATTAATTAAAATATCTTAAAATTAAGCTGAATTTTTAACAATACTTACTGTTTAAAATCTGTTATAAAAATGACTCATTTAAATTTTTTTAAATGAAAATATCTTTAATGAAAGTAAATATTAGTCATTTTTAAAAATTTTTTTTTTGAAAAATATTTTAATTCAATCAAATTATTTTTTATATAAATTTTAAATACTAATTATTTAAAAAAAATTGAATTCCAATTTTGGTTAATGTAGAAAATCTCCCGATATTGACCGCACCACGCCACGCTGAACAAAAATATCTAAGTATCCAAACACATCCCAATAAATCAGCACTATTCTATTATTCACAACAACAATAAGTTTAACCAGGACGACAATTCCATTCCGAAGACACTTCTCCCTTTCTCCCAACAACAATAATCAATCCTCAAATCGCTGAGCTCTGAACCACTCAATATCAAATCGCTGTATTATTTAGATCTCTTATTCACACTCTATACCATGATCGGATCACCCACACTAAATTATTAGGGTTAGGGTTCGTGTCCGTGTTTTTCCAATTTTCAGCATGGATGGGAACAAAGACGACGCCTTGAAATGTCTCGGAATCGGAAAAGAGGCGCTTGAATCGGGAGATCGAGCGCGTGCCCTCAAATTCCTCACGAAAGCTCAACGCCTCGACCCCTCTCTCCCAGTTCACGACCTCATCTCATCCATCGAGTCCGAACCCAACACAAAACCTAACGGCCCGTCCGTACAGGCTAATTCCAAGCCCTCCGATCAATCAACGCTCCGTCAGCGTGGCCCGGCCACTGGCGCATCCTCATCAACGTCATCTACTGCTGCATACACCGAAGAGCAAATCGCGATCGTGAGACAGATTAAGAAAAAGAAAGATTATTACGACATTTTAGGGGTTGAAAAATCTTGTTCGGTCGAAGATGTACGGAAAGCGTATCGAAAACTATCGCTGAAAGTTCATCCCGATAAGAACAAAGCTCCAGGCGCTGAAGAAGCGTTTAAAGCGGTCTCGAAGGCGTTTCAGTGTTTGAGCAATGAAGATAATCGAAGAAAATACGATGTTTGCGGATCAGACGAGCCAGTTTATCAGCCTCGGGCACATAGTCGGGCTGCCCACGGGTTTGGCGGATACTACGATGCGGATATCGATGCAGAGGAGATATTTAGAAACTTTTTCTTTGGGGGAATGCCACCAGCGACCAGAACTCAGTTTAGACATTTTAACTTCGGTCCTGGTATGGGCACTAGAACGGCTGATGATCATGGGTCTGGTGGGTTTAATTTACGGACGTTGATTCAGTTATTGCCGGTGATTCTGATCATTCTATTGCAGTTTTTGCCATCTTCTGAGCCAATTTATGCCCTGTCGAGATCGTACCCTTATGAGTACAAGTTCACAACTCAGAGAGGGGTGAACTATTATGTCAAATCTAGCAGGTTTGAGCAGGATTATCCTATGAATAGTGTGGAGAGAGGTAGGCTTGAAAAGCAGGTTGAGAAGGATTATTTTACTATTCTTGCACAGAATTGTCGTTTAGAGATTCAGCGTCAGCAGTGGGGTTTTATAAAGGAGACTCCCCATTGTGACATGTGGCGGAAGTTTCAGGATACGCCAGCTTGATTCAAGCAATCAAGGTATTAAGCCATCTTCCTTGATTTTATGTGCAAAATTTTATGCTTGATTGGTAATGCTAGTTAAGCTTCCTTTTGTTTGAATCTGTTAATAACTGTAAGTGTGCAAATTCAGACTTGGATGTTTCTTTTACTTTGAAGCAGTCAGATTTTATACATTTACCTTTGTATGCTTGATGGGATCCTCTTCCCTGTGCATGCATGCTTTTATGTTTCTATGTTTATATGTTGAGATGTTCTGTGTTTGTTTAATCTGATAAGCTTATTGTAGTGATTTGCATGAAGCCTTCGTTGTGCTGCATTGACATATACAGTAATCAAATAATAGATGTAACATTTGGTTTGCCGAAAAAATGAAGCAAAGCTGAACTGCCAGAGTTTTCTGACCTCAGTTCTAACTCCCAAAATGTTCTCTACCAATTAATTCAAAAGTTTCTTAAGGCTACCCTCATACAGAAATTGTGCATCTTTCTCGCAGGATGAAATTGTCTTATTGTAGTCTTGTTCAGTATGTTTCAAGAACATATCAAGTTACACATTATTAACTTCAACTAGTTATTCTACGATGAATTGGGTGTAGGGCTGTTACTGTTTTGCTTTCACTGAGGTGGATTGAATATGTAATCAGGGCTATGAAATTTTAATTAGATTATTTGCTTTTATCCTTTTGATGTAGCTAATTTAGATGCATGGAGGCTTGACTTGTGGGTTTGCAATTATCTTCTTTTGCAGATTGCTTATTTGGTGTTTCTTATCCAACATTTAAAACCATTCCTCATTTTGAAGACCACATGGAGCATTTGGGATGCACTCAAGAGATTGAGGATACGATGGTTGTGATTCTTACATATATATTATCAAATCTGGCTCTTGTCTATGCCTTGCACACCTTTAGTTCACAAATCTTCTGCTACAAACTATTGGTATCTTATACATGCACAATGACCTTTTTCATAGAAAGGCTTGCGTCTAACTCTGGCTTTGATTGGCGGCTGCAATCTATGCATGAGTACGGATGCAAAAGTTGCAAGATTGATATTTACATTACATATTAATAATGTAGAACGTTATCTTTTATATCCTCTGCTTTTATGTATTTGAACCAATCATGTTTTTTGATTTACTCTCTGCAGAATGATTCATTTAAATTGACAAGCTCATGTTGATCTGATCAAATGCCTTCACACTGTGTGTGAGGTTTTTTGCCAGGGTTCAGTTGTCCACACACTATCAGCTTGTACTCTTTGATAAAGTATATTGACATAGATAATATAAGCGCAATATTAAATTCTTGTTGATTTTGGTTTGCAAATTTTATTTTATTTTTATTTTAGGATAATTTTGGCTAACTACTTAACTTATTTTATTGTGATACAAGTAGTATTATGATGTTATATTATAGTTCAAAAATATGGCAAATATCTCAACAATAGGCTATACAATCGTAATGTTTTTGCACAAAAACTTAATTGAAAGAATATGATTATTATGTTTTTAATTTTGTCACGTAACATAAAATTATAAAATATTTTTAATATACTTTGTTATAGAGGACGCTGAGGTACTTGTTATTTTTATAAATTGTAATGTAACATTCTAATATTTATTGTATCGCAATAAAATATTATTAAAAGTTGAGTAATTATATAAAATTATATCAAAAAAAATTAAAATTTTGAAATATATTTAAAAAAAATTTACCTTAAATTTTTAATTAGATTCAAAATTTTAATTTTTAGTTCCTTAAAGATTTTTGCAATTCTACTACCACTAGCAATTGCTTGCCATGTCGCGAATATTGCTGGTCACTAATGATTTCAAAGTGACGAAAAAGATTTGGCTATAAGAGTAAAAGGAATGACATTGGTTAACAGTAAATTTAATGATGATTTTTAAAAGAGCGTAAGAAGTTAATTAGTGAATGATTTGGAATTTAAAGGAAGGAAAAGAGAGAAAAAAGAGAATGCTTTGTGAAGGAGAATTAAGAAAGAGAAAAAAGTTGAACTTTTCTTCTCTATGCATTGAAAAGAAAAATAGATGGAATGTTTTTCAACTAAGATAATAAATAAACTTTAAGATGAAGTCAAGTTTATATTAAATTGAAATAATAACATTTGTATTTATAAATTTTTTAATTTGTATCTCTAAACTTTTTGATAAAAAGTAAAAAAAAAAAATAATTTTTCTTTTGAATTTTAACGAAAAGATAATTTTACCCTCTTACCGTTAAATTTAATTTTTTTTAAATAAACTTTACGAATTTGTACCTTATTAAGATATTTGTAATCTTTATCAACTATAATATAGCGTGCTAATATTTATTATATCACAATGATATATTGTCTAAAGTTAAGTAGTCTGATAAAATAATTTCTTTTTATTTATCGAAAAGACTATTTTACCCTCTTACGTTAAATTTTTTTAAACGGACGTTACGAATTTGTAACTCATTAAGACATTTGTCATTTTTCTAAACTACAATATAACATCAAAATACTTGTATTACAATAAAATATAGCTTAAAATTGAGTAGTCAATAAAAAATATCTCTTTTATATATTAAACAGAAACTCACTGGTACATTTTTCTTTGGTATTTAAAGAAGACAAGTCGTCCCCTTCAAGACAACTTGAGGAGCGAAGTTTTATTTGATAACGAGGGATTCGAATTAAGATATTTATTGATTATTTATTTTAGATAGATTATTCTAGGGTGATTTGTACGCCATTTGTTATGATTGTGGACTGTTGATATTGGAAGCATCTCAAAGGACACCGAGCTTAGTGAGAACTAAAAAATTGTGGGGTCTTCTGTGATTTTCAATACGATGTAAATAGCAGTAAATGTTCTAAAGCTACTTAATGATTATAATTATGCTATTTAATGGGGATTGACTACATACATTTAATGCATTGTCATATGAATTTGGATTCAGTCATAATCTTTTTTATTCTATACTTTAAAAATTTATTCACATGTGGTATGATTAAAAATAGAAGGTTGAGATTGTATTTTAAAAATTTTTACCAATTAACCACCACAATTTATTGTATCAAAAAGTAAAAAAAAATTTAGAATTAATTGATAAAAGTTTTTAAAATGCAATCTCAACCTTTTATTTTTAGTCATGTCACATGTCAATGGATTGTGAAAAGTTTAGGATAGAAAAAAACATAGCTAAATCCAAGTTCTTGTCAGGTACATCTAAAATCAAAATTTGGAATTTTGCATCTGGTGCTTCTAGTAGTGTTTCAATCTTTGTGTTCACTATTTTAAGTATAATGTTTAAGTTTACAATTTTGCACATAAATTTTCAAATTTAACATTACAATTGAGTGAACATTTTGTTACATTATATGTAACATAGCCATTAAGTTACAAAAGTTCTTTGGGAAGAAACGTGTTTCAGCCTTGCCCGTAATATTTGTCTCATGGGTTTTCCACTGATACGTGGATAGAGATATTTCTATTATAAAAGCAGATAACACACACGTCCCCCAAGTAACAGTACATATCTTATTGTAAATAATTTCACCCCCAAAATTTAGTAGATATTTGATTGTAAAGAGTTGTCATAGATATTTAGTTGTAAATATCAGTAGGTTATAATGTTGTAATACTGAAAAAAGAAAAAATAGTTGTAAAAGTTAATTATGCTATGAAGACCAAGCTTATGATAAATGTTAGCGAGCAATTAGGAATGGAGGCTTTGCAGTTAGAATAAAAAAAATGATTGAAAATTCTGTTTGGTACCGTTGGTTGAAGTCTCTAGGTGAAACTGACATCCTCAGTGTTACTAATTGCTTCGTGTGAAGTGGTAGAAGGTTATTCCACGAGAGGACTTACCGTCAACACTTTGACAAGAAGTACTGCATGGAGAGACTATTAAGGATTGTCTTATGGACAGCAGAAGCAAAAGCAATATATAATACAACTAATGATAAATAAATATGTTCTAGTGCCGTTGAGTGCTAGTCTACAAAACGGTACAATATACCCAACATTTTCCTTTTTTGTAATAAAAGAATATCTCCAGGTGATCGAGCTCGTATTGATCTTTTTCCACGTTTTGAATAGAAAATTTTGTATTGTCTAAATTATTTCTGGTGACTTGAAAACCAGTAGCGTGCCCCTAATCCTTAGAGGTTATGACCAGCAACCCCAGCAAACCTATAAGTACGTACTGCAAGAACAAAAACATTAGCTAATGACCGAGTCAAATGCTCAGTAAGACTTGCTAAAATTTTCATAGAGAAAATGTATGATGTTTAAAAGCACTGAAATATCAATACATCAATGAAAGTACCTTGATAATAGGCTTTTCAGTCATGATAATTGTCGCCCAGCCGGCATAAGGCAGGAACCTGCAAAGGCAAGAGATATAACCGAGTCAAATGAAGATCAAGCTTGTTGGGAGAATAGAAGGGCTTGCCGGAAAGAAATAGCCACTGGAAAATGACAAGCTACTTCGTACAATTCTAATGTTTCAAGGCTAATAGTTTAAGTCAATACAAAGCCAACAATCTGGTACAAAATTATTCATTTTGACTGGCAGCTTTCAAGGAGTGACACATTTTAAGAAAGTTTACAATGCAATATTTCCACCAACTCAAATAGATAACACAAGTTCATTAGTAGACAACAACAGCAGACACTAAAACATGCGTAGATTGCAACTTATGTCCCTGAGTCCAAAAATGGTTAGAAAGTTGCCTAACACGTTAATATGCAATGCATCATATCAACTAAAAACATAATCTGGACAACATGAGTTAACTCCTGAAGAATGTATAAGAGTTGTACTACTGGTTCAAAAATAAGCTAAGAAATAAGGAGTACTTCCATAGGTATCAATTTACCCAACAGCTCTCCCCATGATATGTTGTTGTTTCAACCAAAATTGGCCTTGAGCATACAGCATCCTATCATTAACATCATTATTGTCTCCTGCATAAAGCATCCAATCAAGATGAGACAATTAGTGCACTGAATGAATAATTAAACCATAAATATATAAACAAGCAAAAGAAATAGAAACATATTTAGGAGTATTTCCTGCAAGGCTTCATGAAACTTTGTGATGTCCTCAAGAAAACTACGTTTGCTTTGTGTATATAAGAACAAATCATTCAAACATCAAATAATATATGTATTTATCAAATATTCATGTCTAGAAAACTTTTTAGTGCTTGACAAGACAAGAATGGTAAAATAAAATTTAGCGACTCCATAGTGGCAATAACTAGCTAGAGATGAAAAATATGATACCTTTTGTAAGGATATCAACTTCACCAGTTTGTTGATGTTCATGAACCTACCAAGGAGTAACAGAATATACCAGATATAAATTTCTTTATTAAAATAATATCATAGAATACACTGTAACTCATGTCAATCTAAAAGTAAAAATATAAATGTTCAACTCTATCAGAGAATAAGTTATAAGAGGTATAAGCTGACTGTACATAAACCTCTACTACTCTCTCTATTCCTCCCCTGTCCCCTCCCCCTCTTCCTCTCACCCTTCATCCTGACTTGAGTGATTTATAGACGCTATATAAAATATTGCCATATTCTTTGGGGAGGGAAACAAAACAGCTTTGCCGTTGTTGGTGGAGATCAAAAGAGTAGAAACTAAAAGAGAGGTGACTCAAAATATCCTTAAATCTCCATGAGAATTTTGATGGTCCAAAATTTCTTAATTTTTCCTATTTTGTTTGTTAGGCATGAGAAAAATCTGGAAACATTAAGTTTCCATTATTCTTACCTCAATCACTCGATGGACAATTGGAATATCACGTCCCTAAGAAATATAGAAAAGATATGTTAGCAAAACCATTATAGCAAAAATGTCCAATTTATATTCAATTCACACAAGCTAGTAGCACATACCAACTGGATAGAAAGGAACTGAAGAAACAGGTACAATCAGACAGATAGAAATGTAAGAGAAATTCATAAGAGCTGGATATTATGTGAATTCAAGTAGCAATGTGACAAGATACACTGATAAAAATTTCTCCTTTGGAAAAAGAAAAATAATGAATTTCAAGCCATCAGAGAAATTTAGCCAGTTAAACTATCAGAAAAAACGATTAACTTTCCCACTTTGTTTGTTGTCCAATAAGTTATGTTCATTATATTCCATTTTGGTGATACTACATATGATATGAAAAACCTAACCTCAAATGTATAATTCTCATCAGATGATATTGTTTAACATACAGTTGAAATGAAGCACAAAATTTTGCTATAAATTATTCTTCAATAGTCATTTTCAGTCGAGAAAATCAAAAGAACAAGAAACCTGTAGTTCCTAGTGACCCCAATGTCGCATAAGAAAGAGGATTATTTTCCAAAATACAAGTAAATCATCAAATTGCATGGTCAAACCTATAAAAGACATAACATGGTGATAGAACCGAAACTTAGTGATCTTTATGAACAAATAAAGAATCGTAATAAGGAGTGATAACTGAACAGAAAAACATACCTTTACATTAAAAACGACAATTTCTCCTGCACGGATGGGGTCCTTGCTCATGTGCAGGAACAAAATGTCACCCTGCGCGAGAATCAAAAGTTTCAGTCACTCCAAACTGTTTCCAGCATTAAAGCTGCTTTAGACTTTATTTTCAAAAGAAAATGAAAATGAAAGTCAAAAAGGATAATACTTCAGGAATATCTAATAGGCAGATCTAGACGATTAGCAATATGGCAATCAACAAATCAAATTTAAAAATGACTATTTGAAAAGAATTATCATTAGCACATTCCATACAAGCACAGAAGTAGAAAAAGAGAGAGAGAGAACTGAATAACATGTGCTGCTAATATTTGCCAAAGTTTGGATCTGAACCAAGGCACTGAGACATTTTTTTTATTTTCTAAAACAGTTGTTTTTCAGAATGAACTCACCCGTTGAAAGCCAGGTTCCATGCTTTCAGAGAGCACAACTACAACAGGTGATTCGCTTCCGGTTATACACATTAACCCTTTCCATATCATGAATGCCGATGAGACAATCATGCCTGTAAAGATAGTGCAAACAAAACAAGCCGCCGATAGAATTAACCACTAATGAAAGTGTTAAAATACTGAGTATTACAGATAAAGAAACAAAAAAGTTGGAAATAAAAATCGAACGCCAACAAGATTGTTACTGCAGAGGTCTCAAAATAATCAGGAGCAAAACTATCACTTGTGAGCATCAGATTCCTACCACAGAAACTTACACAAGCTTCTTTTAGAGTGAAAATACATACTGAAAAATTAGTATGCCTCCTTAAATAAACGTCAGTACAAACGAATACAGATAACATTAGAATTTGTAATTCCAAGAAATATGAAGAACAAGGTGACCGTCTGCCATTCGGTGGCCGAAAATCATAGTGGGAACGAAGAGTTCTCATTAATGCCGAGCACTTTTCGTACTTAATGTTGTAGTTCTAGGCCTTCATAATAAATCTTTGGACGGCGAATGACATTTATCTTCAACGCCTGGCGTTGACAAATGACAAGAACTATTTCTACAGTGCGGAAGAATTCTCCTGAAAACAGAGAAGTTCTCGGCATCGAAGAAAATTCTATTTCAAATACAACGTTGAAGAGAAACTGTCAAATGAAAGAGGCGACAAAAAGTACGAAGAAACCAAACCATTTCAAGAGCATAAAACACGATTATCCATAAATCGTGATAACGAAAACGAAGAACATTGAAAACGAACCAAGACTAATAATCTGAAAGAGAGACTCTCTGATCTTCATGGATTTGACGGATTCGATGCTTCTCTGATCCACGTCATTTTCCGTTGATAAATCTCTGATTTTGAAAGTGTAAACCGACTTATGCCTATCGATTGCACCAATTGAAAATCTAGTGGGCTTTTGGTATTGCATAGCAGGCAATGGCTTCCGTTTGACCATTTGGACTCAGTCAGCGGTCCCGTTTGCGTAGTACTTTGAATTGGATTGTGCCATGTGTCCTTCTTAGCCTTACTCGGATTGGAAAATTACACCCAATTGCCCACTCTTGTTTCTAATTTTAAAAATAATAGTTTGGTTCTTAAGGGTGAGTTGAATATTGTTTTTTTCAAGTGCAAATTTCTTTATTTGCATGTTAAAATTTATTTTGAATGTATTATTTTAATAAAAATTTTAATTTAATTAAGAATAATTGAACTTAAAAGAATATAATTTTTATACCCCTCTAACACATCTATTTAACATTTAAATTCCTTTTTTTAGTATTAAACTTTTTTCTTATTGAAATAGATTATTAAACTAATTCATCATAACTTTTCTTATAGTGTGAACGCATAAAAGGAAATGATTGAAAAGATTCAACTGATAAAACCTTATTTTTATCCTTTAATATTTATTATGCTTGCTTTAGTTTTTTTAAGGAAAGTGAGATTTACCTCTTTACTAGATTCAAATTTACTCGATTTTATTCCCATTAGTTTAAACTGTTGGAAAACTCCCTGCCATCAAAACGGTAATGAAAACAATTAAAATTTTAAGGACATTTTAATCCAACTAAATATGGAGATGATGTCCCAGCTTGGCATAAATTTGATTAAAATAAAATAAAATTATATAAAAAAAAATTTTAACAATAATTAATATTAGTTTTCAATTCTTTAAATAACCACCGTATAATGTATATTATAAAAATAATCAATTTGGATGAAAATATTTTTATAAAAATTTTTTAAAAAATAATCATAAAATACATTCACATAAAAATATTTTAATTTAAAAAAATTTAAAATGATCTTTTTTTAAATATTTTAAATAATAATTATTAGGAAAAATTCAGCCAGTATTCATCATTTTCGTTAAATTTACTAAAAAAAAACACCAACCTTATCTCCATCCTTTCCCTATCCCCCATTACCGGTTTCATCTCCAAATCAGCCGCCCTCTCCCCTTCCCATCTCCATGGCTACTCTATCGTCTCCCCCCACCATCTCCCTTATCTCTCTCTCCCTCCAAATCCAAGTGCAGGCATTTTCCTTTTTCTCTCTCCTCCAAATCCAATCGCATACTCTGGCACACCGCACCAAGCTTCAGTTTTGTGATGGATGATTTTTAGATTTCGACGACGAGTATTTGTGGGAGGAGTTTTATATTTGGTAGATTGATTGGTGTGTCTGAGTTTTTTTTTTTAAATTTTTTATGAATTTGTTTGATTGGTTGGGTAGACAACGAAGAAATTTTTTATGAATTGGTTATGGATGAGTTTTTTTTTTTCTAAATTTTTGTGAATTTTGAATGAATGGTTTGATAGATGTTGAAATTTTTTTTTTTATTTTGGGTTGGGTAGATAATTTTTTAAGTTTAGGTTTTATAAATAAAAAGATTGTATTTTCTTTTTTTATCTGATTATGAAAATATTGAGCGTTGTTGTAGGTATCCGTGGCGATAAAGGTGATTCAAGAGTGCTCAATTGAAGAATTGGAGTGTTTTAGGTCGTGCAATACAAGAGGAATTTAGGACTGCAGTTGCTTTTATTGGTACTTGTTCAATTTTGGTTTGTGCAAAGAGTCGGGAGATTATTCAGTGTATGATGAGAGCTCTCTGTAATTTGGAGATAATTGAATTTAGAAGAAGTTTCTGGCCTACGAAAACAGCGGCCATTTTTTAATTTTTATTAATTAAAAAATTAATTGATAATAAAATATGACCTTGTTCCGTGCGGTGGAGTGATGCATATAATAAATTTAATTCATATTTAAAAAATATATTTATATATTAAATATAAATTTATAATTTTTTCATAGTTTAAATAAATTTATTAATAAATTATGTAATATATTTATAAAATTTAAATATTTATATAAACTCAATTCATGTTTATCTAAATTATATTTATATATAAATTATACAAATATATTTTATGTAAACAATATAAATTATTTTTACATATTAATATATATTTATATATAAATATATCAATATTTGTATATTAAATTATTTATTCATAGATAAAAATATATTTAATATATTAAGTTATTTATTTAAGTTGTGAAAAAGAGATTTAATTTTGTCTCATTACGGGGGCATTATGCTAAAAGTATATTTTTTTTTTTTTAAATTAACAGAATATTCTTAGTGGCAGGGAGGTTTTTGTACATTTTATTCTAGAGGTGAAATTTAGTAAGCTTGAATCTACTTGAAGTTAAATGTCATTTTCTCATTTTTTTATGTATATTTTTTTAGTTTCTCCAATAATTTGAAATTTTTATTTTAAAAAAAAAATATTTAAATTTGATTAATATTTTTATGAGTATGTATATAAAAAAAAAATTAACATACACAATAAAAAAAAGTTTTAAATAAAGGTTATTTGACATTTATGAAGTAATACAAACTGAAAAATAATTTTTGAGATATTAAATTTTACCCAACTGACTTTTAAGAAAAACTAATACTCCTTTACGGTTCCTATTTACATCTGATTATTTTATCTCTCTACTAATAAAAATATCTAAAATAATTTTTTTTTTATTTTGTAATAAAAATATAATCTTATTTTAATATTTAAATTTAAAAGTTATAATAATATTTTGAATCTTAACTATTTGTTCTTTCTAAATCTATTATCAAATTTATATAATATTTAATTATATATTTTCTAAAATATATCATATTGTTAAAATAGTTTATTTTAAAAATTATGTATAATTAATATTGTCTACGTATAATTGTGTAAATAGTTAAGAAATTTTGAAAACAAATTTTATATTTTAAAAAATTCTACAATTAATTATACATAATTTTTTTCAATAAATTATTTGAATAATGTGATATATTTTAAAAATTATATATAATTAGTTATTATAAATTTTTTATTATAAATTTTAAAGAAAATAAATAATTAAGGGTTAAAATATTATTATAATTTTTAAATTTAAATGTTACAATAAGATTATATTGATTATTAAATAAAAAATAAAAAAATATAATTATTTTATATATTTTTAGTAGTAGATGAGTAAAATAATCAAATTAAAATATAAATAGTAATATTAGGGATATCTTAACTTTTTTTAAAATATATGGAATGTCTCGTCTTTTTTAAAACTCAGGAGGGTATATTGACTTTTTTATCAAGGAGGATAAAATATAATATCTCTTAATTTTTAAATCTTCTTATATGGTTTTGTGAGTTTCTTAGAATAAAAATAATAATGAAATTAATATTTTTTATTTGATGTTTTTGAAGAATAAAGTTATATTTAAAAATAAAAATTGTAAAATGTCTTCTTTAGAAAAATTTTAAAAAATAAAATTTTACAACTTTATTTGATAATATCATATAATAGTTATTTTTATATTAATTAATTAATTAATTAATCTAAATTTTGGTAAATAAAAGTACTATTAAATATAGTCTTACTTTTATTTTAAAGTATCTTAATTTAATATTTTCAAATATACCAAATAAAAAATATATATTTTAGTACATCATCTTCCCTCATTATCTTTATAGATTTATATTATTTAATTTTTATACAACTCTAATATTTAACAATACATTATTCTTCATAATTAATTTGTGGTGAGAATAATTTTAAGCAATATCTTAGCATACTGATTTAAAAAATTAAAAAAAAAAACTTTTATCTGTTATCTGTTTTATGGTTACCCAAATATAAAACTCAGTTTTTCTAATTTATAAACAACAATCAAACAAGTATTTTGTCTGTTTAAAAAAAAAAATAAAACAAGATTTGAAAAATAGTAACCAACAAGGTTTAAAATTTTAAAAATACTCTACAATTTAAATAATATTTTATATTATATAAAAGATCACAAATTCTTTTTTAACTCGATTTGAAATCCAAATTTTTACACCTTAAGTTTTACGAGTTAAACCAACTATTCCAACTATAATATCATGTAAATTATATAAATTAGATTTTCATCTAATGAATAAAAAAAAATATAAACAGAAATAATTGATGAGAGAAAAATATTGTAACATTGAGTTAATTTATATAATATCAGCTCATTTTTTAATTTTAATATTTTAAAAAATATTTGATTATTTGTTTAGATCTTAAGGTTCAATTTATATTTGAAACAAACAATCAAGGTAGAAAAAATATATATATATATATATTATATTATATTATATTATATATAGATTGACTCTAATTTTAAATTTCAATTTTAATGAAAAAAAAAAGGAAAAAACAAACAAACAAACGTAACAATGCATCCATATTTATTTTGACAAAGAAGAAACGACAACGTATTCGATATGAGCCTTGAGTCGAGGGGCTATAAAATATCTCGTCGACCTTCCTCGCAACTCTCTTCGCTTAAACCCTGAAGCCTTTGTTGTGTTCATTTGGTCCCTCAAAAACCCTAGCCTCCTTCTCCACCCGACAGCGAACATGGTACTGTGTCTCTGTCAGTCGCCTATTGTTTGAATTTTCTTTTGTTCTGTGATCTATGCTGTGATTACTATGTATATTGACGTTTTGTTGGGATTGAATTTTCAGACAGGAGAAGCAGTGAACCCTAAAGCGTACCCGCTTGCAGATTCTCATCTGACAATTACAATATTGGATCTTGTTCAACAGGCAGCCAACTACAAGCAGCTCAAGAAAGGCGCCAATGAAGGTTTTCTTCTTTCTCTTCTTCTCACCTAGTCACCTACGTCCGTAAGAACATTTTTCTGTGTTCTAATACGATCTCATTTTTGGTTTATTCTTTCAATTTCAGCCACTAAGACCCTCAACAGGGGTATCTCCGAGTTTATTGTGATGGCTGCTGATACCGAGCCTCTCGAGATTCTTCTTCATCTTCCTCTTCTAGCGGAAGACAAGGTAGTTTTGATTTTTGAATTGGTAGTTTATTTGTATTTAATTACTGATTTCCTTATTAATTAAGATTGTTAATTTTGTTCTCAATTACTCGTGGAAGTGTCAATTGGAAGTTGGATTTCAGGGTATACATTCTTAGTTTGGTAGATACCATTAGTCAACTGGTTCATGTAGTTCTGAGTTCTTATACTAAATAGCAATCGTCTATTGTGGAAATCAGAAAATGTTAAATAGCAATCATCTATTATGGAAATTAGAAAATAAATGGCCGGATACTCTCTTTAACTGCTGATTGCTTGGTGTCTTTGTATGATGATTAGAGTCTTTCTAACCAGTTTCTGATTTGTGTAAGGGCAACTTGTCAAAGGTGAATGCTATAATTGTAACTTCTGTATTGATGTCTTATTATATGACTTGGGCATTGTTTTGAGTGCCTATCTGGAACTTGATTTTTATATTTTTATCAAGGCCGCGGAGCAGAGTAAAGATTTGCCTCAGACATCTCTTTTTTTTTTTTTAAATATAAAATTTTGGAGAGAGAAACACAGGTTATTCCTTTAAAACATATATGGATTACTTTCAGAAGTTGGACTTAATTTCCTTGATGGAGGACTATTATAATTCCAGTACTGTGGAGAAAGAATTATTGATACACTGAGACAACTCACTGTTTTTCATTGGAAAAAAATTTCAAAATATTTCTGACTATTGCTTGCTGGATTATTATATCGTCAGCCGCACTGAAACCACTGTAAAAACTAAAATTAAAGAAATCTTACAGAATTACAGTTCTGTGTTTTCTCAGTGTAGTGTTTTCCAGCTGGAAAAGGCTTATTGCTTAATGGAGATCAATATTTGCATCTAAAGTTAGAGAGCTTTTCCTTAGCAAACCATAACTTGTTAAATGATATGATTCCTTTGGACAAACTAAAATTTTAAAGAGCTGTGTTCTAGGAGTTTATAGCTAATCCACAGTTCATGTTTTTCCTGTGTTCCTTTGTTGATGGTTTACTACGAGGTGTAGAACTAAATGATCTTTGTTTGAATTTGGCAGAATGTACCCTACGTGTTTGTCCCTTCAAAGCAGGCACTTGGCCGAGCATGTGGTGTCACAAGACCTGTCATTGCTTGTTCTGTGACTACAAACGAGGCGAGCCAATTGAAAACCCAAATTCAACAACTCAAGGTACCACATGTCACATGCTTTTAAACTTGGTGATATAGAGTGTTGTCATTATCTGCGGCTTTTGATTTTGGTTTTAAGCCTGCATTCTGAGTTTCCCCTTGTGTCTAATGCAGGATGCCATCGAGAAGCTCTTGATATGAATTATAATGGAATTCACATTTTCGGTGTGATGGGCCTCTTGGATAGTGGTCACTCCTTTGGAGGCTTTGACTGATGAAGTAGTTGTGCCACTAGGAAATTTTCTGGTATTAACTTTGTATTTTTATTTTCATGTTTTCTTGTCATGCATTGTGAGAACTTTTGAAATTATATTTACCAGCGCTTGGGATGAATGAGTGATGCTATAAACTGTTGTTTTTTGTTTAAAGGTTTCTTTGTCATCGCATCTTGTTTCCTAGTTAATGGCTGTTATTGTAAAGATTATTACTAAATTGTTAAAAGACGCATAACAAATATCTTGTAGGCTTTGTGTTGGAAAATTAAGTCATTAATATGGGTGTATGGCTGAAGTTGTACGAGCTGTCTTCTTATCCGCCAATTTTTTTCAGGGTTCCTGTCTCGGGGGTTCCACAATGAAAACGTAATATTTAATACCAATAAAATTTTTGGTTATCGGACATGACTAGAAATCATGTAGGCTCTGCACGCACAGGTTCGAATCCGAGCTTTGTTAACTGGCATGTTACAGTAATGATTGTGGCAGATTATTGTAATGTTCTGTTTTTGCTTCTTCTTTGTTTTAAGTTCAATGTAAATATATCGAGTGGGTAAAATATATGTATTACATGTATATATATGTATTGTCAATAAATTAAAATAATAATTGATAATAGTAATTTGTAGAATTCTCTCGAAAAAAAAGATTATTGAGATAAAAAAAAGAATAAATTGTTCCTTCTATACGCTCGCTCGTCTAATTAAAAGTTTTCAATTATTTCCTCATGCAACCCTAAGACCAAAATATTTGAAAAAATAGTGCCTTGCATGGACACCAGGTCATGAGAACCTAACTTCAAACAATTGTCTCCAAATTCCATTGACAGTCACAATATCAATACGAGGAAATAGTGAATAAAATATTAATTTGAACGCGAATGCCAGTCTAAACAAATGCACTTATATATAACCAATTTTTTCTTATTCTGATAAGATCAAAACTATAGAATGTATTATACATATATATATATATATATGAATAATAAAATAAAAACCATTAGACTATAATTTGGTCAATAAATCTTAAATCGGCGTCCGCAGGCTGTCTCGCGGTGGGTCTAACTCGAGGAGGATATCATTAATTTCTGCTTGTCTTCTACGGCTATACGATTCCCATTCCTGTCGACGCAATTCCAATTGTGGTCCAGTACACTGTTGCATTAACGAATCTATCTTCTGCATAATACTCTGAATTTCCTTAAGTTGATCAATTCTAACACCAACAATGCCTCGGATTGGGTCTGCAGCACGAGCATCGGCTTCGATGTTTGTACATCTCAAGAATTCATATTTTTGGCGAGGTTCGATTGCTGTAAACATTTCCACTATTCTATCTGCACGAAAGTACTCAAACATATTCTCCAGCCCTTTTTCTTCATAATCATGATCTGGAAAATATGTCTCCAACACCTTTTTCTCTGTTTCTGTATTATATTACAAGTGCAAAGCAAGCAAGCAGAGCATATTCTACATATACATATACATATATATATATATACACACACACACACACATATATATATATATATGTACACACAAATTTATATAAAAATTAAAAATTCCAAACGTAAATAACAACCCAATAAAAGAATAATTAAATAAAATAAGATTGAAAAAATTACCTGACAAATTGCTTGACATGTTAATAAAAGATAAAATAGACGGACAATGAAAAACTCGGAGAGTATTCTTCGATTCTGTTCCTTTTCAACAGTAATCTCTGGCCAGGTCTCGTATTGCAGCTGCAAGTATAACAACAAGGGATAGATTTTCTGTGGGTTTAAATAATCAAGATTTTGACCAATTCGATAATATATATATATGTGAAATTGTAAAGTTCACTTTTGGTGAACAATACTGTATAAATAAATAGTGCCGTATTCATGAACAATGTCGTGCGTATATGAGTACCGAAATACATCGAAAATGTAGTTACTTTTTTTTTTTTTTTTTTACTTTCTTTACTAATGAGGTTAGTGTTAGGTGAAAAAAGTTGAATTTAGGTAGTGATTGGTAGATGGAGAAATTTGTGAAGTAAATTGTGAAATGTGTGTGGAAAAAGGGGAGAAGGAAACCATTATAAATACCTCATCCTTTTCAATATTCTATCCATCCCAAAATTATCCTTTGAGAGTTTTAATTAGTTTCTTCTTTGTGTCATATTCTTCACTTAAAGTTGTTTCTCCTAGTGAGAGAGAGTGTGTGAAATACTCTTATTTAAAGAGTTGTTCTTTCTTTATTATTAAAGAGAAAGAGATTTGTAATCTCTATTTTAAAATAGTAAAATACTCCTATACTTATCTGTGATTTTTACCCTAATTTATTTAACAGTTTTCTACGTAAAATATTTGTGTCGATTTATTTTATTGTTTTATTTTACTATAGACAGTTATATCTCATACTTATTATTGTTATTTTGATGGATAGTTATATCTCTTATATAACGTTTATTTTCATTGTAATTGCGTATTTTACTTTGACCTCTAATTTTCTAACAGTAGTATCAGAGTTATTGGTTGTGCAGATTACTGTTCATAATTACTATTTATTGTTCATAGTTATTATTTACAAGTACAATTGACAGTAAATTAATGAAATTCGGTATAAGTGAGAAACAGATAGTCGTCAACAATAACAGCAAAGTTTGAAATTGAGAAGTTCAACAGAAACAATTTTTCGTTGTGGAAAATGAAAATGAAGGCAATTTTAAAGAACGATAAGTGTCTAGCAGCAATTGGTAAAAAACTCTCAAATATCGACAAAGACAAGTGGAACGTGATAGACGGTGATGCAATTGTTGATCTATACTTGGGACTAACCGATGGAGTATTAGTTAGTGTGGAGGAGATGAAGATGGCAAAGCAGAAATGGGATACTTTGACAAAATTATATGAGGCCAAGTCATTACACAACAAAATCTTCTTAAAGAGAAGACTTTACACTTTTTGCATGGCAGAATCCACATCGGTGACTGACCACATTTAACATCTTAAAAACTCTATTTTCACAACTTACAACGTTGGGGTACAAAATGGAGGCAAATGAACGTACAGAGATTCTACTTCAAAATCTACCAGACTTGTATGATCAACTCATCATCAACCTGACAACTAATATCCAAAAGGACTCTCTAGTCTTTAATGATGTTGCAACCATTATCTTAGAAGAAGAAAGAAGGCGCAAAAACAAGGAAGATAGAAATGTGAGTTCGCAGCAAGCAGAAGCATTATCGATGATAAGAGGAAGATCAACTGAACGTAAGTCCAGTGTGAGCCAGAATCAAGGTAGATTAAAATCAAGAAGTGAGAAGAATGTTAAGTGCTATAATTATGGCAAGAAAGGGCACGTCAAAAAGGATTGTTGGAATAATAAGAAGAGTAGAGATTTCGAGACATTAAAGGCTCAGGGTTATGTTGCAAGTACCTCAGATGATACTGAAGTACTATACGGTGAGGCAACAATGATTATTGAAGGCAAAAAATGACTTGCTGATGTCTGGCTTGTAGACTCAGGAGCAACATGGCACATGACCTCTCGAAGAGAATGGTTTCACACATATTAACCTAGCTTTCGAGGATCTGTATACATGGGTGATGATCACACCTTAGAGATTGTCGGTATTGGTACTGTCAAGATAAAAATGCACAATAGAACAACTCGCACTATTAAAGAGGTACGACATGTCAAAGGCCTGAAGAAGAATATATTGTCTTTAGGATATTTAGATGATCTTGGATGCAAAACCTATATTGAGAATGAGATTATAAAGATTGTTAGAGGAGCGCTTGTGGTTTTGAAGGCAGAAAAGATTGCTGCAAATCTATTCATGCTTAAGGAAGAAATAAAACAGAATGCTCATGGGTGTGTTGCTTCAACTACTAAAGGAGAAGAATTGACAATGATGTGGTATCTTAAACTCGGCCATATGTCAAAACAAGGTTTGAAGATTTTCTCCGACTGAAAACTACTTCTAAGACTTAAAGCGGTAAAATTACCGTTTTGTGAGCATTGTATTACAAGTAAGCAGCATAGATTGAAGTTCAACAGATCTAATACTTAGAACAAATGCATTCTAGACTTGATTCATTTTGATATTTGGGAATTACCAGAAGTGTCTCTTGGAGGAGTAAAGTATCTTGTGACTTTTATTGATGATTACTTCAAGAGATGTTGGGTATATCTAATCAAGAAAAAGTTAGATGCGTTTCCAGTGTTCAAAGACTTCAAAGCGCGAGTGGAACTTGAATCTGGGAAGAAGATCAAGTATTTAAGAACAGACAATGGAAGAGAGTATACAGACAATGAGTTTCTTGCACTATGTAAGCAAGAAGGTATTGAAAAACAGTACACGGTGCCATACACTCGGTAGCGAAATGCAGTGGCAAAGCGGATGAACAGAACTCTTGTAGAAAGAATGAGAGTTATGTTGAGGACTGTAGGATAACCTAATTCATTTTGGACAAAAGCAGTAAAGACCGCCTCTTATGTGATAAATCGGTCACCATCAACAGCAATTGGGTTGAAGACGCCGATCAAGATATGGACTAGTAAACCAGCTGATTACTCTTATCTACATTCATTTGGATGTCCTATATATGTAACGTACAATGCCCAAGAAAGAATAAAGTTATATCCGAAATTTAGAAAATGTATATTTTTGGGGTATGTTGATGGTGTAAAGGGGTATCGCTTGTGAGATCCCACTGCCCGCAAGGTTATAGTCAGCAGGGATGTTATCTTTGTAGAAGATCAACTATAAGAAAAGATGGAGATAATAGCAAATGGAAGGAAAGCTCAGAGACTACAACATTATGCGTGGAAAATGATAAAGCACAAGAAATTTCAGAATTTTCTGAAGCATTACCAGAGCATGAGGTACAAGAACCAGTTAGGTCTAAGGCTCCAAAAGTTCGTCGATCAACTTGCGAAAGAAAACCACCAACTTAGCACTTGAATTATGTTACGGAGAGTAATGTAGCATATTGTCTTCTAATAGAAGATGGTGAGCCCTTAACTTTTCATGAAGCTTCGAGTAGCTCAAATGCATCTTTATGGATGGCAGCAATGCAGGAAGAAATTAAAGCTCTACATAAGAATAAGACATGAGAACTAGTACCATTACCATATGGAAGAAAAGCCATTGGTAACAAATGGGTCTATAAGATCAAGCGGAATAGCAATGATCAAGTGGAACGGTATTGTGCACGATTGGTGGTGAAAGGATATGCTTAAAAAGAAGGTATTGACTTTAACGAGATATTTTTACTGGTGGTTTGATTTACACCAGTCAGAGTATGTGTGTTACATTTGATTTACATTTTGAGCAGTTAGATGTCAAAACTGCATTTTTTCATAGGAAGCTTGAAGAAAAAATCTATATGCTCCAAACAAAAGGTTTTACTAAAATAAGCAAGGAAAACTTGGTTTGTAAGTTAAACAAGTCTCTGTATGGTCTCAAACAAGTGCCAAGGTGTTGGTACAAAAGATTTGATTCCTTTATAATTAGCCTTGGGTACAATAGATTAAGTTCAGACCATTATATGTACTATAAGAGGTTTGATGGTGATAATGATTTTATTATTTTGTTATTGTACGTGGATGACATGTTGGTAGTAGGCCCTAACAAAGATCGAGTCAAAGAATTAAAGGCACAATTGGCTAGGGAATTTGAAATGAAGGACTTAGGACCAGCAAACAAGATTCTAGGGATGCAAATTCACCGAGACAGAAATAATAGGAAGATTTGGCTATCTCAGAAGAATTACTTGAGAAAAATTTTACGACACTTCAACATGCAAGAAAGTAAGGCAATTTCTACCCCACTTCCTATTAATTTCAAGTTATCCTCAAATATGTGTCCTAACAATAAAGCAGAGAGGAGAGAGATGTCTCAAGTGTCGTATGCATCAGCAGTAGGAAGTTTGATGTTCGTTATGATATGCATAAGACCAGACATTGCACAAGCAGTGGGAGCAGTTAGTCGTTTTATGGCGAATCTTGGTAGAGAGCATTGGGAAATTGTGAAGAGGATTCTAAAATACATGAAAGGAACCTTAGATGTTGCATTATGTTATGGAGGATCGGAATTCACTGTCAGGGATTATGTGGACTCAGATTTTGCAGGAGATCTAAATAAAAGGAAATCTATTATAGGCTATGTGTTTACACTTGCAAAGGGAGCTGTAAGCTGGGTTTCAAAATTGCAAACTATTGTGGCATTATCCACCACAGAAGAAGAATACATGGTCGCTACACAAGCTTGTAAGGAAGCTGTCTGGATTCAATGATTATTAGAAGAGCTCGGGCACAAACATGATAAGATCACTTTATTTTGTGACAGTTAGAGCGCCTTACACATTACAAAGAATCCAGTATTTTATTCAAGGACAAAGCACATAGGGGTTTAATATCATTTTGTTTGAGAAGTAGTGGAAGATGAAAGTGTAGATATGAAAAAAATACACACCAACGAGAACCTGGCAGATGTAATGACCAAGCTAATAAACACTGACAAGTTTATATGGTGTAGATCCTCATATGACCTAACAGAAACGTAAGCAAGCATGGAATTGACAAGTAAAGAGGGATTACCAAAAGTGACTTTAAGTGGAAGAATGTGAAATTGTAAAGTTCACTTTTGATGAATAGTACTGTATAAATAAACAGTGTCATATCGTATATGAGCACTGAAATACACCGAAAGTGTAGCTACTTCTTTTTTTTTGACTTTCTTTACTAATGAGGTTAGTGTTAGGTGGAGAAATTTGGAGAGTAACTATTGGAATGTGTGTGGAAAAAGGGGACAAGGAAATTACTATAAATACCTCACCCCTTTCATCATTCCATCAATTCCAAAATCATCATTTCAGAGTTTTTACAAAAAAAGAAAAATTAGTTTCTTTTTTGTGCCGTAATCTTCACTTAGAGTTATTTATCTTATTGAGAGAGTGTGTAAAATACTTCTATTTAAAAAGTTATTATTTCCTTATTATTAGAGAGAAAGAGATTTATAATCTCCACTTTAAAATAGTAAAATACTCTTATACTTGCTTATGGTTTTTACCCTAATTTATTTAAGGGTTTTTCACGTAAAATATTTGTATCGATTGACTTTACTGTTCTATTTTACTATAAACAGTTATACCTCATACTTATTATATTATTTTGATGAATGGTTATACCTTCTACATAACGTTTATTTTTATTATTTTCTCAATTTCATTATACTTGCGTGTTTTGTTTTGACCTTTAATTTCCTAACAATATATATATATATCTCAACAGCAACAACCTCTAGCTATCACAATTAAGGACTCTTGTTAGTATATTTTCGTAACAGGGTAATTTCTTTATATAAACTCAAACAATAATTCAACTTAAAATATGAGACCTAAATCAATATAAATTAAGAATCCTAACTCAATATAAATTAGGAAAACAACAAATGCTAATTAAAATGGGTATGCAGTTAATAAAACTAATTTTAATATATAAAACATAACAACTCTAATAGATTATGTTTGCAAATAAGATACAATAATTTTAAAGTGTAAAACCATTAATATAATACAATTACTAACGAACTTAAAATTATATTTTTTTTCTAATTTTGTAATATATTTTATTTTATTGTGTAGTCGAATTATCTGTATTTTACGTGCGGGTGTACTGCACATATCATTTTGAGTCTTCGAAAAATATGACATTTTCAGAAGACCTAGTTAGCACTATAATTAACTAAAAACAATTCAATTATTTTAAGATGATAATAGAAATATTTTTCTGAAGAAGATTTCATTTAAAAATATTTTAATTAATTATATATATATTGTGTTTCTTAAGATAATTTGGGTGTCTTATCCATAGTAGAATTCTTATAACACTTTCCTTTTTATGTTGACAGCTCAAAATTGTCATTGCGAAAGACAATAAATAAATACTAATATTAAAAAAAATTACAAATAAAAATAAAAATACAGATACAACAAACAAAACAATCATTAATTAAATAATTTTATTTCTATTCTTGGAATTTGAAATAAATATATATATATTTTTTAGTACCTTTCGGCCCTTTAAATACCTCTTTCTTATCGCTCCGCTGGGCATTCGTCATTAATTAAAGGGAGAATGTCCTTTACCCCCCTTATTTTAGGTTTAATATCTTATCGCCCCTTAATTTCTTATTAATATCCCGTTACCCCTTACCGTTACTCCCGTTAATGAAAACTGATAGTTTATGAGGGTATTTACGTACTTTGACTTTAAATAAATAAAATTAAAAGAATTATTATTTATTTTCCGGTCAGAATCTCTTATTTTTCTTCTCTTCCTTTTTTCCTTTCAAAAAGCGTCAAAAACGACTTTGGAATTTTTTGACAAAGGTGATCGGAATAACTCGATGTTGGTTGGATCTAAAAGATCTGACATTGAAGATTAAGAAGTCGGTCTCGGATTGTCCTTTTTAGTGGTGGTTTGGTCGGAAAAGGTGAAAAAAAGTGATGGTGGCTCATGGGTTTAGCTCTCGATTCCGGAGATTGATGTAGCTATTGGCTTCGAGAATTGGTTAGGATGAAAGAGCAATAGTTACTGAGCTGTTTGGTGGAAGTGGTGTCGTCGGATATGCGATGGATGAATGTGTTTTGCGAGTTGTCGCGGAATTAATTTGCGTTTTCCGTCAAGTATAGCAACTCAAGGTCGTGAAATGGGGATTTTTTTAGCTGAGTACGTACAAAGTATGAAGGCACGCAGATTTGCTTTTGTTCAAGTTCTTCGATTGCTCTGAAGGCATGTAGAATTTTGGCCTCCCAGTTTAGTTCCTCTTCATGGTTTACAGCCTTGCCACTGGCTGCTGGTTTCTTTTCAGTTGATTATCATCAATGAAAAAGAGATGATTGTTGATGTGAAATTGAGTTTTAGCACCCTGATTTTCTATTGCTTGCTGCTGCCCTGTATAAGCTGTTGCCTTGCTTTTGGTTGCTGCTTGCTTATCAATTGAATACAGTTCCTTGTTTGCCTATGCATTATTCTTCAAGCAAAACATTTGCTTACTTCATTTTCTACTGTCTTTTTTTATTTTAATTGCTGTTGCTGATGCAATACTGTTGCTGGGAGGGATTCATTTGTTTTTTTGACCTAATTTTTGCTGTGTGTTGTTGTTTTTTGGTTATACATCAAAGAAAACAACAGCTAGTCTACAGCTTACTACTGTTTTTGCTTATTAATTCTGCAATCTTCTGCTGATTTGTTGCTAGGAAGACTTTATTTGCTACTGTTTTTTGGGTTAAGTTGCTACTGTTTGCTACCATTATTTTGCTGCAAAAAATCTGCAGGTTACTGCTATTTTGAATTGTAACTCTACCATTTTTAGAACTAAATTATTGTTGGTATTGAAAATCTACGTTTTGTTCTTATATTCTTCCTTTCTCCTTTATTCTAATAATAATCTATAAGCGTTTTTTTTTAATAATTTAAATTAAAAAATTGCTTCAAAATGCTTTTCTGCAAATTAATTAATCTTTGTTTAAGATAATTAATAACATAACATTTAAATTATTTTTTAATTAAGTATTGAAATATCAATTAGTTTAATTATTTGATTAATAAGTCAATGTAAAGTCAATATAGTTGGGAGGGTAATTTAGTAATTGTGTTAAAAATTAACGGATTTTATTAACGAAGATATTGTAAGGGGGGTAACGGGATATTAATAAAATATTCGGAGGGTAATAGGGTATTAGAGTTAAAATTAGGGGTTATTGGGCATCTCCCTTAATTAAACTCCCTGACCCTTCCTCTTATCTAATTCAACACCGCATGGCAAGGAGAGTCCTGAGCATAGGTAAGACAGCCCACCACCGGTTATAGTGGAGAAACTGTCGAAAATGTTCGTGTGTTTGGTCGCGATTGTTAATAAATAAATATATTTATTCATGATTTAAGAAGATCAGAAAAAGGAAAATGATTTTGTTTAAATGGTGGCTAGTATAATATCTTTTAATTAATGCTTCAAAATTATTGTAGATGCCAATAATGGAGGATTGGGGTTTTCAAAATCCAATTCAATTCGATTTAAATAAGCAGATATTTAAAAATCCGTTCCGTGGATTAAATTGTAGATTATGTCAATCTCAGATCACTAAAAATAAACATAATAATAACCAAATATTCTTAATTTATAACACAATCAATTAAAATAAAATTCAAATAATATTGAATTATATGAATTATATTATTTATAATTTTGACAATATTTATATAATTTGTAGGTAATTCTATTCATTTATAAATAAAACAATTTAAATAATTTATATAATTTACAATCAAATATTTGAGTTATATACTAGTATATATGTTAATTTAATATATAACCCACCATGCATTAATTGTTTTATATTTGGTCATAATTAATAGATTCAGCGAATAACCACCAAATAAATATAATCGAATTATTATTAAAGGAATTATAGCTCTTTTGACTAATTATCTTTATGCACATATCCACACTACTTGAACCTTCCATTCTGATACTAATTGTTAGAAAATTAGACTAATAATTTTCTCAAAATATTAAAATTTAATGAGATTCCATAAAAAATATTACCTATATTCCCGAACACTTGAATAGCTTCGCTAATATCAAAATAAAAAAATTACTAAATTTAGGTAAAATGCGCAAACATTTAAAATTTTGTGGACTAATTTGTAATATTTACAGCAATAATAGAAAAAATATAACTTATTATAAATAAGAGGACCAAAGTGAACGTTTACAGCAACCTGCAAAAGACAGAAGAACTTGCTCTGTTTTTTCTGGGCTACTGAGAAAGCTTAAAACCAGCGAGTTGACCTTCCTAATTATAGCCAATCTGAAGCTCGATTACTCAGCAAGCTTCCCCTCTCTTTATGCCACCTGAAAGCTTCGACAACATATGTCAACTTGAAGCAAAGACAGCACAAGCAGGAGCTGTCCCAGAACAAGCAGCAGCCGTCCATGGCTCCTTCCTGGAGCCACATCTCTCCCTGAAGCCAGCTGCATCATCCCTCTTCTTGCAGCTGTCTTCAAGGCTCTGAAAATAAGCCACCTAAACAACACATGCTAAAGTTTTGATGGATTTTTATAAGTCTTGCTTCATGCAGTACGCAGCTGAGGCCCAGTTTTGATATACCAACTGAGAAACTGGATGGAATAAATGAGTCTTTCTCTGCCAGTAAGAACTCAAACTTGGCAAAAGAGTGGAAGTTGTCCAAACGGAACTTCCAATTTGCAGAATCCGAAGGCAAGACCTAATGAGAGCAGCCTCTCTTGAGCAGTTTGGGAGGAAAACTCCGGAAATTTCCTATGTAGTAGACAGAATAGATGCTAAAAGCACGCAATCTGTGTCCGTCGATAACAACACAATCAATTTTGATCAATTAGTTAACCGTTAGGTATACCACCCTTTAAGCAGATGCAGCATTTTGATGTCCTGAATATACCAGTATACACTAATGCTATGCAATAATTCAGTGTTGTCTAATTTCTTCTTCCTGAACCAGGCTGCTGTGCTTCTTACGGTAGGATACAATTATATGGGAGCTCAAGCAGATATAAATGTTTGGGATCCAAATGTTGAATCTCCTGATGATTCTACTACCGCTCAAATCTGGCTTAAGGGTGGCCCTGGTGGCAATTTTGAAAGTCTGGAGTCGGATGAATGGCTAGTACATTTACCAAAAACATACTTAGAAACCCCCATTGATTTCCTTTAACAGGCAAAAGCTCATATTGCTACCATTTTAGTATCTTCATACTTTTCCTAATACACATTTTCAGGTAAACCCCAAGTTCTATGATGATAAACTCCCACGATTTTTTGCATATTGGACTGTAAGTACATTTTCTACGGAAACAATACATAACTTGCATACATAACTTAGCTAATTTGTTCCATTTTATTGTTAGAGTGATGCTTACAAGTCAACTGGTTGCTTAGACCTTACCTGCACTGGGTTTGTCCGTAAAAGCACACAAATAGCCCTAGGTGCTTCCATTTATCCATGGTCTCCAGTGATTTGGGATCACAGTATCATATACCTGTTGCCATGTCCTTGTTAATTTTTTCCATTATTTCGTCTTGTTTTTCTGGGTTCAGTTTGCTCATTTGAATTTATGATGCCGCAGCAAATAATATTATAAACTTTTATTTAAAAAAAAAAAATTGATTTCGGGATCCTAACTCGGGAAATTGGTGATTGAAATATGCTGATATCCCTGTTGGATATTGGCCAACAGCTCTATTTGATTACTTGATGGAAAGTGCAATATTTGTTGAATGGGGAGGACAAAGTTTGCAGTCCAAATGTGAAGAAAACTCCACACACAAAGACTGCCATGGGAGGTGGATCATTTGCATAATTGCTGCATGCTTCTGCTTCATAAACCATGTCAGAATTATGGATTATTCTCTCCAACTCGAGTATCCTGAATGGGTAGCACTTCGGCTGACAAAGAATATTGCTATGGTGCAAATAATTTAATCCAAGGATATACAGTTAAACCCATATTTTTCTTTGGAGGGCCTGACCAAAATCCTCAGTGATGTGATGTGAGTGACGGTAACAATGAAAATAAACCGGAATACTTTGTTGTGGAAATTGGCTATTTTTAATAAACTTTATGCTTTGCTTCTTTAAATTAATTAGTACACTTAAAAAGAACATATATCAAAACCGTTTCGATATTACCGTCATAAAAGAATTGAGGAAATTACCAGTTAAAAAGCATTCTGTGGAATTAGGAAAGTGGATTGCAGTCCCAGTAGCTATCAGCATTTCAATTTAGTATTGGCTTGAATTAGATAACAATGATGAAAAACAAGAGAAGCCTGTCGAGCATAAACATCCTGCTAAAACCATTAAGTCGCTGTTAATGTAACTAATGGTCTAACGCTTTTGAGGGAAGGGCGGTTTACTATCAAATTTTGCTTGCAAGTGCAAGTACTATCTTCCCCTTTAGAGATCTATTCCTCTGCCTAATAACAATTTTAAGCATGATCATATTCATATTACACAAAATTCCTGTATCTGTTCTAGGGAGATATCTACATATTTACTACAATCACAGTTTATAAGAAAAAAGTACAGTTTACAATCACAGTTTACAAACTTTCCTCAAAACCATAACCGCATATGGTGATCCATTAATCAGTTGATAGCTGTTATCACAGTACTTCCAAAACATAATCACGAGTAGACAACACTATAAAGACTCTTGAATGTTGCATAGTGCCTACTACGTGTACCCAGCCAAATGTTTCGACATTCAACCTCATCAACAAGGCTTACATGGAGAGCATTACCCTAATTGTTTATTTGATGCAAGTGCTTAGACAAAAAATCTTCTACGTTTCGTTGAAGCTTTATTTGCTGAACTTGAAGCCCCTGCTTTGTAGAAAAGTATATATGCTTTCGTCTCCGCCAGCACCTCCACTAGTTCAACAATGATAATCTGTTAAAAGTTGAGGAACGTTAGTTTAGAATCTCTTCTGGTTAATATTTAAACGTCTCTCCTATAAATAACAAACCAGCAAGAATAATTTATTTTAATCTTGGGACTTCGAATATAGAAATCAAATATAGATGCATCTTCAAGTAAACATACCGATTACATGTATACAGATTCTCGCCATCAAGCGATTCTTCAGCAGTAAAATATTGAAGACAGTCTTCTAGTCTTTCAGAACCCCATAAATCGGGAGACTAATATCCATCATGGTATCGTGTTGCTCTGAGACCGTGCCACAGTTTGAACATTTAGCCTGTTTTTCATACCCAAAAAGAAATTAGTGTAAGAAAAGAATAAATAACAGAGATAAAAATGCAACGTACAAGAAATTTTAATGAAAGGAAATTGCTAGGTTAACGAATGTGTTATAATGTGTAAGCAATTATTTTTTCAACTTAACACATTGTTTAAAACCCCGTCCCATTGCCTAGTTTTTAAACTCAAAACTTTCAGCAAATATTCAATTTTCAATATGTATATATATTTTTCGTTCCCTTTGTGAGTTATCTACTTTCTTTAAAACTTTTATTCTTAAGTATTCAAAATGAAGTTAGTACGACATCTAATATTACGTTCATACCACGACAAGTAGTATTAAAGTTTACCTTATACTAGACAAGTCAATCCTGTCATCTAAATCCATTACCCGTAACCACTTAAATTCTATAATCCAAATTCAGCACCCATAATCAACCACACCTATAAAAACTTCCTTCTAGCAAAAAAAAAATCCAAAAATTTTTTTAAAAAAACTAACTAAACAACCAAACCAAAAAAATTGAAAAGGACCCAAGAAAACCAAAAAAATCAAACCATAAGAAAAAATCGAACCAAAAGACCAAAAAAACTACAAAAAAAACCGAATGCCTAAAACAGCCAACTGCCACAAACTATCGCTAGGCGCCGCCGTTCAATTGACACCGACTGACCATCTGAGACCACCACCAAAATCAAAAGAACTGGCGACCAAACCCCTACCAAAGTCACCACTGTTCGGTTACCGAAAAAGGCTGCGATAGCCTATTAAGACTCCAAACGCTGTCATCACTGTTGATTGCCAGTCACCATGTATTTTCAGACACTGCCACCACCAATCGACTTAGCGACTTCCCCTCTTTCATTTTAGACGCATTTCACTGTCGATCGTCACCCCGATCATTGAGATCGCACATCAAACCGCAAGGTTACCATCACCTTGTTCCAAGTTTTTCGAGAAAACCATCGCGATCCAAGCAAATCCGAGACCATCATCGCAATCCTTGCCATCAAATCTTTCAAATCCGACTAATTCCGAGTTTTTGGGTCACCTTCACTGCAAACTTACAAGGTAAATTACGATTTTACCCTTCATCTAATTTTATTTTTCTAAAAAAAGAAGAAAAAAGAAAAAAGAAAAAAGAAAAAAGAAAGAAAAAAGAAAAAAAGAGAGAGAAAAAAGGAAAAAAAAAAAGTCAGATGAAGAAGCTAGCCAGACAAACCCTTCTATAGGGACATTTGTAATAAAAGAATCAGTGAATGCAATCAATAGAAGGCTACAAAATTAAGAGATAATGTTTACGAATTTGACTTAACATTTTCTTGGTGAGCAAAATAATAATCTCTAACCACAAAGGCGAGTCGAAGTTGAGGTCGAAGTTAATAACCTATGACAACTAAATGTTCCTTGTGAAACTTCATAATTCTAAGGGATTAGTTTATAGAAGAAGTCAAAAGCGAAGATAATGAAATACCAATTATCGCAGAAAATTAGTAGGGAACTCAACTAAGCAACTATCGTATGAAAATGGAAATTCCAAAATCAATGGCTTGTTTGTGATAGAAGACCTTTTTGATTGGTTAGCTAAAGTAAAGAAGTTCTTTGGCTATTGGGAAATTGAAGAGCACATAAAGATTAAGTCGGTGGCTTATCGACTTAAAGGAGGTGTACTAGCTTGGTGGGACCAATTACAAGTAACGTGAATCTAGCAAGGAAAGACGAGGGTTCGAACTTGGAAACATTTAAAGCAATTGATAAAGGAACACTTTCTTCCTCCAGATTATGAACAAACACTTTTCAGTCACTATCAGCATTGTTGATAAGGTTACCAAACAATACAAAAGTATGTTATCGAGTTCCACAAACTTATTGCCTGTGTAGATATCCGAGAATCTAAAAATCAAAAGATTTCAAGATTTATTGATGGACTCTGCGACATACAAATGAAATCTTCAAACAATCACATAGCACTCTTTTTAGTGCTATTCAACTTGCGTTGAAGATTGAAACACAATTCAACAGAAGGGTGAGTTACAATCAGACATCTCTATAACTTTCTGCATAGCCATAGAGATCAGATTTGAATAAAGGGAAGGCAATAGTAAGACCACACGATAGCGCTCATAGTCTAAATCCTCCTCAAATTCAACTAGCCGCACGCCCACAAAGGGAACCAGCAATCAAAAAGACCGATTCTAATAACCTTTATGCAATTTCAAAGGGCAACAAATGTTATAGATGCAGAAAGACAAATCATTACTTCAATCAATGTCCTAACTGCAAAATCGTCCATTTAGCTACATATAATGATGACCTTGAATAGAAAATCTATCAAGGAGATAAAAAGTGCGAGGAAGAAGAAGAAGAACTAGAAGAGCTCACCTATGGAGATGAAGGGCTTTTTTGGGTGATAAGACGATTGATGTATACTTTAAAGAAGGAGGAAGATGTGCAGTAACATAATATTTTTAAAACTAAGTGTACAGTCAATCAATAGGTCTGTGACCTTATTATTGATAATGAGAGTAGCAAAAACATAGTATCAAAGACTATGGTAGACAAGTTGCAACTACTGTCCCAACCACATCCTATCCCATATTGCATTAGCTAAATTAAGGACATTGGCAAAACAAAAGTGATAGAGCAATGTAGGATTCCTTTCTTTATTGACAAATAAAAAAATAAGGTGTTATGTGATGTTGTTGATATGGACGTTTGGCACATGTTACTTGGTCGTCTATGGCAGTTCGACTTGAATATGGTGCATAATAGTAAAGCAATACATACACTTTCTACCAAGATAACTTGAAGATTATTCTGACACCAATGAAGTAACAAAATAATCCAACATATTTAAAGGTCAAAATGAACCTTCTTCTGTTGCCAAAGGAAGCTTTTATTTCACAAAATGTACTTGAACAAATTTAATGTCTATTATTAGAGTTCAAAGATGTTGTCTTAGAAGAGTTACCAACTGGATTGCTACCTTTGAGAGATATTCAACACCATATTGACCTTATTTTAAGAGTAACTTTATCAAATTTGCCACACTATCGCATGAGTCTTAAAAAATATGAGATTTTATAAAGACAAGTTGAAAATCTTTTTAAGAAAGGCGCGATACGATAGAGTATAAGTTTTGTTGCCGTACCTGTACTTTTAACCCCAAAGAAAGATGGAAGTTGGAGAACATGTGTTGATAGTCGAGCCTGATGTATTAATTTTTACTACATGATTATGCTTAAATAATTTATCATTAAGTAGTATATTTAGCGTTGTTTAATCCGTTTTAAATAGTTATTTTTTAAAAATATTTTACTTTTATTTTGTAGGTGTTCATGTGTTTTAACATGAAAGACATGAAAACGGTGCATAAAACCACGTTCGTTAGCCATCCGTCTAAATTATAAAGTTTTATTCTTTGGAAACCAAAATGCAAGCCAAAAGGGACTAAAATGAAGAAACATCAAAACAAAGACTCAAATTTAAAATAATCAAAAAGAAGGGAATTTAATTGAAATATGCATGATTAGCCTTTGTTAGCAGAATCAATGGCATGGTCGCGCCATGCCTTCTGCCTCCTCAGCGCTCCTATGCCGAAAATATTGAATTTAACGATTTTTAGCCCTTAGATAAAAAATTAGTGGCTAAATTAGAAGTATTTTTAGGTTTTTATATTTTTTCAAGGGAGAGCCGCTATATCCAAGGGGAGAATGAGAGTTCTAGAGAGAGAAAAGGGGAAGAAGGCGACTAGAGAAAGAGAGAAGGAAAAATCAACAAGAAGAAGGGGGATTTCATCAAAAAATAGGGAGATTCTCATCAACCTCATAGATTCAAGCTCTCCTTATGTAGTTTTTCTTCTCTCCCTTTTTAATTTCATCTTGAATTGAACAATTTATGTTAACTAAGGTTATGTATTTGATTGTTAAATCTTTTATGATTAATCTTAAACTTTATTTTATGTGTAAATAGATTTATTTTCTAAGGTAATGATTTAATCTATTGGAAGTATCTAATTTCTACAATTGTTAAATCTTTTATGATTAATCTTAAACTTTATTCATTGTGATGATTAATGCATTTGAATAATTGGCCAATATTTGAATGATTTGTGGGTTAATATGAACTGAGAAGGATTACTATATCTAAACCGTGTAATGAATATCGTAAATTGCATGTTAGACAGAGATGTACTAATATGGTTTACATAGTTTAATTAGAAATTATTATTAATTGTAAAGCACTTTCATTTAATTAATTTTACATAGAGATATAGTGAATTATTAGATACAAAGTAGTTTCGATTGATCTCGAGAGAGACTGTCAAATAGGATAGGATAATTAACTGACAATACCGATATCAAATCAAAATAACATTAATAGAAGAAGTGGATGCGACTAATTAAGATAAAATCATTGGCTCTAGATTTTTCCATTAATTGAATTTTTTATTAAGTTTGTTAAGTAGTTAATTTTTGTTTATTTTAATTTCTCACTCAAATTATTTCAATTTTTTCAAATAAATTCATAAATTAATCACGTTCGATACTTAATTGATTAACATTCCTCGTGGGATCGACATCCTCTTATCATTATATTGTTTGTTACGATTCCGTGCATTTGCGAGTATCACGCATACATTGCACGAATCACACAACAGAGCCATTAACAAGATTATAGTATGATATCGATTTCCCATCCCTCAACTAAATGACATGCTTGATCGGTTGGAAGGATCAAAATTATTTTCTAAAATTGACCTATGGAGTGGATACCATCAAATTCGTATTTGCTTTAGTGATAAATGAAAAACAGCTTTCATGACACATGAAAGATTATGTGAGTGGCTAGTCATGCCTTTTGGTCTGCTTAATATGCCAAGTACTTTCATGAGATTAATGAATTAGGTATTCCAGCCTTTCATTGGGAAGTTTGTTGTTGTTTACTTTGATGACACCTGACAAAAGGTTTAGGGCACTCTGAAAGAACCAGTTATATATAAATTTAAAGAAATGTAGTTTAATGATTGACAGCCTAATCTTCTTAGCCTTTGTTGTAAACTTCAAAGGAATTAAAGTAGATCAAGAGAAGGTAAAAGTTATTCGTGAATAGTCCATGCCAAAATCTATATCTAAAGTTCGAAGCTTTCATGGACTTGCAACATTCTATAGGCAATTCGTGAAAAACTTCAGTACCATTGCGACGCCTCTTACCGAGTATTTGAAATAAAAATAATTTGTTTGCAGTGATCAAGCGGAATAGAGTTTTGCAATTTTGAAGGAAAAACTGACAAGTGCCTCAGTTCTTGTGTTACTAGATTTTGGAAAGATTTTTAAAGTTGATTGTGATGCTTTAGGGGTAGGAATTGAAGCTATTTTATCTCAAGAATCAAAACCCATAGCATTTTTTAGTAGGAAGCTTAGTAAAGCACAACAACACTAGACAACATATGAATAAGAATTATATGCAGTTATTCGTACATTACAGTAATGGGAACCATACCTAGTACAGAAGGAATTCACCTCTAATATAGATCATCAAGCACTCAAGTATCTCAACAACTCCTCGAAGACAAATCGAATGCATACACAATGGATTGTTTACATCCAGAAGTTTACTTTTTCTCTCATGCACAAATCTGGCCAATTGAACAAGGTTGTAGATGCATTGAGTGGTCGAGCCATGTTGCTAACCAGCTCCCAAAGTGAAATCATTGAGTTTGATTATTTAAAAGATTTATATGCAGAAGCTGAAGATTTTAAAGAAAAATGGCAAAAGTGCACAGTTGAAACCTCTAGTAAACATCAAATACATGATGGTTACTTATTCTTTGAAAATCGTTTATGTATACCTCAAGGATCACTCAGATATCACATCATTCAAAAACTGCATGTAGGAGGATTATAAAGACATATGGGATGCAAGAAAACCATTTTATTAGTGGAAGCTCATTATTTTTTACTGCACTTAAGGCGTGATGTTGAGAAGTTTATTAAGCGTTGTTATACGTGCCAGACTGTAAAGGGACAAGCTCAGAATATTGGAATCTGTATGCCACTTCCTATTCCTAATGCTCCTTAGGAAAATTTATCTATGAATTTTATTTTGAGGTTACTGCAAACACAACGAGATTCAAATTCTATCTTTGTTGTTGATCATTTTTCTAAAATGACTCATTTTATTCCATGCAAGAAAACATCAGATACCACCCATATTTCTCAATTATTCTTTCACAAGATTGTTCATCTTCATGGGTTGTCAAAGACAATAGTATTTGATCGTAACAACAAATTTCTTAGTCATTTTTAATGCATCTTATAGAAAAAACTTGATACAACTTTGCAGTTTAGTAACACTTGTCATCCACAGACAAATGGGCAAACTAAAGTCATCAATTGCACTTTGGGCAATATTTTATAATGTTTGATCAAAAAACACCCAAGACAATGGGATAATGTCCTACCACAAGCAGAATTTACTTACAACAACGTGCCCAACCGTTCCAGTAATAACTCTCTATTTGAAGTTGTTTATATTCGCCCTTTTTTGCATACTTTAGACTTGGTTCCTTTACCAAAGTTATTAGGGATGAGCATCATTGCTAACCACTTGATTGATAAAGTGACCAATATTTATGGAAAAGTCAAGAAAAAGTTAGAGGAGTCTGCTGCAAAATACAAGTATACCGCTAACAAACTTAAAAGGTTCAAGTCATTTAATGTTGATGATTTTGTGATAATTTATTTGAATAGAAAACGACTTTTAGTTAGGGAATACGGCAAGCTCAAACAAAAGAAAATTAGTCCATTTCGTATCCTTTAAAAGATTAATGACAATGCCTATATCGTTGATCTACCAGAAAGTTATGTAATTCCTAAAACCTTCAATGTTCAAGATTTGTAAGAGTACCATGAACCAGATCCTCTACCTTGACCAACTCGAGGATGAGTTTCTTTCTAAAGGCAAGAGAACTAATGTAGAAGCAATAATAGAGCTATTAGGAATTTGTATTTTGTTATTATTCTTATTTTATTTATTTTGTTTAGGTAAGATTAACTTATTATTTCATTGTTAAATTCCTTGTTCACAAGGAATTCTTTTTCTTTTAAGATTAGAATATACATTAGTATAAATAGGCCTTGTCATTTATTATAATCAATTAATTCAATCAATAATATTTTATTCAGTTAATCTTGTGTAGGTTATTTATCTTTCCTTTCGTGGGTTATTTACGCTCTGTGATAGCTTTACTTTGAGAGATCTATTCTTAATTTTTTAAGACGTATGTTAGTACGACATCTAATTTCGCTTTCGCACTGCGTCAATAACAAAAAAGTGTCATTATTACTATGTCCTTTAATAGAACTCTCTCCAGTCCTTCCTCGTCTCTTCTTAGACATTTCCATTCTTCCCGTGTTTCCTTGTGTTTCTTGAGATCGACCATTCTTCTCCCTGTTATCTCTTTTCTTCAATTCGCACTCTACATCCCTTTAAACATAGATGACCATAGAATTCCCTGTGCAATGTGTAAATACCAGCAAAAGAAATGCAATGAATAATGTTTCTTTAAAGGAATCTTTTTTGCTGGTAATATTGATTGACTACTACCGTTGTTTAGAGAATATGAGGCATCATATTTGAAAAAAAATCTACTTCAATTGCTGGAAGAATCCTGGGAACTCTACATTTATTCTCTTCTAAAACAGATGGAATACAAAGTCTTAGACCCAGTTGGGGGAAGCATAAAAGCCCTTGAATGAGAGAAAGCTAAGAAGAAGGCTGTGCTGAAAGATTATAGAGATTTGCTAAAGCAAAGGGAGGCTGAAAACAAGCAAAAACCAGTTTTGGATTTAAATTGTCTTCCCGAAGATGACTCTCTTGATCTTGCAATTAACGCAATTGATAATAGGTGATTCTTGATTGTGAAATTAAACAGATCATTAGTGCATTTTGTTAATCATTTAAAGGTTCCTATACTTTTCTTTCTTATCAGTGCAATTGCTATACCAACGTTATTATATAGTGTCTTTCTTATACAAGACCATTAACTGATTTTCTATTAGAAAAGGAACATAAGACAGAGTGTATAATCAACACCTTAACTTCATTTATTGAATTGTATTCTGGTTTTTGGGTTTTTGTTGATTGTTCTATTTATTTTCAGGTAAACTTCATCAGTGGTGTCTGCTATGAGAATTTCAAATACACCTAGAAGAATCATTTTCCAGTTTACATCCTCTCTCACCAACTGTTATTCTTCACAATTATCTGAGATTGGTGGAGGTTTCAGAAGTGGGAATCGTGAAGATGCTCATGATTTTTCTAAGGTTAATGTTGGTAACAAAAACTTAGTTATTTGCTTTTAAAGCAATATGCAAAGTTTTACCATCTTTTTCTGTAGATTTTCAATTGAAAATGACGCAGTGGGGAAGTGATATTAGATGTTGTACTAACATATATCTTGAATAATAAAGAATAGAGTTCTCAAAAAGAATAAATAACCCACGAAGGAAAAGATAAATAACCTATACAAGATTAACTCAATAAATATTATTGATTGAATTAATTAATTCTAATGAATGACAAGCCGTATTTATATTAATATATATTCTAATATTAAAAGAAAAAGGATTTATTGTGAATAAGAAATTTAACAATGAAATAATAACTTAATCCTATCTAAACAAAATAAATAAAATAAGAATCATATCAAAATAAAAATTCTTAATAGCTCTATTATTGCTTTTACATCGATTATCTAATTATCAAGAATGCTCACCGTTTCTTGAATATTTTTCAAGAATTCAGAAAAACAGTCACGTGACTTAATGTTGTATAGTTTTATTTTTGCGGCAAAATTCAACTTAACAGAAGATTTAGTTTGCTTGAGCAAGTTTCATATTATTTTCGATCCCAAAGAGATTTAGCTTTACCGAGTTGTGAGACTTTGAGATTTGTGATCTTTTTTCATTCATTTTTTGAACTGGATACAAAATATAGAGTTGTACCCAGGGAAAGTCTAATATGGGAATATTTTCCTGAGACAATTCATGATAACGTTGTGTTTCTAATAACATAATTCTATAATTTTATCGAACGATCTGATAGAAACTTCTCTGCGTAACATAAATTAAATAGAAGTGCAACATTTGTGGAAGAAGCTGAATAAGCCTCTGAAAAATGAGAATCCTAAATACGCGTCAAACTAATGGCAACAGGAATAGAATTTACACTAATTTTGTAAGTCCTCTAAAATACGTTATATCTATAACATTACCAGAAGGGAGTACGTATCTGCTAGTTCACAATCTCCTGTGTGATCTAATGAAGTTTGTTGTGTTTATTGCATAATCTCCAACTAGACACAGAGATGCAACGACGAAGCAGAACGCCTTCCACTGCCTACTGGATGCGAGAATCGCTAATGCAGTAAGCACACCAGCACTGCTGAGAGTGCATTTTTCCAGGTGTTGAAAGTTCTGGTGACAGTGTTGCAACCCTTGCAGTGAATTATATGCCGGAAATATAGATTTGACAAGTTTGGACCATGCATTGTTCCTATTCCGCCCTTTGCTGGTGAAGAAGCTGAAATTCCGGCAACAAGCCCAGCCAGTGTGTTGGGATAAACTAATATAAACCAATTTGCAGAAGCACAATAATTACCTTAACCTCTCTTGCGTGAACCTAATAGAAAACAAACAAATAGAGCAACAATTTTTGACACAAAATCAATTCTTGGACAGCAACCACATCATCAACAAAACAATCATAACACAATTAATTTTAACGTGGAAAACCTCCCCATTGTGAGGAGTAAAAACCACGGGATCGTAATTCACTCAAAAAACTCCACTATAATCAAATAATGGGAATACACAATTTCTCTCTAATTATAACTAGAGGTACACATCCACAATATTCTCAAGATCACACAATTTTGGTAAACAATCAAGTTTCACAAAGAAATTATAGAGAGTTCAAGAAAAACATCACCATAATGGTGGCCTAACTTTCAACCATGAAATCTGGAGAAAAGAGAGCTCCAAATCTGATCTCCACCGTTCAGAATTTAGTCCTCTCAGTTAGGAAGTTGCTGATAAAATTTCAGTTTAATCGGACCACGAATCAACCTCCGATTAGCCACTTGATCAAAAAAATTGTCCCGAATTTACTGTTTCTGCCTTTCTCTCATGAACAGTAACCACCCCTCTCTAGACGATGAACAGTACTTTCTCTCTCTAAATGATGAACAGTACTGCCTCTCTCTAGAATATGAACAGTACTCGCCTCTCTCTTTTTAACTCACATATATATATTGCAGCAAAAAAACACTAAACCCTACTTGAGAAAAGACTAAAATGTCCTTGAGCTAATTGGGTTTAGTTACTATTGAAGAGAAAATTTGGCCATCTCCAAATAGGAAGAAATCCAACCCAATAAATCTCCCTCTTTCCGACTATATGGAGGGACTTACCAACCCAATAATCGAACAACAAACTTCAAACTTTTCCCTCGGAAGAGTCTTGGTTAACATATCAAAGGCATTGTGATATGTGTGAATCTTTTCAAGCTTAAACATATTATCATTAAGTGCATCTCTCAACCAATTATATCTCACATCAATGTGTTTTGATTTTGCATGAAAAGAGGAATTCTTATTCAGGTCAATTGCACTCTGATTATCACAAAATACCACATATCGCTGTTGCTTGAAATCAAGTTTCTGTAAGAACCTCTTCATCCACAACAGTTCTTTGCATGCTTCAATCGCTGCAATGAATTCTGCCTCTGTAGTGGAAAGTGCAACACATTTTTGTAGCCTTGATTGCCATGATACAGCTCCACCTAAATGTGTCATCAAGCAACCCGTAGTAGATTTTCGAGTATCAACATCTCCAGCCATATCTAAGTCTGTATAGCCAACTAACACAGGTTCTCCACTTCCAAAAGTGAGTTTGAAATTAGAAGTACCTTGAAAATATCTCATAATCCACTTCACTGCATTACAATGCTCTCTTCCTAGATTGGATAAAAATCTACTAACAACACCAACTGCATGAGCTATATCTGGTCTTGTGTATACCATCGCATACATCAAGCTTCCAACTGCTGAAGCATAAGGAACTCTTTCCATGTCTTCTTTCTCTTTATCTGTTGTAGGAAACTGCTTGGTACTTAACTTAAAGTGTGTAGTAAGAGGAGTGCTAACCACTTTAGCGTTGCTCATATTAAATCTTTCAAGTACCTTTTCAATGTAATGCTCCTGTGATATACACAACTTCTTGGCTGCTCTATCTCGATAAATTCGGATGCCCAGGATTTGTTTTGCTGGCCCTAAATCCTTCATAACAAAGGATTTGCTCAACTGCTTCTTTAACCTATCAATTCTAGAAGCATTCCTGCCAACAATCAACATGTCATCAACATAAAGCAACAATATGGTAAAATCATCATCAGAGAATTTCTGCACAAAAACACAATGGTCAGAAGAAGTTTTCCGGTAGCCTTGCTCCCCCATAACTGATTCAAACTTCTTATACCACTGTCTTGGTGCCTGTTTCAAGCCATAAAGGCTTTTCTTCAACTTGCACACAGTCTTCTTTTCCTTTTATTCTGAAACCCTCTGACTGCTCTATATAAATTTCTTTATCTAAGTCCCCATGTAGAAAAGCAGTCTTTACATCCATCTGCTCAACCTCCAAGTCAAGACTAGCCGCTATGCCCAATACCACACGAATAGATGACATCTTGACAACTGGAGAGAAGATTTCATCAAAGTCAACACCTTTCCTTTGGCTAAATCTCTTGACAACCAATCTGGCTTTGTATCGTGGTTGCGAAATATGTTCTTCCTGTTTCACTTTGTACACCCATTTGTTTTTCAAAGCTCTTTTACCCTTAGATAACTTTACCAACTCAAATGTGTGATTTTCATACAGTGACTTCATCTCGTCTTGCATAGCATCAATCCACTGCTTCTGCATAACATTCGGGTTCTCCCCCATCAGTTAGTAATACATACTCACTCGTAAGATACCGTGTGGAGGGTTGTCGGTTTCTGGTAGATCTTCTGAGTGGAACATCTAGTGAAGCCTTTGAAGTAGATGACTGATCCTGAACATCATCGTCAACCCCAACCTGTGTATGAGTGTCAATATCACCTGTACCATACTGGTCATCCAAGACTTCATCTGTAGGCTGTGCTGAAATATGTGTAGGAAGAACTGGATCAAAGTCTATCAACACATCACTATACTGAGACATTGCTTCTTTTGACTTCTCAATATCCTGTATAGTTTGGTCTTTCATAAATACAGCATCCCGACTTCTTACAAGTTTCTTTTGCACTAGATTATAAAACCTGTAGCTAAACTCATCTTGACCATAGCCGAGAAATACACACTGTCTTGTCTTAACATCAAGTTTAGACCTCTCATTTTTGGGAATATGCACAAATGTTTTACATCCAAAGACACGCAAATAATCATAATCGACATTCTTTCCTGACCAAGCTTTATCTGGAACATCAAAGTCTAAAGGAACACACGGTGTAAGATTCAATACATGTACAACTGTATTCAAAGCCTCCCCCAAAAAAGATACTGGCAATTGTGCTTGTGAAAGCAAACATCTCACTCTTTCAACTAGTGTTCTATTCATCCTCTCAGCTAGCCCATTTAACTGAGGAGTCTTCGGAGGTGTCTTTTGATGACGAATTCCTAACTGTCTGCAATACTCATCAAATGGTTTAGAATACTCACTCCCATTATCAGTTCTGATGCACTTCAACTTCTTCCCAGTCTATCTCTCAACTGAGGCCTGAAACTGTTTGAACACATCTAGTACTTGATCCTTTGTCTTCAATGTATAAACCCACAGCTTCCTTGAGTGATCATCTATAAAAGTCACAAAATAAAGAGCACCACTAAGTGTTTTTGTTTTCATAGGGCCACAAACATCAGAGTGTACTAGTTCAAGTATACTTGATTTTCTTGAAGGTAGAGATGTCTTAAAGGTAATCCTAGTTTGCTTCCCTGCCAAGCAATGAACACATTTCTTCAAAGATTCATTTTTCAACCAAGAAAGCATATTCTTCTTGGCTAAAACATTCAAACCCTTCTCACTCATGTGACCAAGTTTTCTATGCCATAACTCAATTGTATCTTCATTTTTCACCGTATTGATGCTACTGTCTGCAATCTTTGCTTGCATAAAGTACAATGAAGAACATTTCTTTCCTCGAGCCACAACCAGAGAACTTTTACTAAAACTTCCATTTACCACCACTAAAGTTGCTGGAGAAACCCTCATCATCAAGTTTACCTGTAGAAATCAAGTTCAAACGAATATCAGGAATATGCTTGACATTTTTCAGAAGTAACACCGTGCTATTATTGGTCTCCAAGCACACATCTCTCATGCTTATGACTTTAGTTAAGCCATTATTTCCCATCTTAACATCTACAAAATCACCGGATGTATAAGATGTAAAAAATTCCCTTCGCGATGTAGCATGAATGGAGGCACCATTATCAATTACCCAGCTGGTCTCATGGCACACAAGGTTGACATCATCATCATACATACTAAGAAAGTCATCTGTAATAGTAGCAACTTTGTCATCATCACTGCTGTCATCATTTTTCTTTTCCTTTCCTTTATCCTTCTTGTTGTCTCGCTTGAGCTGTCGACAATATTTCTTCATATGCCCCTTCAAACCACAATGATAGCATTCAATATTGGCAAACTTATTGGTCTTGCTTTTACTTTTATCTCTGTTCTTCGGACCTCTACTCTTACTCCTCCCCCTCTTTTCTGTGACTAAGATATCTGACTGTGAAGAACCCTATGACTTTCTTCTATCCTCTTCATTCAGACCACTATTCTTAGCCAATTTCATGATGATAATACCATCAGGAGTTGAGTTAGATAATGACATTCTAAATGTCTCCCATGAGTCCGGTAATGTGCCTAAAAGCCATAACCCTTGTACTTCATCTTCAAATTTGATGTTCATTCCAGCCAACTGATTAATGATTTCCTGAAATACATTCAAGTGATCTGTCATGAGTTTTCCATCCCGATATTTCAAGTTCATCATCTGCTTTATCAAAAATAGTTTGTTGTTCCCGGTTTTTCTGGCATACAACTCTTCAAGCTTATTCCACAAATAACTTGCATCTGTCTCTCCACTGATGTGATTTAAAACATTGTCATCTACCCATTGACTGATATACCCACACACTTGACGATAAAGCAACTTCCATTGTACATCTGTTTTATTATCGGGTTTCTGTTTCTCAAACACGGGTAAATAATAATTTTTCACATATAAAAGATCTTCCATCTTTCCCTTCCATAAATGATAATTTGCACCATTCAAATTAACCATTCTATTTGTATTAGCTTCCATCATTCAACACAAGGCAGAAAACAAATATAACCAAAGCTCTGATACCACTTTGTTGGGATAAACTAATATAAACCAATTTGCGGAAGCACAATAATTACCTTATCTCCTCTTGTGTGAACCTAATAGGAAACAAACAAATAAAGTAATAATCTTTGGCACAAAATCAATTCTTGGACAGCAACCACATCATCAACAAAACAATCATAACACAATTAATTTTAACATGGAAAACCTCCCCAATGTAAGGAGTAAAAACTATGGGACCGTAGTCCACCCAAAAAACTCCATTATAATCAAATAATGGGAATACACAATTTCTCTCTAATTAAAATTAGAGGTACACATCACAGTGCATGTTCTACCACAGCAGGTATGTTAGGCAGAGAAATTGTGCTGTGCCCGAAATGGTAAGGCATTCCATGCCCGACTTTATCCATCCATTTTCTGTATTCGGCAACCCATGTCTCCGAGGACTTTAAATCACGGTGTAATTCCTTTGTGGGAACCCTTTCTTTCATTAAAACCTCAATTTGGGAAAAGAGGAATCACATGTCTTGCTCAAAAACCTTGCTTGCATTCTGATGAAAGTACCATTTGGGGAACAACTTAGCCAAAGGATATCTTTTAGTTCCTCCGAACCTTACAATAAGCATGGATTTTCCTTGTCCGGTTGGCCTACAGAGGAATACGCCAGAGAAGTAGTGTTTTTCACCAGTCCTATTGTCAATAAATTCTCTGTTGTTGTGAAGAACACACGGGGCTTCAAAGGGTAAAAAGTTTGGTGGTGAGCCATCTTTTTCCTTACCCCACCGGCCTACAAATCCTCGATCTGTACTTTCAGTCACCTTATAACGAAGGGGTTGGGCATCTTCTCTTTTAGCAGTCCAGTCTGTCGTATCTTTGAGATTGGGTATGTGGCGGATCCATGAGGTTCTCAAGGAGAATGGAGTAATCATATGGGAGTTCATGGATCGTGGAAGTATCTTGAAATCCTGATCTGGCAAAGTACTCAAACCATGGTGTCTTTTGTGACATCCACACCCATACGACTCCTTGCGATTCCTTCACCTCATACGTTCTAACACAAGCTGAGCGAGGAATTTTAGCTTCGGCTGGAAGCTGAGGGGAAGAAATTCATCCATGCTGTAATTCAGCAAAATGGAGGTTTGAGTATAATTCTTAAGACAGAAACTAGGAAGAAGGTAAACAAAGACGAACCTGAGATATCCGAACACATTTGCCCTCGCCTTCAACTTGCCAGCCATGGTACAAACATTCATGTCTTCCGTCAGTCAGTTGGCCTTCAGAAAGTTTTGCTAACCTGTATCAAGTGGGGCTAACGTCAAATTTAGCTATCAAAGACTTATAATTCCAAGGCTCTGGAGTTAAAAGGTACGTTATCAACATTTTAGGCATGTATACCAAGCGAACACACCACATAATACACCACAACGTATTCCAGCATGCACGTGCAAGTTTGTCCAAACATTTTTTTTGTTTACGCATGTTTTGTCTGAATCACCAAATCTTGTTTAATTTTTAATCTGTTATCAAGAAGTTGCATTCCTATGTGGATATATTCATTATAGCAGTCAGTCAGGCGTCACCTAGTAAAAGACTTACGAACTTTCAGCCCTGCAGTTTTAGCATGTGAGATGATTCTTTTGCTACTAGAACAGTTTATTTGTATATGGAATCGATAATAACGGCGAGCTAATATAGTTGTATAGCCGTTTCTGTTTCCTCGCTTGTTGGTGGTTGTGCAGGGATGAAAGTGAAGGGTGGATTTTTCCTGCAGCACTGGTTTTATTTGTGTCAGTTATTACTTTTTTTTTTTTTATCTTTTATTATCTATTCATCAGAAAGGATACTTTCATTGCTTTTGATTAAAGGATACTTTCATCTAGATAACATTTTTTTTTTTAAAAAAAAATTATTATACTTGTTTCAATCTGGTTTCCTGAATGCTTTTGATTATCCATTCATCAGAAAGAATAACTTAACTTTCATCTCGAAGGTAAGAGATGTACTTTGAAAAGGATTCGGTTAAATCTTGAACTTGTGCCAGTTATGATAATTTTTTCTCGCAACTCAAGCACAAAAAATGAATAAATTAAACATATACAAGTAAAAATGATCTCTCAGCTCAAGCACAAAAAATGAATAAATTAAACGTATACAACTCAAGCCCTTGCTCTATGCTGTTTCTTCTTTGTTATTTCGTTCCAACAAATAATTAGCGGCCTCCTCATCAGCTGCTGCCTGATTCTTTCTCAGCGCCTCCATCTCTTTAAGAAGTCGCGCAATTTGCAGTGGTTATAATACGCAACACCCAAAAATGAAATTCCATAGCCGAACAAATTAATACGCGTTAACATTCATTGTCAACGCCGAAGTCTTACCCACCAATAAAAATGCAGCCAGATTCAATGGAAATGTACATAAACAATTCGACCCAAGCATGAAATAATCAAAATGAAAGTTAGAATTCTGTCTGAATAGCGGCAACTCCATGAATCTTCATGGTATCAGTAAGAACACGAGGCAACAAGGCGCAACGTAATGAAGGGAAGTGGTGGGATTTAATTTAACACCCTTTGAAGTAAGCAAAATCTGAATCAAAACCAATCTTGTAGCTTCAAAAGCCACTGCTGCTAACTGTAGAAGTACGGCCCAAGTTTCGAACCTAGCCTTACCGTAAGCAGCAATGGCGACACCGAGGGATATTGAGAGCATGTTAGCCATAGTATTGGTTTTAAAGTTTTCCTTTCTGAAGAAGACGCCACGGCGACTGGCATTAGAGCTTTGAGCATTTGTATAAATGAAACCGATAAAAATATGTATGCAGAGTTGGAGAACCAGAGAGAAAGAGAATAGAGAGCTCCAATCGGGACAACGCAGTTGAAGTAGAGCTGGCGAGTCATGGAAACAGAGTCGACGTCGACGAGTTTTTGAAGGCGAACTATAATGAAATCGAGAGTTGAACAGAAAGCCATGTTGATGATGGTCGAAGACATGGAGTAAGGCCAGTTATACATCTTGTCGTCGAGAATGTATTTGTTGTAAACGATAACAGTGAAAGAGAGGAAGATCCAGATGGCCACGTAAGTGTAAGAGAGGAGGATGTCTTTGAGTACGCCATGGGAGGTTGCAGTTGTTGTGGCTCTGGCTGAGGTTGTGATCATGGAGGATTTGGTGTCTTTGCCCATTGAGCTCTGATCACCACCTTGAGAATCAAGATTGCTTTAATGAGGGAAAGAATTAGATAGATATTTCACGCAATTGTAGTTGTATTTGGGTGAGATGTGGAGTCTGGGGGAGGGGGGCGCAAGTAGTTTGTATAGAAAACAAAAACGTGCATAAGAATGAATGAATAAATAATTTGACCAATGGAAATGAAATGAGTTAGATGTAGATTGTCGATAGGACATTATCCTGAGACAAGAAAATGAAATGCGAAAAACATGGCGCATAAAATAAAATCTAAACAATTTTGAAGTACTGCGAGTAGTCCAGTGCTGCTAACTAATGTTGTCAGTCCAAAGGACAAGATTTTAGGGGCTGCTCTACCCTCAGTCACTTCGGCCCACGTCAACAATGCAATATGCATAATATCATCGATCTTTATTTGATGGGCCAGGCCTAGTTTTCCATTTATTAAATTTGAATTTCTCATGATAATGATTGAAATTTGAATCACCACCCTTGACCAATGAAATGAGATGAAAGCCTCTCCACTCCACACGAAGAAAGTGAGCATCACCTAACCAGCCATACATACTCTCTCACCCACAAATTGTGGCGTCCCTCTCCTTCCCATGGCCCACCCTCCGCGGTTGGCACTTATTCTCTTATTATTATTAATCCCGTGAATTTTGTATTGTGCAGTTTCAATTGCAATTCACACAAATCTCGACTAAATGAAATTTTAGTCCTTAAAATTTGGCTAACTAATTTTATAAGCTCATTAATTATAGAAATATCTAAAAAAAAATCTTTGTTTAGTCTAGTTAAAAAAAAAAAGTTGACAATAATAAATTTACATCATTTATCAACAAAGAATGATTTATTATAAAGTAACATACTGTTGATACATGTCAATAAGTATATTAGAAATATCTAAATATTATAAAAGAATAATGTGAAAAAATAATTTTTTTAAATTTAAGTGTATAATTTTAGATTTGTATTTATTGATGTGGACAATATTTCAATACAAATTAACGAATTAAATTTTTTTTTAAGTATTTATATAATTAGTAAGACTGATTAAGTTAATTGGCCAAATCTTAGGGAATAAAATGTCGTTTACCCTAATTTTAATCAAATATAAATTAATTTGTTTATTTATTTAATTTTATTGTATTCTTATCTAGTATCAACAGCTAAACAAGGAAGTTGAAAAGAATTCTGGTAGAATGATATGACCCAGTAGTGAGTAGTTCCCAGCTGCGACCAATGACATCCAGGCAGCTCCTGCATTTAATTTTAAAAAACATGAATATCTTTATGCTTTCATTAATAAACTCCTTCATCTTTATCAAGTCAGTTAAAAAGAAAAAGAAAAAAATAACTTTTAATCTTTATCCATCATAAAAATAAATAGAAATAGAAATAGAAATAGAAATATAACGATAGAATCTTAGATTGTTCCTCCAATTGAGCACAGTCTCACCCACCAACAACTACAGTGAAACCACATTATCACCGCACCTGCATTCCACTTTCCTTCCGGTTAAATAGCTTTTCCGCGTTATCACTGCACTTTCATTCCATTTTCCTTCCAATTAAATACTTTTTCCGCCTTAGCCTCCGTCGTCGTCGTCGTCGTCAGTCCTCACTTCACTGATCAACCGATACACTCAAACATGGAGAATAGTAATAACAGCAACAACAGTAACAACAATAACAAACAGCAGCCACAGAAGAAGAAAAAATGGTTCTTTTCATTGGTTTTCTCTCTTTTACTCTCGACTCTGCTCATAATCATCAGTATTTCGATCTCTTCTACCCCAACAAGATTCTACAACCGCCCTTACATTCACAATCCACGTCCTAAATTTGTCGAGCAAGAGCTGCACGTGTTATCTACGTCGTCTGAGAAGATTCCAAGACTGGCGTATTTGATTTCTGGTTCAAAAGGAGATGGGGACAGCTTGAAGAGGACGTTGAAGGCATTGTACCATCCCAGGAATCAGTACGCGGTTCATTTGGATTTAGAGGCGTCTGCTGACGAGAGAATGGAGCTGGCGAAGTTTGTGGAAAGTGAGCCGCTTTTTGAGCAGGTGGGTAATGTGAGGATGATTTCGAAGGCTAATTTGGTCACTTACAGAGGGCCAACTATGGTTACTAACACGCTTCATGCTGCCGCGATCTTGTTCAAGGAAGGTGGGGATTGGGATTGGTTTATTAACTTGAGTGCTTCTGATTATCCCCTGGTCACACAAGATGGTAAGTTAAGGATTAAGAATTTAATTGTCTTTGCATTGATGTGCTTGATTTGATTCTTTGTGGGGATCCTATTTTGGCTAGGGATCATGGCTATTTTTGTGGTCTCAGTAAGTATCTTACTAAACTATTATTGCTACTGATATAGCTCATATCACAACTGTATTGTTACTAATTATGGCCAATTTCAGAATTAGTACCAATTTTACTTTTTCTTTTATTTCATGCTTAGTGTGCATTCATTGACGCGCATCAAAATTTAAGCGGAATTATAGATCTCATAAACCATTGCTTATAATTTCATTGTTGCTATTTTTGCTAATCACAAATTTCATGTCCCGTATGTTACTAAATAATTACAATTAATGGCTTTGATTTGATGGCGTCTTTCAAGTTATAAGTATGAAACAAGAGCAAGTATATTATGTTACTGGCTGTTTGTACAATAAGTTAGGCCAATTTATTTGACAAAAGAAGGATTTATTGACTGTTTATGGTCTGGGTCAATTTAGATGCCTCTAACAGTCCTCTTTTTTTCGTGCAACAGATTTGCTCCATATATTGTCAACTATTCCGAGGGACCTTAATTTTATTGAGCATACCAGTGACATTGGTTGGAAAGAGTATGTGCTTAGTCCTCTTTTTTCTTTTTTTTTTTTTTCTTCTTTTCATTTTCTAATGTGATCTCAAAGTATAAGACATCTGAAGTGTTATGAATTGGCCACTTAGAAATGTTTTTCTCCGAAAATTCCATAGGCATCAGAGAGCCAAGCCTGTTATAATTGATCCAGGTCTTTATACTGTGCAAAAATCTGATGTCTTTTGGGTTCCAGAGAAAAGGAATGTGCCAACTGCATATAAGCTATTTACAGGTGAGAACTTTTTGTTTCTTGTGCTTCACATTTTATCTGATTGACGTATATATGTTTTGGTCGATTTCCTTGAGATGCTGTGAGCCATATGTGCAAAGAACACATATTCTGCTTTCATTTTTCTGCAACGCTGAGGCATGAAAACGGAGGAACTTTTTATTGATCTTATTGTGAATCTGAAGAAATCTTAATTCACAGTTGGAAGTTTCGATTGACATGGCTAATGATTAGATCTATTGCAATATTTAAGATCACCTATCTAGTGAAATATAGTCATATTGTTGTCTTTTCTATTGTCATTTTGCTGGAAGGACTTAGATTCTGGTTTTTTGAAGCATAATCGTATGAAACTTTTATTTTTTCCCAAGTCTTAACCATGGATTTTCTTGATTATTTTCTTCAGGCTCTGCTTGGATGATGCTTTCTCGCCCCTTCATAGAATTTTGTTTGTGGGGATGGGACAATCTCCCAAGGATAGTTCTTATGTATTATGCCAACTTTCTGTCTTCACCCGAAGGATATTTTCATACAGTTATCTGCAATGCTCCGGAGTTCCGCAACACTACTGTAAATCATGACCTCCATTTCATATCGTGGGACAACCCTCCAAAACAACATCCACATTTCCTCACTGTTGACGATTACCAGAGGATGGTTGAGAGCAATGCCCCTTTTGCTAGGAAGTTTGGCAGGAATGAGCCAGTTCTTGACAAGATTGACTCTGAGCTGCTGGGGCGCAATGCTGATGGATTCGTACCTGGTGGCTGGTTCAACAACAAGAGCAAGTCTATCTTTACTGTCCCACATCATGCAGTGGCAAACACCAGCGATCTAAGGCCTGGCCCTGGTGCTGAAAGGGTTAAACGCCTTATTTCTGGTTTAATATCAGCCGAGGATTTTCATGCAAAGCATTGCATTTGACTTTGGAAGTCCAGCGACAAACAAACGTCTTTCATCTGGTACTTGATGAGCAAATTAATGCTGCTCTTATAGTCTAGAAAGGGACAAGTAACAACGTTATAGGAACCAGAGGGGAAGATAAAATCACTTCCCATTATAAGAGTATATGCTATACTTTTTTACCATAATTTTTGCAGATGAAACGCTGTGGTCCATTAAATGTATTGTTGGTTCACGTGATTATGAAATTTCATGCAATCAAGCTTTATTAGTGCCTTAGATGCATTGAGCCTCAACTTTCTTGTCTAAGGTGATTTGTTTGATTCCCCATCAACCCACGCAAGCCACAGGATTGGGTTGCCCGTCGACTTAAACTTATGTGTTGCATATTTTATCACGGTAAGATGCTATATATTTCATCCATTTAGATTCATATTTTAGTCAAAAATGAAGCGCTGAGTGACCTTTGTGATTATTCCCATCAGACCAATGTTCCATTTTTCAGTTTCACTTTTCAGATGATCAAACAGCACCAGTAAAAAATTCCATTTTGAAATCATTGGACGGCTCAACTTATGTTTTAAATTTGTTGAGAAGCAACTCGAAGGTAGAAGAGGGGGAGAGCAGTTTCATAGAGTCAATCATACTTCACCTCAGTTTTCTTTCTAGATTAGATACCAACGCAACTTGCTATTCCATCATGGACAAATGTATCCAAATAAAAGATGAATGCTATCCAGAACGAGAATTTAATTCATGTCATATTTCTGCAAGAAGAAAAATAAAATCCATATATCATATTTCTCTTTTGCATGGAAGCAGAAGTTGTAGTTTACATCACACTATCTTGTTCGAAGAAGTAATACTGTAATTTAAAAGAACGAAAAAATGCATTATAAATTATGGGTAGCTTACTGCATTATTACTCGTGATATGGAAAACCTCAATTAGTTTTCTTTCTACATTAAATACCAATGCAACTAATTTCATTATCATATTTTCTCTTTTGCATAGAAACAGAAATTGTAGTTTACGTGCACGCTATTTCCATCTCAAAGAAGTAATACTATAACTATAAAAGAACGAAAAATACATTATAATAATGGGTAGCTTACTGCAATTAAAATTTCTTATAATTTAATTCCACCAAGAAAGGAAAGCGAAGAAACATAGTCCGCATCAAAACTCCTTAAGAAAGAGAGACATATTTCACAAATGCTCCTCCAAATTTGACATTTTCAAAAAAGAATCAATCATCCTGTGTATTTCTACTGCCTGTGGGTGACGATTATCACCTGCAAGGAACTCTTTAACTACGCCCTCCACCTCTATCACACTGCAGCCCGGTTTCTTCTTCATTCCAGTCTCTGAGATCAATTTTCTGACTTTATTTGCTTCCATATCGCAGCCAGCTTCCTTGTAGATATTATATGAAAGCACATGAGTGCCACAATCACCGGCTTCCATTTTAGCAAGCTTTCTCCAAACTCTGTTTCCAACTTCAACATTCCCATAAATCCTACATGCACTCAATAGCGCCCCCCACACATTAGGATCCCCTCCTCCTAGCCCTCCCATTTTGTCCTCTATGAACTTCTCTGCATCTTCTACCATACCTGCTCTAGCCAAGAGATCAACAACACATGCATAATGCTCAAGTTGGGGTTCAACCCCATAGAAAGTATTCATTTGTTCAAACAATTTAACGCCCTCTTTAACCAACCTTGCATGTGTACAACTTGAGAGCACTGCAACAAACGTTGTTTCCGTGGGCTGTATCCCACTCTTAAACATTCTATTAAACAGTTCGAGTGATTTTGTGGCATCTCCATTCATTGCAACACCTGAAATCATAGCATTCCATGCTCCAGCATCCTTATTACAAATCCCCTCAAACACTGATAAAGCTGAATCCACATGACCACATTTTGAGTACATATCAACTAATGCAGTGGCTAAGATCATGTTTTTATCAACATTGTACCGCTTAGCATATGAGTGAACCCATAAACCTTGAGTGATTGCACCAAGATGAGCACAAGCTGTGAGAACACTAACAAGACCCGATTCATTTGGCTTCGTCCCTGCTTCTTGCATTTGTCTAAATAAAGCCATCACCTCTTTAAAGTCACTAACCCTAGAATAAGCAGCCATCATTGCACTCCATGATATTGCATTTCGCTCAGGCATTTTCTCAAACAGTTCTCTCGCCGTCTCGGCATCTCCGATTTTACCATACCCATCAATAATCGCGGTCCACATAACTACATCTCTTTCTGGACTTCTATCAAACAAAACGCGGGCAGTTTCCATTTTGTGAAGCAACGAGTAAAACTCAATTAACGAGCTAACAACAAAAGAGTCATTACTGAATCCAAATTTTACAACATGAGCATGAATAAAGATCCCATATTTTTCAAAAGAAGGACCGAGAAGGGTGCAAGATTTGATCAGGGGCGTGAAGGTATAATTATTAGCCTCAAGCCCAATACTTAACATGTCCAAGTAGCACAAAACGGCAAATTTTGATAAATTAGCCTGCATGTAACCTCTAATCATGGAATTGTACATAAAAGTGTTTCTATGACTAGAATGATTGAAAATCAAGCGAGCATAGGGGAAAAAAGAGGGTTTTTTGGAGGTTGCGGCAACAGAGAGGAGGGGTGCGATGGAGAATGGGTTTTCGGCTATGTAAATTTTGATAAGGTGGGCATGAATTTGCTTGAGCTGGTTTAGGGCTTTGCATTTTTGTGCTAGGGAAATCAGGGCTTTGGTTTTGTTTGCAGTAACGGTTTTTTGAATCATTTGAATTGGCGGGACATTTGCAAGCGTCTCATAGAGGATCTAATTTTTGATGTTAGTGGGGTGACTTGATCAGAATGACTATAGTCTATAGATGTTTGAATGGATGGCTTTTGGGTCGTTAATCCTGTTTGAAATTCGCAATAGGAGATAGTCAACTTTGACAATTGAAAAGAATGCGTAGCGTTTTTCATTTTTATATTTCATAATTCAGTTGATTACCACTCAATTTTTAATCATCTTCTGCTTTCTAAAATTCTCTCAAACTCTCCCTCTCTCTGTCATTCCCATTCACCGGATAATGCTATATCAAACTTACTATTGTTATTGTCATGAAGCGTGTATATGCATGAATTAACTGAGACCGATTCCCTCTCAGGAAAAAAAACTTGTTCGAGAGTTGTTGCCTAGGTCACGGTTATTATGTTTTTATTATGTTGATGTTGTTTTAATTTCTATTTGGAAATCTCTAATCCAATACTTCCGGGATAAAATTGGCAGGTTCAGTTTAACTGTGGAAACCAGCTGACGGATCCAGGGTAAAAAAGAGCTTAATTGAATTGCATCTCCTTTAAGTTATGCATTCAAAGATCTTTGAGTATCTTATAGCTAAATGATTGTGTCGCAAGGAAAATACATTTGCAAGAAGAATTGGATAACAAATACTTGAAATTTATTTGAAGCTAGTCGACTTAATTTCTTCAGATTCTTTTAAATGATACTGATACTCTTCAAATAAGTATGAAATATTAATTTATCTTTCCGTAATGAATTCAGTCTTCGGCAATCCGAACCATCTTCTTCCCGATGTTATAACCGTGAAAGAGGCCTATGAAAGCAGAGGGAATACTCTCCACGCCATTTGAGATGTCTTCGAGTGCATGAATTTCGCCAGCACCAAGAAGATCACTGGTCTTTGAAATGAAATCTTCGTACAAATTCATGTGATCTGGAAATATAAACCCCTGAATTTTGATTCTTTTATACACAATATCTATCATATCCGGTGCAGATCGCCTGCCAGCATTCGCGTATTCGGAGATTACTCCGCAAGCAGCCACTCTACGGAACAAGTTCATGTTAGCAACTGCTGCTTCTAGTATCTCTGCTCCCACGTTGTCAAAATATATGTCAATCCCCTCGGGGAAATATCTGCAAACATGAATATGTTACATCCTACTGAAGTCAAGTACTTCCCACAAATTATAAGTTCTAACCTTCCGAGAGTTGCCTTTAGGTCAGTCTCTTCTTTGTAGTTGAAAGCATCGTCAAAACCAAGCTTCTCCTTTAGTAGAGCTACCTGGAATTTAAGCAAACAACTATATAAGCTCTTTAAAGCAAGCATTGGATCGAGGATATTTATAATTGACATGCAAATTAATAACGCATGCAGTAAAAAATTGAAATCACCTTTTGGTTGGTTCCAGCGCTGCCAACAACGTAGCAACCAAACAGTTTTGCATACTGTCCGACTAGGTTTCCGACGGATCCGGATGCACCAGAGACAAATACTTTTTCACCCTTTTTGGGCTTGCATATTTCAAAAAATCCAACATAGGCTGTAAATCCACTCGTTCCTGCAAGAATGAAGACATGCAAATTTACTAACGCATTGCGTAAATCACATTTTGACCTTCATTATTTGAGTTTTTGGATATTCATTTTTTTTTTTGATAAATTAATTAAATAACAAGTCTATAAGGTGCTTTTACAATTAACATTGACTAGTGTACAATTTTTCTTCTATTCTTGTAATTACGTGACTATCAATAGAAAGAGTACTTTTAAAATTTGATAGAGAATATTAACTTATGTTTTTATTCTTACTCTTACACGATGCAATGACCCCAATATGGCATCCTTCTTTTTGTAGAATAAGGACTTCCTTGTTAAAGAAAAATTACATATATTTTTTCAATTTGTACTAGACAAATTGTTATATAATTAAAAATAATAAATAATTTTATTTAATAAAATAAATAATTAAAATAACATTCAAACATAATTTAAGGTAAATATAGTAAATTTTAAAGTAAGTGTATTTTATTTTAGTCTGCCAGATAGGTTGGGGAGGCTTTTCTCGTCCCTTATCCCATTTTTGTTTTAATTCTCAATCTTCACTCTATTTTTTTGATCTATTTTCTAATAAATTTAATGAATGAAGGGATTTTGCATCTCCAATTATTTTTTTTCCATTTTTTTTAATTTGTTTATGCTAAGTACTAGTTAAAAATATCATCAGCATGTTATAGTATCATTCATAAGTAATAACTATATTAAAAAGTTTAAATTTGACTATTTGATAGTGTAAAAAAATTATGAATTATATAATTTTTTTAAATGAATATTATCTACGTGTTTATATATATATATATATATATATGAGAAATGGGATGGGATAAGTTTAGTAGTAATAAATTGTTTCTCATTCCATTAATACTATGGAGACTAATCTTCTCCCTTTACCCACCCTATTCCCATCACATCATCTTAATTTTATTTTATTTTATTTTATTTAAATTAGATTTCTAAGGACTTGAAACTTGTAAAAGATTTTGCCATCCTTAAGTATTTCTTAATATAATAATAAATTACGCAACCTTATAATAGAGGACACAATGAACACTATCATATTAAAAATACATAATTTATCAAAAAAAATTATTTATATTATTAAAAAAAAAAGTAGAAATACAAATAAAGTATTACTATTCAAATAAAAATGATTACAAAAATTGATAGTAAATTATTAAATTTTAATGGGTTGTAGAAGAAATCATTGGAGAAAGAAAAAACAAGAAATTAATTTAGGGTTACATAATTATTTATAAATTATAAGAAATTTTTTAAGATTATTTCGAATATTATTTGATTTATTAGGGTCTAAAAAATGTGCCAAAAATTAATTTAATTGTTGGTTTATTTAAAAAAAAAAATTCCGTGAGCTAGATCTAGGCTAGTCCTTGCTATCTTAAGCCCTTGTGTGGGCCCGCTATACGCTTTAAGGCTTATCCACGTCAGAAAGTTGCATGCACAGGTTGTAGGTGAGGGTTGTTCAATATATCTGCAAGTTTGTAATTAAAAATAGAAATAGTATGTACCGAAATGTAATATAAATATTTAAAATAAAATCTTAATAACTTGTTACTTTTTAGGGACACGAGTGGCTAAAAAGGTATTCCAACAGGTCTCATAAGAGCAAATTAATAATATGAACATTGACGACGGACAATAATTCAGAAATAAATATAATTAATTATATATTATGCATGTGTGGACGTGAAATGAGTAACGTCAGACGATGAAAAAATTCAGTCAATAGACGGATAATGAGTAATAACACGATGATGAGGAAGAAATTAAGACGGATTGCTCACCCAGAATTCCAGCATGGTAAGACAACGGAAATCCCATTGGATCCAGTTTTCTTAACATGGCACCTCCTTTGACAAGCACATACTCTCCCCAGCTGATAAATCCCACAACCAAGTCATCTTGCTTGAATTCAGGATTCCCAGAAACAACTACTTTCGCAACACCATGTGCATGAATAGCCTGTACCCACGCAAGATTATCAATTAAACACGGTATTCGCGGCAGCATAAATAAAATAATTACTGACCGGGAGTAAACAACTTTGGCACTTATAATCACTTGACCAGGAGTGATGCGGGCTGCAGCACTAACTGCTTTCTGAGAGACGCTGTAACCCTTCACGCGGTTCATCTGGTAAGGATCGATGGATACATAGAGGTTTTTGAGAATAACGTCGTTGGATCCAGGCTCAACTAATAGAGGCAGAGTTTCAGCTTTAAGCTCGAAATCTGACTCTTTTGGTACTCCTTCTATGTGATTCTTTGTTGTTATGAACCTGTTACTTCACTTCCATTTTTGCAACTTTCCTGCCTGTGGACTTTGGTTCAGATTTTCCAGAGAGAGAGAAAGGAAGTTATTTGTTGCCATCTTTAACTTTATATGACCGGCCCATTAATTTATTGATAAGATACAATCATGTATTTAGGGAACAGGGATAGCAAAATCGGATTTAGGGTTCATTGGATTCACCAAATGAGATAAAATTAGGATGAAGCAATGGCAAATATGACAAAAAAAAAAAAATGAAAGAATATTAAATCTTGTATGGTTGGTGAGATGAGAAACAATTTAGTAACCCTCCGACAAAAAAATGGAAGAATATTAATTCCTGTATGATTAGTGGAGTGAGAAATAATTTGGTATTCCCCGGAACCGTTCAAAATTAGTTATTCTAATAAGAGTCATAGATAAATAAGATTAAATTACATTTATATTTAGTATTATCTCATATTGAGAAATTATAAAATCTCTTATAGGTTTGAGGTGCTATGAGATCCAACCCAAATGGGGTAAAATTATGATGGTCCCATGAAAAATCGGAGAAGATTTTATTCCCCACCCCTCCCCTTCCCTTCCCTCCCTACTCCCATATATTATATATATATATAAAATATCATAATATGTTTCTTTAAATATATGTGAATGTGTGTCAACAATATTTGTAAATTATATAATTTATAGTATTTTAACTCTGTCAAGTAGTCAACTTTACATATTTAATATAAAAGAATATTAATTACAAATATATTTTAAGTTTATTAAATATAATAATGTATTATAAAAGAATAATTTTTTAAATTAGAAACTCAATTTTTCCGAAATTAATATTAAATTTGAAAGCTAGATCAGATTTAAAAATTAAATGTAATACAAACTCTTTAAAAAAATTTCTTTTGTCCATATTCTATTGAGAGTTTTTTTTAATTTTTTAACAATTATTTTTCAAATATGTCACTGCATCTACTTTTACATTTTGATCAAAGTAAAAAAGTTGACAGTTTTGCTAAAATATTATCATTAAAGTTTATGAACAGAATCTACTGTGGAAGCTGATTTGGCCTTCAATTTTTATTGAATCCCACCGTCCATTGGCTACCACTCGCTCATTTCAGAAAGTCGATTTGACCTTTTCCGTAAACGTGTTACTTTTTTCTTTTTTTTTTTTTTTTTTTTTTTTAGAAGGAAGTGCTAAACTTCATAAATAAGATTACATGTCAGCTGAATTTCGCCAGTCCGGAGCTGATCACAAGTAGTTGAAACAAAATCTTCATATACATTCATGTGAACAGGATATAAAGAATCCTTGCATCAAGAGAAAACATGTACCATGTCTGAAGCAGCTGGTTTTTAATTATCTATATATTCAGAGGTTACACCGCAAGCAGCTATTAAAGGTTGTTTGTCTTGTGGTTAAAATTTAAATATCATTATTTAAATATTTAAAAATTATTTATTTTTTAATTTATATTTAAATATTTATTAAAAATATTTGAATATAAATAAGTTAAAAATTTTGAGTTAAATTTGAATGAATAAATGCATAAATAATTTAATATTTTTATTTTTCAAAAATAGTCCTATTTTATTAATTTATTTCTTAAAAAAATTAAAATCTTGATTAAGTATTGTTGATATATTTCTTCTTTATTGTGGATTCCCTCTACTTGTCTTATCAATTCTACTTATTTGATATTTTAATTATTATAATAAATTTATATATTTATATAATTACAACTATATCACAATATGACTAATTATTTTTATTTAAACTTTATTAATCTTTATATCATCAATTAAAAATTATTATTAAAAAAAATTATATATCAAACAAATAAATAATATACATACTAATATAATTTATTAATGTTTTTTATCTATTATTGTGTTAATAGAATCAAAATTATTATAATATAAGTATATTATTTAAAAAGGATATATATGTTAATATATCAATTTTTAAACTTTTTATTTTGTCAAAATATACAACTTAATACTTATTTTTAAATGTATAAAATAAAAAATAAACATATTATTTAAATTCAACTTTCAGTCACGTTTAGAGTTCAGATAAAAAAACAAACACTACCTGCATTTACAAAATATGTACGTATTAGCAACTGTAGCAACGATAAAAAAATGTTGAATATAATATGCATTTCTTCTCCCACATTGTCAAAATATATATCAATCCCATCGGCAAAGTACATGAAAAAAATGAACTCCACTGGCCGTAAATTTTTAAGTAGTATATAATTAAGATATATCATTCGCATAAAATTGATATTTGGTCATTTTACTATTAATTGTTACCTCTTTAGGATTGTCTTTAAGTCTGTTTTTTACTTGTAGTTGAATGCATCATCAAAACCAAGCGTCTCCTAATTTTAATAATGCTACCTGTAATTGAAGCAAATGTATAATTGAAACATTTTTATCTCAACCATGGAATCAAAGAGCAATGACCTAATTAATTCATAAATCATTGAGAAATTAAAGTAACCTTTTCCTTGCTTTCGACAGAGCCAACCACATAGCAGCCAAATATTTTTGCATATTGTCCGACCAAATGTCTAATTGACCCAAAAACGAGCAGATACCAGCATTTTCTCTTCCTTTTCAAACTTGCATATCTCAAAAAATCCAGCATATATATATTCAAGGGAGAATGATAGTTGGACCCCAAAAAATAAAAATAAATATCAAGTACACCTCCAAGTTAAAAATATTTGTTAGTAACACTCTTTCTATTAGTTTTTTTAATTACTATTATGGTTTAATCGATTTTGACTGATAAAATGATATAAATACCCTGCTGATTTATGTTGACAAATAAATTTATTCTTCAAATTCAACACCTATCTTCTTCTTCTTCTTCTTCTTCTTCTTCTTTAATTTAAAAACCATTTTCTTCTTCTTTTGCAAATTCAAAATCCAATTCAAAACCTATTTTCTTCTTATTCTTCAAATTCGAAACCCAACTCCTTCAAATTCAAAACTAATCTTATTTATTTAATCAAAATTAATTTTAACATAATCATTAACAATTAAACAATTGATAACATACTTATTCATCAATCTCAAGCAATATTATCCTATAAACAAAGCAATAGAAATCCTTTGAAGCATTTCATCGAACACCGTGCCCATATGTCACCAAACTAACACAACTTTACATCATTTCTCCTTCAACCCTTCTCTACAATCTATGCTCAACATAAACATCTCTAAGTGACATAAAAGATATGTTATATCAAACCTTATCTACTACTTACAAAATCTATTTTATCCATATAAACTTTCTATAAGGCTTGTTAACCAACAATGTAGGCAAGTTTGGTAAGCGTAAGGGTAAAAGAGAACAGATGAAGAAGAAGAAGTAGTAGAAGAAGAAGAAATCAATGAGAAGAAGTGAAGAAACCAACAAGAAAAAGAAAAAAAGGAAGAAGTTACGGTGCAAGGAGAGAGATTGTAACATATAAGATTTTAGGGTTTTTCTTTAATTATATAATTATGTTTTATTAATTATAAGTTATTTTTTTATATTTATTGTAAATTATAATTACCATTTTATCCTTAAATATAGAAAAATAATAATATTTTGAATTTTTAATTTTAATTTTAAGTTACAATAACTATCATACCCTTTTTCATACTAACTATGATAGAAAAAATTAACAGAAAGGGTGTTATTGACAAATATTTTTGATTTAGGAATGTACTTTATATTTGTTTTTATTCCAACTGTCATTCTCCCTATGCTCCATAACAAACTATGTATATGTACCTGTTCAATTTGTACTGATATACAACAAAGCATCATGACTTGATCAACTGGATAAGAAATTAATTTCCTTTAGAACTATTTTGAATTTTGGATCCACTTGATAGATTGCTTATAGCAGATGGCAGCTACTCTTGTATTTCCATTTAGAAATATTAATTGCAGTAATTCCTATTTCTATTTAATAATTTGTGAAATGCCACCCCCGCTGCCACAACCCCCCAACCTCCACCATCCCCCGTCCTCCCCTTCCACAAGGAGATATTCGACAAGAATGTTAGAGGAATGGTAGTGGCCTTGATCACAAAGTCGGACTCTTTGGGTGCACAATCAACTAGATCTTTCACAGTTAATAATTTAGTTGTAAAAGTATTTTAAATAACTTAATCTTTTAAAAACATTAAAAAATTTTTAGTCCTAGGAGTACAAAATTTGAGTTTCTATTAATAACGATAAAATTGACCTCTTTAATCCTCAATACTCAATCTTTGATGACTACAAAACAATGAAAAGAAATTTTTAAAAAAAAAATGATCGGTTGAAAAGACATATCAAACAAGCAGTATGCAATAAGTTTCTTTTTATGGTATAATAATTTTTAGTAGAGAGAATACTTAATACCCCTACTTTTTGAGTTAATACTCTATTACTCTCCTATATTTTTTCTAATATTCTATCACCCTCTGAATCTTATTTTTTTTCTAATTTTTCCCTTCAGTTTATTATAATTGATAAAATAAAAAAATTAAAAATATTAAAGGACAAAATTAAAATTCAGGAAAATAATAGAATATTTCAGAAAATATAAGAAATAATGGGATATTAGTAAAAAAGGCGGGGGTAATAGACATTCTTCCTTTTTAGTATATTACTCTTTTTCTTGTTTTTGATAGAAGAGACATGAGTAATATAAATTTACCCATTTTGTTAATTGATTTTTCATTATTAACGATACATAAAACGAAGGCCGTATGTGCAATTTATAATTGTATCTAGCTACATATTTTCCATAAAATTCTGAGCTAGTTGACTTGCCAAATGTTTACTAATATTCTTTTTCTTTTGCCAATAATATTGGCAGCTAATAATTAATTATTGAGTGGTACTTGTTCACTAATTAATAATTTTTCTTGAAAATTTTGATAATAATATCAGTATCAGAAGTGACGTCGATTGAGTTGACATCAATTGGATCGCCCTTCGGTGCCTGTTGAACAGGGCTTTTCCTAAAGGGTTTTAGTTCTCATAGTTCTATGCCTTCTGGAATGGAGGTGTCATATTTCTTCCAAACCATTTAAATTTCTATTTCTGAAAAAGAAAACAACTTGAACGTGATAAATTCAGCTTCTGCATAACTTAGTTATGCAAAATGATTTAATTGCCCCTTATTTTACTCTTCTGAAATTCGAACAACCTTCTTTCCGATATTATCACCCCGAAATAGTCCTACGAAAGCAGAGGGAATGCTCTCTACACCGTCAGAAATGTCTTCAAGCGGCTGAATTTTGCCAGTCCGGAGGTGATCACAAGTTTTTGAAATGAAATCTTCATACACATTCCTGAAATCGGCAGCCAAGAATCCTTGCATCTTGATTCTCTTGTACACAACATCTAGCATTTCTGGAGCCGATCGTTTTTTACGATCTGTGTATTCAGAGATTACCCCACAAACAGCTACTCTACCAAAAATGTTCATGTTAGCAACTGCAGCTTCTAGCATTTCTGCTCCCACATTGTCAAAATATATGTCAATCCCATCAGGAAAGTACCTGCACGAATGAAGTCCGTCGAATTGTGAAGTTCCAATCAATACATTAATTCAGATGTCTTTACTTCATAAATCCATTAATAGGACTTGTTACCTCTTCAGGGTTGCCTTTATGTCAGTTTCATGCTTGTAGTTGAATGCATCATCAAAGCCAATCTTATCTTTTAGCAATGCTACCTATCATTGAAGTAGCTAGATAATTAGAACAACATTTTTCTAACTCAAACCATACAATCAACCACTAATCGCTAAGTAATTAAAATCACTGGGAAATCAGTAACCTTTTCTCTGCTTCCCGCAGAGCCAACCACATAGCAACCAAACAATTTTGCATATTGTCCGACCAAATGTCCAACCGATCCAGAAGCAGCAGATACAAACACTTTCTCCCCCCTTCTGGGCTTACATACTTCAAAGAATCCAGCATAGGCCGTTAGGCCACTAAATCCTGCATGAGCAAACACAAATAATCAATCCTGCATGCTCTGTATGTTGTTGTATGATACAACAGAAGAGCAAACGGCCAAAAGATAATGACACGAGTTGAATATATGCATATATATTACCAAGAATTCCAAGCTGGTAAGACAATGGAAATTCCATGGGGTCAAACTTCCTCATCATTCCGCCTGGTTTCACAACTGTGTAATCTCCCCAAGTGATAAGCCCCACAACCAAGTCATCCTTCTCATATTCTGGATTCTCAGAAACAACAACTTTGGCCACACCATACGCATCGAAAGCCTGCCAAAAAAGAATAAAAGGAAAAACCCCTCAGTCTCTAATTAAGGAATTATATATACAACTTCCATCTTAGTACATAGTTAAAATTGACAAACCTCACCAGGAGCAATGCGAACTGCAAAACTTGATGCACTCTGAGAGGAGCTGTAACTTTTTATGCGGTTTATCTGGTAAGGATCAATGGATACATAGAGATTTTTCAGAATAATGTGACCCGAACCAGGGTCAAGTTTTAGAGACAGAGCATAGGTCTTAATCTCAAAGTCAGACTCTTCTGCTGCACCATCTATGGGATTCTTTATCGTAATGAACCTGTTGTTCAATTCCATTGTAACTTCCTCCACTGTGTGTGTGTGTTGCTTCCCAATCTCCATGTTATTAGTTTATATAGAAGAGGAGCTGGGGATTGGAGGAATAATAAGATTCTTTTGGTTGGTACGCAACAAGAGGGTGAAAATTTTAATATCTATTTAAAGAAGTTGATTTTTTGCCTTATTTGTTGTGTGTGAGAGAGATTTGAGTATAATTTGTCATTCTGGTTTGTAAGTAGAATTTTTAATATGCTTTCCAGCCAAACAATGCAGTGATAGTAAATAATAAAGACTAAAAGTTTTAATAATTTTAAAAATATCTTTAAAAATCGTTATTTAATATAAAATAACAATTATATCCCTATATAATATATAATACAATAACAGTTATTAAAAATACTTAATAAATTTCTAAAATTTGATATAATATATTTTTGTAAAATACAGTAATAAATAGATATTATTGTTATTTTATAGCACATTGATTATATAAATATTTATTAATATATTATAAATTTTTTATTTTTTTTAATATTTTATTTTTTTTTATTTTATTTATATTTTAAATATATATTATATATATTACTCAAATTATAATATTTATTATAAATATGTTGTAAAATAAATTGATTTATAAATTTATATTTTACTATATTTATTTATATTTTATTTATATTTAATTTTTAATAGTTATAAATATGTAATTTACTTTTATTTAATTTCTTACAAGTAATTACAATAATATTATTTATTAAAATATTATTAAAATAATATTGTCATTTATTTATTATTATATTTTACATAAATATATTTATCGAAATTTAGAGATTTATTAGTTATTTTAATAATAATTATTGTTTAGGAATATAAATACCATTTTCTACTAAATTAGGATTTTTAAGGATATTTTAAACATTATTAGGAATTATGAGGATATTAGACTAAACTTTAGAGAATAGAAAAGTTTTTATCCATAATAAAATAATAGCAATGATTCAGTAGATAATAGGGATGGCAAAATTTCCTATGGGGATCCACCTCTAACGGAGGAGAATTCAGATAAATTTACGGAGAATGAGACAAAAAATGGGGAGAAATTAATCCTCAATTTATTAATGGGATGAGGATTAGTTTATCTCTCTCCACCCCACCTCCACCTCATTCCTCAGTAAAATATAATATAAATATATTATAATTTATAAATTAAATTTTATATATGTAAATATAATTTTATATTATAATTTCTAAAATTATATATTATAATTAAATATAATTAGTAATAAAAAATTATGGAGTCATGAATTAATATTATAAAAAATAGAATATACAAATAAAAAGTAAAATATTAAAAATTGAAAAGATTCAATAATATATTAATAATATTTTTATTTAAGTTAATTAAATTATTATAATATTAAAATGAATTTATAAAAATAATATAAAATAGAAAATTAATATGGAGATGGAGAATTAATTTCCCGTACGGGAATTTTCCATCCCTATCTCATTAAATTTAATGGAAAATGAGGTAGGAAATGTGGGTTAAAATAGAAAATATGATGAGGAATAGGGCATGTCTCCCTAACCCCACCCTGCCTATTGCCATCCCTAGTAGTTAACAATTAAATAAAAATGTGATATTCTTTCATAAGTGTAACTTAATTACAAGTTAATAGTGAAATAATAAACCAAATAATTATTTTTATAATATTGTTTTTGATTTGTATCTACCTTTTTAGTAATTAATATTTAATATGATATATCCCAGTATAAAATACGAAGACTATGTTAAAAAAAACCTAGAATAATTTCATGTGTGATCTCTGTATGAAATATTATTGTATTTACAAGTTATGTATATCTAAAATTTCATTGTGAAAAATAGAGACTATTTATATATGCAACTTGTAAATAGCACTCAGTTGAATACGCAAAGTATTCCTCTCTTGTGACCAATAATATAGACAATTAATTAAAAAATCAATAAAAATATCAAAATTTAAAAATTTTAATATTATAATTATTAATTTAGAACACAAATTTTGCATTTCAACAAGTGTTAAAATTGTTGTATATAAAACGATTGTTTTGATTATTTTATTATTAATGTATATTTATTAAAGAATCTTGCATAATTTACAGCATGAATTAATGTAAATGAATATTATATTTTAAATTTATACATGTAACATTAAATGATAAACAGTTCTCGAGAAATACTAAGCAATACCGTTTAGAGGAAAACAAGATTACAAAAGTGGCATCACATGTTTAGAAGCGGCTTTGGTAAGAGCATATTCCCATGACAATTACTTGGTCGAGGCTAAAGCATTTAAAAATACAAAGATCATAAACAAAGTAAGAAATTTTTTTTTTTTTTATTTGTTGCCGTCCTGCTGCTGTTCCATTCTAATTTTAGTTTTGCAAATGTCAAGATCCAGCCGGTTAGCTTTGCTCTAACCTCTAATCGTGCGTCATCAGGTAAGCCAACTATACACTGATAAGGACTAACTTTCTGTACTTTGGAGCAGAAATATTTTATATCAACTATTTACAGAATCAACTAGAATAGAATTTTATAAGAGTAAAGTGCCACTTGATTGTAAAATTATGTATAAATCTGTTATAAATACTATAAGAATTAATTCATTGTTCAAAGTATATGAAAAGGAAAAATCATTCAGAATTAATTTGTTAATATGCATGGCGCACAATTTTAAAACATGTCACGTCGACATTCGATAGTTACGTTGCGCATGTCTTCGTAGAAGACAATGTGCATGTCGATTATGCGTATTCATGAGATGACTTGGCAATATATATATATATTTATTTATTGAGATAAAACAAAAATTCACTGTTCATGAAAGCATTCTTTTCTCCGTAATAAATTGAGATGAGACAAAATTTTACTCTTCCTAATATCATTCGTTTCATAATTAGAATCCACATTTAAAATTTTTACGAATAAATATCAAAATGTTATCTCTTTTCCTATCAAAATGTTATCCATAAGTAAATGTAGAACTTCATTGTCAAAATATTTACACAACTAATGTTCACTAACAACTTCATTGTATTATTGTAGGTTTTAACATTTGCTATCAAAAAAGACCTTTTTATGAAGAGAAAGCATATACTAACTATTGATATTGAAATTTACAGTTTCGCTATCACACAGTAAAAATTAAAATTTTCTCTTCTTCGCTTGAAAAGAAAGAACAATGCTTTATTGTTTATTTTTTAGAAAAGAATATGAATGAATATATATAAAAAGAATATGATACATATATATAGTGATATTATTCTTATTCTAATGATATTAAGAATTCTAATAGAATGTGAAGTGTATCTTACGGAATTCTAACTTATCTTAAATTAAAACTTCTAAACTTATCCTTTCTTCCTTTAAAAAGGTCTATTTTTTGTCAGACTTGCTTGTGAAGCATCTGACTAGAATTCTAACAAGCTGATCTGATCAGGACAGATGGGGTTGATCAGGCATTAGGCTTGTTACCATGGAACTCGTTAACTTTATTGGCCCGAGCCCACCTTCCTAAACATCAAGTCCCCCAGTTTCTAGTGAAAAAGGTTTTTATTGGAAACTTTATTTTCAGAGCAATTCAGACTCTGTTCAAACAACACCCAGCTGATGAGAATGTTAAGCCAAACACGATTTATGACTTGTCTGACCAGATGCATCTTTTCGAACACTAAACCTCTCGTTCAGCCGCTAAAAATAAAGATTTTCTTAGCATCCGAACATAAAATACAGTCACGACTGTTGAAAGTCAAATGAAATGCTAAGGGCGAAAAGACGTGTCCACACTTCGCTTCAATTTTCGCATTGACAATAATCATGTGTTAATGCCTGCAACTGTTGCCACCCTCAGACCCTTCTTCTGGCTACCACGTGCTTCAGCGTGATTGGTCCACCGTGTATGCAGAGAGGCCACACCAACCAATGACCTCATGGCAGCATTTAAACTGTTTATCCTGGTTACAATGTAAAGCGAATGGGGTATAAATTTTGCCCTTCCCCCCATTTTTACCACTTTACTTCTCTTGCATCTTCTACAAAACTCAAAGGCCTTCGCTACTTCTTCTCCAATATGTGAACAAACTCTGTTTTACCTCCGACGTAGCTTCTTTCCTTTCGATCGACCTCTTTATTCTGGTAAGTTACCTTTCTCTCAAACTTGTTTACTGCGTTTACGTTCTTTTTTTGCGTTGAAATGTGAATTTGCCATTTTATCTGTAGAATTTCATGTTTTCTCCAATTAGTTTCACGGTCATGTTTTCTCCAATATTTTTTGGTCTTAAGATGCTAGTATAGACCCAAGGGTCAAGACAACTCATAGGAATAGCCGCAGACCTAACCCGATATTCCGAGTTCATAGGTTGAGTAGGGATTTGGTTTGGTCTAGGTTGTAACCCAAGAACCTTATAGTAACCCTAGGACTGAGTAGAATTACGCTTTCCTAAACATAATTAACATCTAACTGTAGTTTTTATCTTGTGGTGAACTCTGAACTGATCAGACCACATTTGTGTGTGTTTAGGTTAAGTATGGCAAGATGTGAAAAATTTGACATGAGGGACATTTTCAGTAGTTTAGGAAGCGAGTTTGACACCTCTTACACAAGCTCATCTAAAACAGATTATAAAGTTTTGAATTAGCTTCCTCGTAAGGTTAGAGCTGAACTTATTAGGGAATATAGGACTATTCCCTTAAAGAAGGCCCAACTCCTAGCCATTTTTAACCTTGATGCTGACATTTCCTTAACGATCCTAGACCCTAGATTAAACGCTCTTAAGTATTTTCACCTTGAGCTTGAAATAGTGACATTGTCTGACAGTTCTTCTAACCATATGCAGGGAGAAATTGACCCTGAACAAACCAACACAGAAGACTATGAAGTTCTCTAAAGTCACATAAATAAGGTTACTCATCAACCAAATCTGCCAATGCCTTATCTTCCAACCCTAGAGCATATACTCGAAGTACTCCCAATTCTAAGTAAACATGGGGATGGGAATACGAGTGAGGAGAATGATGGGTCTGAGGATGATCATAATAAGTCGGAGCCCAAAGAAAACCCCTACACTGATAGCAGTCATTTCCTTTCAACTCAATATCGTCCCCCTGACCTGACGAGGGAAAATAGTCCATTCGAAGTCGACAAATTCCCCTCTAGCATCACCGAAACTAACCTGATAACCTTCAGAAAACTCTAACAAATCCTAAGTTCTGTCACCTTTAGGGTTCCAGAGTCAATTAAATTCCTAAGTTGTCCGAGGGGGGAAGAGGTAGCCTTCAATGAAGAGTTATTTCTCTTAGGGGCCAAATTACCTTTACAGCCTTACTTTGCCGCCTTGTTTTACGGCCTCGAAATTCCTCCCTATCAATTGAACCTGAACGGCTAAAGAACCATCACCGGGCTATATATATTTTGGGCTATGACTAAACAAACCCTTCCGACCATTGGTGAAATAAAACACCTATTCTTGCTCTAGAAGGGACTAAAGAAACACCTTGACTTTTACTATCTCTAAGCCCATACCAAGGCTAATAAGTTGGTTACAGGCAACCTTACTTATAACAAGAATTGAAAAAATGGGTGGTTTTATGTAAGTGGGACTAGTGTTAATCTTCCTTAACCGAGATGAACGTATATGGCCCTAACCTTGCGCGTTCAAACTTGTTTTTCATAAGTATAGCCGATAGAGTTGAAATGATGCATTTGATTCTTTGTGCTAAATGTCATTGTTAACAGTATAATAATAATCTTCTTTGTTTATGCAGTTGCTTGAGGTCCTAAACCCGACCTCACTGTCTCTTTTTTGTCAAAAATAAGTGTAAGGCGCGCTAATCAAGCTGACCAGAAGACCTTTTCTTCTGACTAGGTCATAGGCTTTGGCCTCGTTGCATTTGCCCTTTATCGTAAAAAGCTAAAAGCCGCTCTCTGAGCAAAGAAAAGTCATCCAATTAGTAGTAATCAAGTCGACCTCACCATCGATCAAGGTAAGCATTTTGTCTATCTATGCCTTTCGTTTTTCATTTCCTCTTTACACAAATATTAACTCCTTTTTTTTGTATTTTGCAAGGAAGATAGCTTTGAAGAAGGGCAAGAGGAGGCTGCTAAGTTTCTTAGGCTCCCAGCTCAGATCTTCATCAAAATGCAAGGAAGAATGATCTAGGAAGCCTGAGCTGGACAAAGGGGAGTTACCCAAGAGAAAAGCTGACGACCTTAAGGCCAAAGAGAAGAAGGCTGACTAGGGCTCTAAGAAAGACAAGAAAGACAAGAAGAAATCTCTCAAAGGCAAAAAAAAAGCTCTGTAGAGGTTTCTAAAAGTGCTAAGTAGAGGCCATCCAAAAGACAACATACTGAATAAGGAGAAGAGATCATCGAAATGGACGATATCTCCTGGACGGACATCCTTAAGGAGAAGATGGACCTATTTAAGCATTTGCTCCCCTCCATCAATTATTTAGCCGTCGCAATCGACTTTTCCTTATCTTCGAAGGTGAAGGTGGCCAACACTGACTCCATTTTAGAAAAGATACACGAGCAGCTTGGTAAGGTGACTACTTCTCTCTTTTTTACCTGTATTTGATTATGACTACCTCATTTAACCCTTTGCTCGGCTGATGCAGGTTTACCACTCCTTTATCTTGCACATTGAGAGTGTAAAAGAACGCTCTATTGCTAACATCAATTTATACAAGTCGATAGACTAGCTAACTTCAGAGAAGAATACGTTGGAGAGAAAGTTAGGGGAATCAGAGAAATAAGAAAAAGGCCTGGAGGCTCAGCTGAGCGAGGAAAGGAGAAAATAGGCAGGGGAGTGCAGCGGCCTTAAGGACAAACTTATCGACCTCGAGACTCAACTCATGTTTCACATAGCGGATCTTGCTCACAACAATAAATACCTATAGGATGAGCTTTCCAAGGCCAAAGTTGAAATTGAGAAACAATGTGACGCTTTAGCCAAAGAGGCTCTGGAACTAGCTTGCCAAATCATCCAAAAGAAATATGAAGACCTCGACTTGAGCTACCTCTTTGATGACCTTTACATTCTCTATCCCGTTCAATCAAAAGTTTAGGATCCAGGGGAGATATTTATAGTAGAGCCTGCTCAGGGCTCCAACTCTGCTCAGCCTGATCAGACCACATCTCTTTCCATAGCTCTAACCTTTAGCACTACTTCTTTTCTAAAGGATGCTAAATTTCACAACTCCTTTGTGTTTTCAAAAGTTTATGTAAGATGTAAATGAACAATTTGTAAATGAAGATAGTTTTAATGGAAGCTTAGATTTATTTCTCTTTTCCTTTTTTGCTGATGTAATGCTTTTGCTGTGTGATTAATTTGTCAAGACAGCTTAAAACTTTTCTTTAATCAAATAGTACAACTTAGATTGTTGAAATTATTCGTTTCGCGCCCTGAATTGAGCTCAGGTTGATGATAAAGAAAAATTATCATTGCTGAAACCAAATATGATATTCATGTGACATTTTCTTAGGCCATTTTTTTGTTCGATTTGAATTAAGGTCAGATCGTTTTACAATAATAATTTCTTGAAATAAGAAATTTATTTCTCTCAAAGTTTGTTGCTGACCTGAACTGAGATCAAACCTTATTACAATAATTTTTAAATAGAGCCAGAATCTAATAATTTTTTAACTATTAGTGTCTAATCTAAACTAAGGTAAAATCTTTTAACTACAAAGCAAAGTAATATAACCAAGTAATTGTTGCACAATCTGAACTGAGGTCAAATTTTTTTTTTAAGCGATAATCTTTTCAAGGGAAGTACTTTTTTAACATCTTTGCGTTGCAGGGCTTCTTTACCTCTTTCTTATCTGGGCGTTGTAGCTTGTAAACTCTTGATTTAACAATTCTGACCACTTTATACAAACCTTCCAAATTAGCCTTTAAGGCCTCTTCGTCGAGCACTTTAGTATTTTAAGTAACTCATCACAACACTAAATTCCTTTCCCGAAAGACTCTCGATTAGACTCTCTTATTATAGTACCTCGCTACCTTTTGTTGATAGGTAGCCATCCTGATTAGCGCTTAATCCCGTTTCTCTTATAGGAAATTCAAACTCAACTTCATTGCCTCATTATTTTTAAGTTCGTCAAAATATTCAGCTCTAAATAAGGGTGTCCCGATTTTTACTAGGATCACTGCTTCACAACCGAATGCTAACGAGTAGAGTATTTCACCAATTGTTGTTTTTGCTGTTGTTTGATATGCCTAGAGGACTGGGGCAATTCATCCATCCACCTCCCTTCTTATCGTCAAGTCGCTTCTTTAGTACCTTCTTAACAATCTTATTCACCATCTCGACCTGTCTATTCGCTTTGGGATGAATAGGGAACACGAACCTAAGGTTGATACTCAAGTCGACGCAAAATTACTTGTCGTTATCAATTATAATTATGCACAGAATCTTGAACCGATAGATTATGTTTCCTTCTACGAAGGTGGTGGTCTTCCTTTTCATTATACTAGTAGTGTGGCACTATTTCCATCTACTTTGTAAAAGAGTTAACAGCCATGATTGCATACTACATCTGAGTGTGTCCAATTTGCAGTGATCCGATCAAATCTAGCCTTCACTGAGCAAAAGGTTAAGGGCTGAGTAAAAGAGTTAGCTGTTCGGAGGATTACCTCAGGATGTCCCCATGAAGCTGACAACTCGAACAAAATTGTGCTATCTTCATTGTGTCCTAGTGCAATATCGGCTAGTAATACCCTTGACGTAGAATATCATATACCAAAGACCTGCCCTCTCTATGGTCACCGCAATCGCCCATGTAGACTTCTTTGAATACGTAATCCACTTCCTTTTTGTTGATACACCGCAAATAAGGTAGCCCAAACCCTCATTTATACAATACTCCATCGATTATTGAATAACGCGAGGATCTACTCTTAATCTTTCTGGCCTCCTCATTATCTTGAGATAGCTTTCCCTTTAGGATATATTCTCAAATCGAATCCATGTAAGTCAAAACCTGGTATGTCGTGCTAATCTGCCTGAGTTGTGCCTTTCACTTTTCCATGCTTCTTTGATGTAGCACTTCCACATGGATCGTGGTGGGAAACTTCCCTTATAGTGTCGAAGCTAACTTGGCCAAGGCATCCGCCTTGGCATTCTCTGTTCGTGGGATTTGGGTTATTATCACTTCTCTAAAGTGCTTCACCAATTCAGCTACCTTGCTTAGGTAAGAATTCGTGTTTTTATCCTTTACTTGAAATTTGTTGAAAACTTGATTTATCACCAGTTGAGAATCTCCCTTAGCTCGAGGTTTTCTATCAACATTGATAAGGCTAAGCCAAGTCCTGCTAACAAAGGCTCATATTCCGCTTTATTGTTGGTTACTTTAAAATCAAGATATGTGGCATAGGCTAATTCCTCATTCCCTAGGCCGACTAGGATTACGCCAATTCCTTTACTTTAAGCGTTTGACACCCCGTCTACGTACAAGCGCCAAAATCTCGAATCTTGCTGTTCTTTTATAGTTTGTTCAATCATGTTTCTGGGTAGCAAGACACCCTTAATTTCCCTTCCGTTTGAGTAGGCCCGTATGGATTTCCTGCTTGACTCCACACTTTCTTGAACTGTTATAGGTTTGCCCATCTTCCGTATCATCATCCCTCTAAGAATGATCTTTCTGTGTTGAAATCTGCTAACGCTTGGGCGTTAATAGCTTTGCAGGGTTGGTAGTCATTGTCGAATTCAGTGAGCTCAAATGACCACTTGACCAATCTTCTTGAAAGGTCTAACCTATGTAATATCTGCCACAAAAGTTGATCGGTGAAGACCATTATAATGTGGGTTTGGAAATATAGTCACAGGTTCTGCGCCACCACTACTAGTGCTAGTGTAAAATAGTAGATTATTTTGTTTTATTTGTAAATTAGTTTAGATAATTGTTGAAAAACTTATCTATTAGTTAGGAGGATAGATGTATTCTTAGATTAATTAGTTGTTAAATGTGAAGTTATTGTTTTCTTAGGAGACTGTTTTGTAAAGGAACCAATTCTTATTTATTGCTTTCTTTAGATATTATTTGAAGATAGAGAAGAAAATCATTCAAACCTCTGACTTCTACATGGTATCAGAGCTTCGAGTTTGAAATCCAAATTCAATCTCTTCTTTAGTAAATGTTGAAATATCTAGTGACTTAGATCAGCCAATTACTTTAAGGAAAGGTAAACGAACTTGCACACAACATCCCATTGGTAAATTCGTCACATTGGATAGATTATCACCATATTTTAAAGCTTTCTCAACTCAGCTTGACAATACTATCATTCCAGCCAATATTTATGAAACACTTAAACATCCAAGATGGCAGGCAGCAGTTAAGGAAGAAATCTCAACTTTAGAAAAAAAAGGGCACTTGAGAATAAATTACCACATGGGAAATCTATTGTAAGGTGCAAATGGATATTTATTATGAAGTACTTAGCAGATGGTAGCATTGATAGGTTTAAAGCCCGACTTGTCGCTAAGGGCTTCACTCAAAGCTATAAAGTAGACTACCAAGAAACATTTGCCCTAGTAGCAAAGCTTAACACTGTAAGAGTCCTTATTTCACTTGCAGTAAATAATGATTGGCCGCTTCAACAACTCGATGTGAAAAATACTTTTTTAAATTGGGATCTTACTGAAGAAGTATACATGACTGTTCCTCTGGGCATTAAAAATGACTACAACTTAGGCAAAGTATGTAAACTTAAGAAGTCACTTCACGGGTTAAAGCAATCTCCTTGGGCTTGGTTCAAAAGGGTTTTCATGTGCCTTGAAGAGGTTTAGATACACTCAAGGTCAATTAGATCACACTATGTTCTTCAAGTTTGCATCTGGTGGTAAGATTACAATTCTAATAGTATATATTGATGACATAGTACTTACAGGTAATAATTTAGAAGAAATAAAGAACTTGAAGGCCATATTGTCCAAGGAATTCGAAATTAAAGACTTGGGGAAACTCAAATATTTTTTGGGAATAAAGGTAGCTAGGACAAGAGATGTTGTTTCAATTTCCCAAAAAAAGTATGTATTACATCTACTTTAAGAAACTGGTTTGCTTAGTTGCAAACCATCTGCTACACCAATGGAACAAAATATGAAGCTTCGAGTTTTGAAGGACAGTAAACCTGTTGATAAGGGGTAGTATAAAAAATTAGTTGGTAAACTCATTTATCTTTCTCATACTCGACCTAGCATTTTTTTCCAGTAAGTGTTGTGAGCCAGTTTATGCATAGTCCCACAGAGGAATATCTTAAGGCTGTTTATCAAATTCTAAGGTATCTAACAATGGCACCTGGAAAAGGTTTATATTTTAAGAAACACTCGAACAAAAGCATTGAAGTATACACAGATGCAGACTGGGCTAGCTCTGTGACAGACCGATGTTCAACATCTGGGTATTGTACCTATGTATGAGGTAATTTGGTGAGTTGGAGAAGCAAAAAGTAATATATTGTTGCTCATAGTAGCACTGAGGCTGAATACAGAGCAATTGCTTTGGGAGAACGTGAAGCTCTTTGGATTAAAAGAATTTTTGAAAAACTAAAAATGCCATTTGAACCTACTGTTAGTATGTTTTGTGATAATCAAGCGGCACTTAGCATAGCTCATAATCCAGTTCATCATGACAGAACGAAGCATGTGAAGATTGATCGACACTTCATCAAGGAAAAGATCAATCATGGCTTAATTAAGATGATGTACCTTCCTACGAGGCTATAGATAGCTGACATACTCACTAAGGCTTTGTCAAGACAACGGTTTGATGATCTTTCAAGCAAATTAGGAATGATAAATATCTATTCCTTAGTTTAAGGGGGAGTGTAGAATAGTAGATTATTTTTTTTTATTTGTAGATTAGTTTAGATAATTGTTGAAAAGCTTATTTATTAGTTAGGAGGATAGATGTACTCTTAGATTAGTTAGCTGTTAAATGTGAAGTTATTATTTTCTTAGGAGATTGTTTTGTAAGGGAACCAATCCCTATTTATTGCTCTTTTAAGATATTGTTTGAAAATAGAGAAGAAAATCATTCAAACCTTTGACTTCTACAGCTAGGGCCAGCTTCTTCGAAAGGGAGTATCTCCTTTCCGCATTCAGTAGCAATTTACTCGTATAGTAGATCAGTCGGTGCATTTCTTCATCTTCTTTGACTAGTATCGAACTCTCCGTGTAGTTGATTACCGCTAAATACAAGTATAGCGTATCCCTGATCAACAGGCTGGGCAGGCTAAGTGGATTTGCCAAATAAGTTTTCAACTCCTAGAAATTGTCTTCGCACTCTTTCAACTATCCTGCGTACTTTCTTTTCTTAATGACTTGAAAAAATTGGAAAGATTTGCTAGTAACTTTAGAAATGAATTTGTTCAACCGGGTTAATCTCCCCATTAAAGCTTGCATCTCTTTCAATACAGTCAGAGATTTCATGTCAAGTATGACTCGAGTTTTTTGGGGGTTTGCTTCTATCCCTAGTTCATTGACCGTGAAACGTAGGAACTTCCTGAAACTAACTTCAAACACACATTTCTCAGGATTCACCTTTATATTGTACCTTTTGAGCAGAGAAAATGTTTTTCTTAAATGTTAAATGTGATTCTCGATTCTATATGACTTGGTAATTATGTCATCAACATACACCTCCATTGTTCTTTCGAACAAAAGTTTAAAAACTTTATTCACCAACCTTTGAAACATCGCTTCCGTGTTCTTTAAACCAAAAGGCATCACCTTATAGTAGTATAACCCTTGGTCAGTCATAAATGTTGTTTTTTCTTGATCAATCTCGTGTATATGAATTTGATTATACTCCAAAAATGTGTCTATGAAGCTTAGCAATTTATATCTGGCCGTCGAATCCACTATCTGATCTATCCGTGAGAGTGGGAAATTATCTTTTGGACACGCCTTATTTAAGTTAGTGAAGTAGACACACATTCTCCACTTCCCGTTGGCCTTCTTGACCATTACTATGTTGGCTACCCAATCTCTGATGAACTTTGTTGCGATCAGTGTTTCCACTTTCTCCTTGATTGCTTCCCTCATTTCCTGATTAAAGACTCTTTGCTTCTGTTTTATAGGTCTGAATATCAGGTTCATCGAAAGATGATGGGAAATCACTCGAGTGTCAATGCCTGGCATGTCCTTATGAGTTTAGGTGAACACATCTACGTGCTCATTTGGAAAGAAGACCAGCTTCTTTTTCTCTTTACTCGGTAGATGAGAACCAATTTTCTCTATTCGCTTAGGTTTTAAAGGGTTAATGGGCACTAACTCCAATTTTTTCACTGGTTCACATGATGATCGTATTTTTCCTTGCCCCATACTTCTTTTAAGCTTGTCTATCTCCTTCTGCTACTCGGCATCTTCCTTATTCAACTCTTCAACGTGTTTCATCATTATACAATAGGACTGCTTCGAAGAGGCTGTAAAATATGTTTGGACAATTTTCTAATCCTCTCGTACTACGCTGATCCCCTTGCCTGCTCAAAATTTGATCTTCAAATAATTTATACTTTCCACCGCTATTGTTTTTATTAAGAGGGCCCTTCCCAAGATTATGATGTACAGTACTTTTAAGTCCACAATTTAGAATTCTATCATCGTGGTCTTTTGATATGGCCTGTCCCCTATTGTTAGAGGTAGATAGACTGAACCTAATAGGAAGATGTATGAATCTACAAATCCGTACAAAGCAGTATCTGTTGGTCTTATCTTAAGATTGTCGATCTTCAAAGAGTCTAGAGTCTTTTTGAATATTATATCAGTCAAACTCCTTGTGTCTACCAAAATCTTGTTAACTTTAGCTGCACCGACCTCCAAAGTTATTACCAAGGCGTTGTCCTGGGGGTAGCTAACCCCTACTTCATCTTCATCAGTGAATATAATAGGAACTAACACTAAATAAGGTTTTTTCTAGGCTCATACGTTCATAATATAGTGATCTACTAGAGTGCTCAGCAACGAATATCTCGAATAGTTCTTCCTTGCATTGTTGGTCCCCCCCGAAATAACCATGCTCCTATAAACTAGATCTACCAACTCCGTCTTCCTATGTCTTGAGCTTTCTCCCGCTTCGAATGTTCTCACTCTATATCTCTTTGAATAATTATTTCTTACAAGGATTTTAATTTACTCCTTCAAATTCATACACTGATCAGTCGTATACCTGTGGTCTTGATGAAATACGCACATTCTTTCCTTATCATAAATATTAGAAGTTGATCTCAAAGGACAGGGTTCCGGTAGCAAACCCAAATCTTTGATCTCCTCATATATCACCGACAAGGGCGCATTGAGCTCTGTGAACTATTTTTTGTCTTGGACGAGAGGAACTCTCTTAACTATTTCCCTTGACGAGGGTGAAAGCTCCTTTCATTTCTTCATTACTCTTTCATACCTTATAGATTGAAATCTGCGATCCTGTCTTTACTCGAATCTGTCATCGTAGAGTGGTTGCCGAAAGTCTTCTCTCCTCGTAAAGGGCCTAGGATCGGGTCGCTGTGAGTCCCTCTAATTTCTTCTATCCTTAGATCTTAATATCTGCTTTCTACCTCCGGACTCTTCTAATCTCTCTTCTTTCTTCGTTAGCAACATCCAATCCTCAATTTCAATTTCTTTGCAAAATCTCTTTCTGAGCCTGCTCATATGTAGTTACGGTTCACTTGTGAATGACGAACCATCCCTTATTCATCCTTAGGCCCCTCTTGAGTCTTTCCAGTGCCAAGAGATATGAGAAGACCCCAGCTTCTATGACTTCTTCATAATACCTTCTTATAAAGCCTTTTAGTGTTTTATCTCTTCCTTGCTTAATTAGCAAAAATGAGCTGAGGTTTTTCGTCATGGTCACCGCTCCTCTAAACTTACTGACAAATTGTATGCAAAGTTGAACAAAACTTTTCATGATTTCTAGCCTCAAATTCTTATACCAATGTCGTGCTTGCCCTTCTAAGGTCAGGGTGAACGGGCAGCACATCTGTAGTTCTATCAATCCTTGCAACATCATCATTTCCTTGAAGAGATTAATGTGCAATGTTACATCCATCTTCTCTATATACGGTGGGATTTAAGGCACCTTAAATTTTTTAGGAAGGGCTAGATCTTGTATTTCCTTCGAAAAAGAGGACTTTAGAGGGAGCTCCATCCTTTTTGATGTATATTCGTCCCACTACCTGTCTTTTTCTCTCTAGGCTTACAACTCCTTAGTAAGCTCCTAAATCCTTTCTTCCATTTCTCTCTTGCCGACCACCTGATCGACAATAGACATTGCCCGATCTGGTGTTTTTTTTGCTATGGCCTTACCTCCATTCTTCTTGTGATTTTGGTTCAAGTAAGTTCGTATATCTATCGAACTTGCATTGCACTCGGGTCCTTTTTTACCATGACTTCACTCGCCCCGATCAGGGTTCAATCTCCAATCAGATTTTTTTGCATCACAAAGCCAGATTCCTTCATTGAGGCCTTAAGGCATAAACTTCTCCGTTCATACCTTGTTCTACCTTTCCTCGTCCCACCTCTGCTGCTTACTCCCTCGCTTCCTGAGGGGTGATCCTTTGTGATGGTCCCTCGGTGATGAAACACTCTTTTTATTCTCTAAAAATCCCATCTTCGCTGAATTATGTCTACTGGCCCCATCCCCCTGAATCATTCTCTTTAGATTTTCAATTTCCCTCTCATGCCCCTAGCTTGTCTTCTAAGGCCTTCACCTTTCTGTCCTTCTTCATATATCTTTGTTCGATTTCCCGCAATTGTTGTGCAAGTCGACTTATATCTATCTCTACTCCATGCATCGTCATTCGCCTTTGGGACGGTTGTAGCAAGGACGGGGAACATTAGAGTTTAATGAATCTTCTTCGCGAATTTTTTAGGCTGATAGTCTTTTAGCGATCGTTTGCTCCCTGATCATTGCCATAGCTTTTTGCTCTTAGGCTTCCCATAAATGGTGCCAACTATTAACTCTAAAATTTACAATTTCGATATTACATAGTAAAAATTGAAATTTTCTCTTCTTCGCTGGAAAAGAAAAAACAAATGCTTTATTGCTTATTTTTCAAAAAAAAATATTAATGAATTTACGTAAAAAGAATATGATACATATATATAATGCTATTATCCTTATCCTAATGATATTAGGAATTCTAATAAAATCTAAAGTGCATCTTGCAGAATCCTAACTTGTTTTAAATTAAAACTTTTAAATTTAGCCTTTGTTCTTTTACAAGAGTCTTTTTCTAATCAGACTTGCTTGTGGAGTGTCCAATCAAAATTCTAATGAGTTGATCTGATCAGGGCGCATGGGGCTGATCAAGCATTAGTCTTGTTACCATGGAACCCATTAACTCTATGGTCTTGAACCCACCTTTCCAAACACTAACTAAGCTTAGTCATTACTAATTATGACTTCATTTCGATTATATTATTAGCACTCTTGGCTCCATTAGCCTTGATTGTCAAATGGACGTATGAAGGTTAAGTTTATGCGTATTTCCCTTAAGTTGTATTGTAAAAATACATTGTATTCAATTGGTTGCGTTATATTTACATTCTAAGTTTACAAATTGTGTTTGTGGATTGAGATTTTAATATTTATATGTTGATCAATCTCAAAATCAACCATTACATTAATTATTAGATTATCTCCAAATTAAAGTGTTAGATGTAATGATTAATAATTGATTAAAGGAATAAACAATTATTAAAGAATATTAAATAGTACAATAAACGCTCTAATTTATTCCAAAAGCGTGCCGTAATTATTGGTTAGTATCAACTAATAGCTAGGAAACCAATGGGAGCTGGTCATCAATAAGTTCGGCGTCAACTCTCTTTATGATTTACAACCCCCACTAGTAAGAACAATTCGAAGCCAACTCTGTTATGTCTCAAACCATCCATCACATGAATCATGATCATCCAAATATGCAACATAAGTTCACAAAAGATTGCTTAACAATCATTTCTCTTATTTTCACTTGCCCATTCTTTGTGCACTCCTACAACAGATAGAGGTTAAAGAAGCCTACAGTTGGTTACTTTTGTCTTTCCATTTTTTCTTTCATATTATTCTACTTCAATATGGCTAATTGATTGATACTAGAACAACGCTAATGTAAAACTCTTCCTTATATCCTAATTCTATTTTTTGTAAAAAAAACGTGCTGAAAACTAAAATGAAATAATTTGATAGGTCATGTTTTTTTTTTTATGCACTGGTGGGTTCAGTATTAGGCCTTCAAACATTATTGATTGTCGTTGAGGCTCTGAATATGCTTTAATTTATTTATTTATTTATTATCTTTTTAATTCTATTTACCATTAAATTGCTCGTGATTGAAAAATTCAGGTAAAGTTCGTAAATATCTTATAATATTTTTCAAAATTATTATGTTTTACAGAATAAAATGGTAGTTTGGATATTTTTATTGTAGAATATATTTTGAAAATAACTTTTAAGAATTAAAAAGTCAGAAATTTTTTTTAAATCCAAATTGTAATATTTTAACAAATAAATTTAAAATTTTAATATTAATAGCAAAATATTATTTTATTAGTTTTAAATTCGTAAAATAAAAAAAAAAATGGTTAACAACAATGATAATTAGCTAACCAACAGGCAACGAACACCGAATATTTACGACCTTATTTGAACGACGCAGCGTTTTAACGCTGTTCCCCGCTGCCATACTGGCCCTCCGTCGCTGTCGCTTGAACCCGCAACAGCAAATTTGACCCATTTTAGGGCTTTTGTAGGGTTTTAACATCACTCTCTTCTTCCCTCCTAATTCCCGCCCAATTTGTTACCAAATTCTCTAGGCATATGCGCACTCTCTAACCTAGGTTTCAATTCGCTGAGAAAGAGCCTGAAATCCACCAATGGTGTCTCCTAAGCAACTTCTCTTTATAATTGAATCTGCACTCCTCGGCCCTTCACCTCCGTCACCAGCTCAACGTATCGAGCTCATTCATGCTCTTCGAAACTCTCGGACATCTTTTCAGTCGCTCCTCTCCTATCCGGTTAACTTTTTATTATGTTCTTTTATTTCCTTACCTTTTTGCATGCTCGAGAGATTGTTGTTGTTGTTGTTGTTGTTGTCGTTGCTATAATTGTTGATTTCTCTTTCTGTAGCCTCCAAAACCGTCTGACCGAGCGCAAGTACAATCGAGAGAAGTTAGGCTTCCGGATTCACCGCCTATATCGCTTGATGATCAGGATGTCCAGATTGTAAGCTCAGTTCTCGAATGGTTTGAGAACTTATTGTTGAAGATTTTACTGATATGTCTATTCCTATGAATCTTTTTTCTTTTTTCACGAATGATGCGTTTTGAAAAGAGGGATATTTTCTAAAGTGATGTATTTTTCAGTTATCGTGCAATCTAGAACACTCTGTTAGCAGGGACGAGTGCATTATGTTGTCATTCTTATTTTACATTGTTTCTTTAATTACTCTCTTAATCCATGCTACATTTGCTGTAAGTTCGCTGCGACATGAAACTCAAGCTAATTCAGAGAAAGATTGACAAGATTCCTTGTTCCTTTTCTAATTAATTTTTGTTCAATATTCAACTGAATCCTTGCTCTAGTCTATTGTTTTCTTGAGTGAAAGGGATCCATTTGGGGTATATCTTCAAAATTGTTCTGTTTCCTCATGGATTCTGCTTTTTATTTGGTTATGATGAATTTGTTCCTATATTGTTAACTTGTCACATATTATGTATTTTTGCGATAGCTTATTTTATTTTTATGAACAAAAGAGTGCTTTTATACAAAGATGTTCCTCTCATTAATAGAATGAATAATTTGTTTGACATCTTCATTTTGGAAAAAAATTTCCTGAAAGACATTACCAAGGGAAGAAAACTTTGGAATTGTTAACTTATTTGTATTAGCTTCATTGTGTTGTATCATGCCAGTAGCCGTAACTAATTTATTGAGTTTCTTTATTCAAAAGCTTGGTACTGGAAACATAATACTATGTTCAACAGGGAGTCGCCTCAAGGTCAAATGACAAACTCAATGCATGGGTCATTAGTTTTATGTTCATATCTTGTCTGGTTTCATTGAGCCACTTGATTACTTAGTCAAATTTAATAGTTCTGTTACTGGAACTAATAGTGTTTTTACAGTTGTTTCCTTTTCTTGATGTAAATATCACTTTTTTCTTAGTTTCAGTAATGGCTGTAATCAATAAAGTTTGTTCTCTTGTTTACCACATTTATTGCATTTGAATTGATTTTGTTATTCTGTATTATTTGCATATGTTGCTTGATGTGGCTGTTGAATCTGGAGGTAGCCATGTTTTGTTGACTATACAATATAAGATCCAATTTCCTTCATTATTGACATTGCTGTTTTCTGTTTTGATTCTTGGAATATTATTAATTACAGGCATTGAAATTGAGTGATGACCTCTATCTCAATGAAGTAGATTGCGTTCGTTTACTTGTTTCTGCCAATCAAGAGGTAGGTTTATGATCCCTTTGTCTTTCATAGTTTTTAGTTGACTTGTGTAAAATATTATCGGTAATTCAATCACATTTACATTTTAACTTTTCTTTAATTTCTAGTGGGGTTTGATGGGCCGAGAGGCGATAGAAATTCTACGTCTTGCATCAGGATTGTGGTACACTGAGAGACGAGATCTAATAACAGCCCTCTATATACTACTAAGGGTAGGTCCTTCTCACTTTCCCTGTCAGCCACCTTTATTCTTTTCAGTTGTAATTGGCCTTTCATCATTCTCTACCAAGAATTATTACAGCGATGCTTTTGCAGGCTGTTGTGCTTGATCAGGGACTTGAGGATGATATTGTGGTTGACATTCAAAAGTATTTGGAAGATCTTGTCAATAAAGGGCTTAGAGAGCGACTCATTTCCCTTATCAAGGTTTGAATTTATATGATATTCTGTTTTACATTTGCCTTCTGGGCATACGGCATTTCTCAGCAACAAAAGGAGAAAAAAAATGGAAGAGGTGTTTCTTTCTGGGCGATCCTTGGGTCATTGTTTTAACTGAGACTTTTAGAATGCCGTGTCTCGTGATTTTGGGGCAAAACCTACTTGTGTCATATATGTCTTTCTGATAGGCCATTTCTGCCCTCTTTATGATCATGTCTGCATTTATATTCTTGACAAGGGGAATTCTGGACTTTCATATTGACTAGTTGTTTGGATTTTGGACTTGATTTCAGGTCTCGTGTTTAAATATCTTTCTGCCAGTATATTCACAGCCCTGTTGATGTTGGATACATAGTTGGATTTTGATATTCTTGTTGGTTGAAGTTATTTTTAAATGTTGGTCATGGAGAGAATCCAGCGTTTTCAGTGTGCACATATGTTCCGAGTTGACACTAATGGCTGAAAGTTTGTTATTTATATCAGTTTTTCTCTTTAGTAAGGTTCAAATACAAGTTATTATGAAGATTTAAGCTTCTGGAAGCAACTAGTTAACTTTCAAATGCCATATTCTGATTCTCTGATGTTGTGAACTATCTTTTAAGGTGCAATCCTCTTGCAGCCTTAGATGCTCATATTACTTGGTTTGGTTTGTTATTTCTCCATTTTGTTTTGACAAGATTGCTGTTTGTTTGGTTTTAGGAACTTAATAGGGAAGAACCTGCTGGTTTGGGTGGCCCCCTCTGTGAGCGCTATGTTCTTGATTCTAGAGGTGCTGTTGTTGAGCGTAGAGCTGTAGTTTGCAGGGAAAGACTAATACTTGGACACTGCCTTGTTCTTTCTGCTCTGGTTGTGCGGACAAGTAAGTTGCAAAATGTTTTCATGCCATTACTTGTTTATAAGTAAATAATGACATGTATGTTCTAGGCTTCAGGGTTTTGGTAGGTTCTTTAATACATCTTCTGTCCCTCGGTGTGATGTTAGATAATGTGTCTAGCACTATGGTCATCTGTGACCTGTTTGCTTCGTCTAGCGTACATGCATTTCCCAAGATGAAAAAGTTAAACAAGGCCCTGTGAGATTTCCATACGCGTTCTTTTTTGGTGGGGTGGGGAATATGAATTTGGATTGTTTAATTGATTTGGCAAGATAAAAAGTACTATGGAGGTGACAGCTTGTGCTTCTGAGTTTTTCATAGACTTGTCTGTCTTATGAAGCCAAGATTGAGTATTTGGATAAAATACTTGCCAGTTTCTCCCTGAAAGAGAATAAATTTTGTTATTGTGCAATAAGACTGTAAAATTTCCTTGTTGCAGGCCCGAAAGATGTAAAGGATACCTTTTCTGCTTTAAAAGACAGTGCAGCACAACTTACTGATACCAATGACACCTTGAAGCATCAGGCATGCTTCTCTCTCTCTCTCTCTTTTTTTTCTTGGTTGACCAATGAATTTATGACACTTTCTTTTTTATAGCACTTGAAAATTCCTCCTTGTGTTACCTTATTGTACACTACATATGTATGTATCTTTATGTTGATTTCTGTGTTTAAAGTTCTTGCCTTGCCACTTGATCTTATCTTTTTTCTTTCCTTTTTCCTATGCAGATTACATTTAGCCTTCTTTTTTCTCTTGTCATCGCTTTCATATCAGATGCTTTGAGTGCAGTACCTGATAAATCATCTGTTCTATCTCGTGATGCTTCTTTTAGGAGAGAATTTCATGAAATTGTAAGATACAAAATTATGGAAGTTTTTTACCCATTCTTGGTAACCTCAGTGATTTGCTAGTTGTTAATTGTTTTTCATTCTCTAGGTGATGGCTGCAGGAACTGATCCAATTGTGGAGGGGTTTGTTGGTGGTGTAAGGCTTGCCTGGGCAGTACATCTGATGTTGATACATGATGAGATTGCAGCAAGAGAAACAGTGTCAAGTTCATCATCAAATGATCTAAGTAATATATGTTCATGTCTGGAAAAAGTTTTCTCAAACAACGTTTTCCGGTTTTTACTTGATAAGGTTCTGCGAACTGCAGCCTACCAGGTCTGTTTTCATCATCTGATTGTATATTTATTGTTAAAGAAAATAAAATTATATTGAATCTCTCTTTAATATTCAAATAAGTACATAGACATACTTTTATATAGACTGTAAAATAGGAATTCTCACAAACCTACGAATCCTTAATAAACTAAGAAAAGACATAATACTTAAATTAGAAATATGCTTAATACGTCTAAACCTATTATAACTAGATAAGTCTAATTTCAATTCTAACATGTATAAAGAAACATTTTCATTTTTGAATGAGGGCTCCTCCAAGGCAATTTTTTTTCTTTGTAGCTTCATAATTTGAAATTTACTAACGTTGCCAGTGCTGTTAATTGTTCCAATTAATTGTGGAATGTATACTTTAAGGAATCATTTGCACCTTTGTGATGGGACTTTGACACTATGCTGTAGAGTTTTGGGGAATGCATCACAATATTTTATTTTTGGCTTTCTAGGTTCTTTCTTGATCCTTCTGCCTCAGGGCTGTCTTGCTAAATCTTCTCTTGTTTTTTCTGAATAAAAGTTTCTGCATTGATTGTGTGCATTGTTGATTGGTCTGGCTGTGCCTTTTGTTTATTTCTCCTCTTCCTTAAACAAAAAGTGCACTCTGGCCTGGTATATCTTGAGATTTAGTTTCAATTTGGGATAATGGTTGTTTTCTTGGTTTCTTCTCTGTGATGGGGTGGAAATAGCTATACTTGTAATTTTTTATTGGTTTTTGGCATATTTTAAGGCTGCTGTCTGTTTGTTATGTGTACAGAACGATGATGAGGATATGGTGTATATGTTTAATGCTTATTTGCACAAGCTGATTAGTTGCTTCCTATCTCACCAACTTGCTAGGGACAAGGTCAGTTGAATTCTTCTGGTTCCTGCTCTTTTGTCAGTTAAAATGGCACTTTAGAAGGTATCATTTAGAGGGTAACTATAACAAGTCTAGCTAATGAATCTGCTACTAGATTATCTGAGATATCTGTCAGTTGTTTTACTGCTTATTGAGTTGTGCCTTTCTGATGTTATCAGCAATCATTTTCGTAATTCTTACACAAAATGGTATCATTTTTATAATATTTGGTATTCAAATTTACTGATCCAAATATAGTTTAGTTGTTTCAACAAGAAACAAAGAGTATTTGTTGTCTTCTTCTCTATGACCTTATGTGTGCTTAGTGTTTGCCAGATAATATGAGGCTTATGTTACTATGTGATTTTGGTTGTCAACATCGCTCCCTTCTTTACATCAATAAGTTTGCTTCTGTACATGAACATAATTTTCTTGGTGTATAATAATGTCAGCCTGCTGTAGTGTTAATTTCCTTTCACAAACTTCTTGGAAGTATTCTAGTTTCTTCGTTGCATTGGTTTGATTAATGGCCAATTGTGTGAAAGAGCAACATGATATGGGGAATAGGAATCTAAATCCACTCAATGCTGAATTGCTTGGAGTTTTGATTTTCTCCTTTTTTGAGTGATATAAATTGTAGTGGTATTTCAATTTAACAGGTTATTTATTAATTTCAGAATAATCCAGTAATTCTTTATAATCATTTTAGCAGGAGTTGTTTTGAATCTCTATCATAATCCAATTTTATTTTCCATTCTAGCCCCAGTACTTCTGTGGCTTTTTATTTTGTCAAAGTTATAATAGGGGGCAGTTACCTAGGGAAATTTGCTGTGAAACACAAAAGAATACTTTGTTCAATGAATTGTGTGGAGCATCTAATACATTTAAGATTTCTCAAACTTATATGTATTTAATTAATTCTGCTTCTAAATATTATGTTTGTGATTACCTTCCGTTTGGCTAATAGAATTTCACACAAGGAATCCTGAATCTCTTGCTTCTCTGATTATGTAGGTCTTGAAAAAGATTTATGTTACATTTCATGGTTGTTACTTTGACAAAGCTTATCGTATTACTATTTTACAGGTCAAGGAATCAAAGGATAAAGCTATGAGTGTGCTTAATTCATACCGAATAGCTGGATCACATGATTTTCTGCATGATAGCAATTTGCCCTCCCAACAGGCTCTTGAAACAGGCCCTTTGCCTTTTGTCTCTCTCTTGGAATTTGTCAGTGAAATTTATCAGGTCTGTTTGACAATACATGTGTCATTCAAAGATGTTCAAATAAAAAACTTATTGTCTTGTGTTTATTGTTTGGTACATGGTAAGTCTGGTTGAATGTTGAAAAATGAGAAGCTTTGGATTGAACTTGTTTCCATAAAAACTTCAAATATCGGAAATTTATTGCCCGTTTGGTAGGCCTAATATTCAGTTTACTATTCAGATTGAGCCTATGGCACTGATTTGTCAAAAGCTGCTAATCCATAACTTTATTGCCAAATTTTTAACCTCTCATTCCCACTCTTGTTGGTTATGCAATATGTAAATAAGGACCTGTATTGCATACTCTGCAACTGCTTTTTAGATGTAAGTTTTCATTTTTATTTGAAACAGGTATGAATTGCATCAGAAGATGAGCGTGATGCCTGATTATATTCTATAGAAATCATCCCTTCTCTTGTAACCATTAATATTTTTATTTTATTTGATTTTTCTATACCTTTGCTGAATTTATTATGATGATCCTGTAATTGGAACATTTCAGAAGGAGCCGGAGCTGTTGTCTGGCAATGATGTCCTGTGGACATTTGTGATTTTTGCTGGAGAGGATCATACAAATTTTCAAACACTTGTGGCTTTCTTGAAAATGCTGAGTACCTTGGTAGGAGAATTATGTGATTCTATAGGTGAAACATGTTTCTTTACCTTCCATGCGATGTCGCATAACCATTTTCTTGATATAATATTCTTTTCAGGCTTCTAGTCAAGAAGGTGCTTCAAAGGTTTATGAGTTACTCCAGGGTAAAGCATTCTGCTCGATTGGGTGGAGAACTTTGTTTGATTGCTTATCAATTTATGATGAGAAGTTCAAACAGTCCCTTCAGACTTCTGGGGCCATGCTACCGGAGTTTCAAGAGGGGGATGCAAAAGCTCTTGTTGCATATTTGAATGTTCTTCAGAAGGTTTGATGTCCTTCCTTGCGTGGCTGCACAGTTGATTATTCCTTTTATTGCTATTTTTTTTTCAACTCTCTGTGGGCTTTGGATTGTTTTCTAGATTCTTCATTCCTTTATAGGTTTCTTTTTTCTTTCTTTCTTTCTTTTTTGGGGGTTGGGGTGGTTGGAGAAGAAGCGGCTTGATTCAGGAGTTTTGGGTTTTCTTAACCGTAGCGTGGTATGTAGTTTGTGGACCTCTGGTTCACTTTGGTAATAATTTTTCTCTGTCTTTCTTCAATCATATTTTATCCGTTTCCTGAGCAAAAACAAAAAGTTCTCTACAGAGATATTCCTATGTAGTTGATTGCTCTTCATGTGGCTGGTTGATTGCGCTTCATGTGGCTGTTCATCTGTTTCATGTTGCTTCATCACTATTGCTTTCACATTTGGGGGATGTCAAGATACCTGAGCTGATTATTGTGTATGAATTGTCATTTGCTCTCCAGTGAATGTCTTGTCTGCTTATAGAGAATGGCTTGGTGGTTGTTCTCCTCCTTTCCCTGGAAATACATTTTCTAGACAACTATAGTTTGCGAATGAAGGCTTCTCATTGTAACAAGTTTCCACAGTATACCTTTTTTTTGTTTTTTTCCCCTTTTTGTGGGTTTCTGATTTTCAAATTTTAGGTAGTGTAGTTTTTTTGCCCTTCCTCTTCCCCCTGCTTCTTTCTAAACAGTAGATAAATTGATTTTGTAGCTTCAACTGAAAAGAATAATTACTGTCTGTGGTTTGCCATGTGCTGCAGGTTATGGAAAATGGAAATTCCATTGAAAGAAAGAACTGGTTTCCTGACATTGAACCATTATTTAAGCTCCTTAGTTATGAAAATGTGCCTCCATATCTCAAGGTTGACAGCTGTGTTTTATGCTGAGAATATGCTAGTATACTTCTTGCAGTTTCTTCTTTCCATTGAATATTTGAAGCTTCCATAAAATATCATGAATTTCATTTTAAAATCAAATATACTACATGCTTTCTCAGGGCGCCCTGCGAAATGCAATTGCTGCCTTTGTTCATGTTTCGCCAATCTCGAAGGATAACATTTGGCGTTATCTTGAGCAGTATGACCTACCTGTGGTTGTTGGGACTCCTGCTGGCAGCACTGCACAACCGATGGCAGGGCAGGTTAGTTTTTCTTGCAGCATATAAATTTTGTATTTGGTCGACGAGTTTTCAAAAAGTGGGTTTGTTAAACTCTGAACTACAAGTCTATGACTATCCTTGAGAAGTATTGCATTATTGCTTCATCCTTCATGCTGTCATCAATTGACTGATTGTTGTTGATTAAACTTCGTCACACGTACATTGTTTATTTCTAATGTGATGCATCTACTTTTGCATAAACAATTCTTCATGATGGATCAGGTGTGTATTTTCATTACAATGCACAGAAAGTTTCTAATTTTTTTGGTTGTTTCTATATAGTGATTGATGCCTATATTGGGGTTTTTGGATGGTTTAGTGGACTTCCATTCCATTTTTGTACTTTACACCATTATACCTTTTTTTTCTCCGCGTCTCTCCTGTAAAAAAGTAATTTAGTTTATACATGTTTATAGGTGTACTTGTTTTCTTTTAATAGTTGAATATTCACGAGTTTCTCGTTATGTATACTCATGAATTAGAAATATGATGGTTTTTGTAAATCTTTTTGGGGATTAGATGTCAACTAAATTAATAGATGGTATAAGAGTATGGTTTAAGAATTGTTAAGGATATTGAGGTGTTAACTATGTTGTGCTACAACAAGGCTACCAAAATGCTCGGACTACCACCATGACTTTTAACAGGAAATAGTGTATGTCATGGTCGTAAATGGTGAGAGCTCATGTCAAGTGCTATTATTGACAGGTGTATGATATGCAATTTGAATTAAATGAAATAGAAGCAAGAAGGGAGCAGTATCCTTCAACAATATCTTTTCTTAACCTCTTAAATGCTCTAATTGCTGAGGAAAAAGATGTAAGCGACAGAGGGCATAGGTATTGGTTTCTGGCATCCCAGTGTTTTCTGGTTATTGTGATTTCTTCAGCCTTTTGTACTCTCTTAAAATTGCAGGTCTTTTTTGCAGATTTATTGGCATCTTTAGGTTCATATATGATCATGTATTTGGGCCTTTCCCTCAACGAGCCTATGTAGACCCTTGTGAGAAATGGCAATTGGTTGTTGCTTGTCTGAAGCATTTTCACATGTGAGTATTTGAGCTCATACACAGTTCACTTGTTAGTTGTTGTTCGTTTGCTTAACATTTAGGTTTTATTTCTAATCAACTTGTTTTTCTTAATCTGTCTGCAATTACAATCATCTGCCTGCATGTTTTGTGCCTTTTTTATACTGTTACATTTGTGCGAATTCTCTCTCTCACACAAGGACATGCACTTAACTATATAGTTGAATTCTGAAAAGGCAGTAGATTTGTTAAACTCTGAACTATGACTATTGTTAGTTTGCTCTTTGTGTTTGATCAATACTAAGAAATTTGCTATTCATGTCATTATTTGTGCAGGATACTGACCATGTATGACATTCAGGATGAAGATATTGAGAATGTTGTTGAACAATCATCAACACTAACACAACCATCTCCTCTTCCGATGCAGCTCCCAGTACTAGAGTTGCTAAAAGTACGTGTTTATCACTTTTGACAGTTTATTTCTTCTTTCACACTATGCATATTGATGAAAAAAGTATGACAAATCAGCAGTTATGCATGCAACATTAATGCACATCACATCAGCAGTTAGGAATATTGTGTTTAATATGATTGTTTCAAAATCATTATTTTGATGTTGGGTATGTGTGTTGGTGAAAATCGTACTTTGCTTATCACCACATATTTGTAAGTTTTCAAATCAGTTATTTGCGTTATTTTGTAAGTCAGTTTGGTATTTAGCAATCTTGTTCTTGATTGTACTTATCATTTATTCCTATTTCATTCATTTCATTTTTTTTTATCTTGTCTATATTATTTCTGAAATTTCTTTCCCTATTTAGAAGATGTGTTTTGTTTTTTACTATGAGTTTGCTACAATTCTGGATATGAAACTCTTAAAAGGGTTAGTTGACTGGTCTAGGCATATAGGGTTTCCTACCACAAGGTCTAAGGTTCGGTTTCTCAAAGCTTAGCTAGTGGATAGCCATGAGTTTCTTGTTTGTGTTTGGGGGATTGCTGACTTATCAAGATACTAAAAAAGAAAAGAAAAGAAAAATCTTTGGTTATTGAGGAAAAACGAATGGAGAAATACTATATTCATTCGCTCATGAATTAGGTTACAACAGGAAATTTATATACAAGATATGACATCCTAAAGTCTATCAAAAAATTTCCTACAAAATCTGGAAATAATTACCCAAATATACAACGAGCTAAATCTCCTAATAATCAGGAACTAAATAAATTATTCTAGGAAACTAAATAAAAATATTCTACAATAAAACTTTCTCAAATTAATTTACATAATTCGACACTCCCCCTCAAGCTAGTGAATGGATGTCTTCCATTCCAAGCTTGCTAACAATCTCCTGAAACATGGTACTTGACAGACCCTTTGTGAGAAGCTAACGGATCCTTCGAAGAAACAAATGGAGTACATATTAAGCTGCTATCAAGTTTCTCTTTGATAAAGTGCCTATCAACTTCAATATGTTTCGTCCTGTCGTGTTGCATGGGATTGTGAGCTATACTGATAACAGACTTGTTGTCGCAGTACAACCTTATTGGTCCTTCCCACCTTATCTTCAAGTCATCAAGAATAATCTTCAACCATAGCCACTCACAAATTCTAACTGCCATTGATCTAAATTTTGACTCTGCGTTTGATCATGCAACCACATTTTGTTTTTTACTCCTCCATGTTACAAGGTTCCCATTTACAAAAGTATAGTATCCTGAGGTTGACCTTCTATTGTCTAATGATCATGCATAATCCGTGTCCATATAGGCTTCTAGAGTCAAGTGTTCTCTTCTCTTAAACAGAATACCTTTCTTTCTTGGGGTTGTGCTTCAAGTATTGCAGAATTCTATGAACAGCTTTGAGATGCATTTTTTTACAGTTGTGCATTAATCTGCTAACAACACTCACAGCAAACGCGATATCTGGTCTTGTATGCGTCAAATAAATTAGTCTCCCAACAAGTCACTGATAGGAATTTTTATCTACCACTGGATCTTCGAGTGCAGGACATAGTCCATGATTAAACTCAATAGGTGCGTCCATGGGGTTACAGCCTAGTTTCCCGATTTCTTTGAGCAAGTCAAGTACGTACTTCTGTTGTGAAATGAAAATTCCTTGCTTTGAGTGAGCTATTTCAATACCAAGGAAGTATTTCAATCTCCCAAGTTCCTTGATATCAAATGCTTTTAGAAGACGTTGTTTTAAGTCATGCATCTCTCTAGCATCATTGCCCATAACTATCATGTCGTCAACATACACCAACATGGGCGTTAGTCTCCTTGAATTAGAGTGTCTCACAAACAATGTGTGATCGCCTTGACTTTGCTTGTATCCTGAGGCAATCATCACCTCGGTGAGTCTTCCAAACTAGGCTCTTGGTGATTGCTTGACCCTATAGAATGCTTTCTTCAACTTACATACCATACCTTCTTTAGATTCAAACTCAGGAGGAACTTCCATGTATATCTCTTCTTCAAGATCCTTGTGCAAGAATGCATTTTTAACATCAAACTGTTGTAGATTCCATCCGAAATTTGCAGCCAATGACAAAAAAACTTGCACTGTATTCATTTTCGCAACTGGTGCAAGCGTCTCAAGATAATTGATGTCATAGGTTTGAGTGTACCCTTTGGCAACTAACCTCACCTTGTATCTTTCAATCAAGCTATCGGACTTGTACTTAACGGTAAACACCCATCTACATCCAATCGGATTAACTCCTTTTGGCAACTCGACCAACTCCCATGTATTATTTTTCACCAGGGCCTGCATCTCCACTTTCATAGCATCCTCCCATTTCTTGTCTCCTAGTGCCTCAGATAAATTTCTTGGAATGGTTATTGTATGGAGATTGCTTAGGAAGGCTCTATGACTTTGGCAGAGGTTTTGGTAGGTCAAGAATAGGTAAAGCGGATGTTTAGTACAAGCTGATAGGTAGGTCTACATCACTTAATTTTTCATGCTCATCTACGAGTTGGCTAGACTCAGCTGATGGTATATCACTCTCTGTGGTTATGGTAATAGGTTCGAGAACCTAAACAGGAGCATGAACAGGGGATTACACCTGCACAGATCGAGGAACATGAATCTTCTTCCTGGAATAAACCTGTAGTGGTTGAGAATTGTCTTGGATTCCTTTATCTGACTTAGATGACTCACTAAATGGTACAACAGGAGTAGGTTCGGTTGCAATAGGGATTGGAACAGACACGGACTCTGAAGAAGTGGGCTGAATTTCTGGTGTATTAGGAAAGTCAAGAAGAAACAAGTCTCTCGCTCTGTCTTCGACTGAATTCTCCCCTTGGAGATAGGTATGTTGAAAGCAGGACTCATTCTCGACGAATGTAACATCGGCAGAAACAAAGAATTTTCTTATGGACGGATGATAACACTTATATCCCTTTTGTGTAGAGGAATAACCAATGAAAACACAATGAAGAGCATGTGGATCAAGTTTTCCCCTGTTTTGAGAATGGACATGAACAAAGGCGACATTACCAAAAATTCTAGGAGTAAGATTATTGGAAGCATGGAACTTAGGAAAAAATCTTGTGAGAACCTCTATGGGACTTTTAAAGCTAAGAACCCTTGTGGGAATTCTGTTGATAAGATGTGCAGCAGTTAGAACAGCTTCCACTTAGTATTGTTTAGGGACATGTTTCTGAAACAGTAAGGCCCTCGTAAAATCCAAAAGATGATCGTTTTTATGTTCAGCCTCTCCGTTCTGTTGTGGGGTATTGACAAAGGACTCATGTATAATTCCTTCTTTTTCAAAAAATGGAGAGAGAATTTAATTATAATAGTCTTTGGCATTGTTAGAATGAAATCTTTTAATTCTCACATTAAATTGTGTCTTGATCATGTTGTAAAAGTTGGGAAAAACAATACGAACATCAAATTTATTTTTCAACAAATATATCCAAGTTGCTCGAGTATAGTCATCAATAAAGGAAACAAACCACTTAGCACTAGATATGTTTGGAACAGTTGAGGGATCTCAAATATCACTATGAATAAGAAAAAAAGGATTGAGATTTCTTGTATTACTTATTGGAAAAGGAACACGTTTGTGCTTAGCAAGTTCACAATCATTACAATAAAAAGACTGTAAATTGGACCTTTCGAACAATGAAGGAAACATTAATTTAAGAACACTGAAGGAAGGATGACCTAAACGACGATGATAAAGCCAAATTTTATTGTTGTTTGACATGACAAACTCAGAAAGGAGTGACGTAGATAGCGAATCTTCGACTTTGGCTCTTCCATTTTGATTTTCTAGATAGTAAAGACGATCCCTTTCACTAGCATGTCCAACCTTCCTCTTCGTGCCCTGTTCCTGAAACACACAATGTGATGAAGAAAAAGTTACACTACAATTGGAGTCTTTGGTAACTTTTAGAATGGAAAATAAATTTGCAGACAATCTTGGATTATGGAGAACATTTTTAAGAGTGAGGGAATTATTTATATAAATGTCTCCTTCGCCGGCTGCAGTAGTAACTGATCCATCAGCTATGGTTATTTTTCTGTGGCTGGAACATGGTTCATATGATGTGAAAAACTTAGAGGTGTAAGTCATATTATTAGTGGCTCCAAAATCTATCACCCAGGTATATGGAGAAATTTTTTCTCAGACACTAATAGCACAAGAAGAGGAAGAGATACCTGTGAAAGCCAGTGAACAAGTACCTGCCGAGGAAGGACCTGCTGTTGAGGAAGGTTTCTCAAATGTCTCCAACAAACTCCTCAATTTTTCAAGTCCTTTTTTGTGAAGTCCTAATGCTGGACTATACGAACTAGAACCCCCGTCATCATGTGATTGAGTGCTTGCAACATGTGTTTGTCCTCTGTCATTGGAATTCCGGTTGGGTCTCCCATAGAGCTTCCAGCAGCAGTCCTTGATATGACGGTGTTTTTCTAGTACGTGCAAAACAACGAGTCCTTATTAACAGATTTAGGTTGATTGGCTAGGACAAAAGGTTGAATAGGGTTGGTTTCCTTCACTTCAGTAACTTTAGTAGCTTTGGTCACCATGGCAGATCTGTCTCCAGTAGCTTTGGTCACCATGGCAGATCCGTCTCCTCCATCAGTCTCCAGCATAACACTTCGTCGTCCCTCTTCCGCACGTATGATTGAAATAGTCTCATTCAATGAGGGCAGGTCCTCTTTTCCCAAAATCTGCACTCTAACAGCATCAAACTCAACATTGAGATCGGCGAGAAAATCATAGATGTGATCCTTCTCCAATCGCTTCAACATTGCGGCATCCTCGCTACAATGCCTTTGAATGCATTGATAGTGGTCCATTTCCTGCCACAAGCCTTGCAAGAGACTCGAATATTCTGTGACAGTTCAAGTTCCTTGCTTCGTTGGTAAAATATTTTGTCTTAATTTCATAGATTTGGGCAGCATCATGAACCTTGGAACAAGTTTGTTGGACAGCCTCCCAAATCTCCTTGGCGAATCAGAGAAACATACATGTATCACTAATTTCTGGTAGCATCAAATTCCACAACCACGACATCACCATTGAATCTTGTTCATCCCAAGCCGCAAATTTTGGATCGTCCTTTGGAGGACCCGTACTCAACAAATGGCCCAATTTCCCTCTGCCCTTCAAGAATGTGCACACCAGTTGTGACCACTTCAAATAATTTTTTCCATTCAATCAATACACTGCTTGGATATTTTGCAAATCTCTGATTGAGGCAGCAACAATATTCTCGGTTGCAGGAGCATCTGAGACGCAGCTGGTTCCGGTGGACTCTGACATATTCACTTGAAAGGAAGGAAGAAGGACAGGAAATTTGAGTGAAAAATAAACGAAAAATTATTGGGAAGAACAAGATGAAGGAACTCTGCTAGAATAGAAAGAGAAGAAAATGAAGAAATTTCGGAGTTTTCTTAGGAAAGAACCTAATGCTCTGATACCATGAGGAAAAATGAATGGAGAATTACTGTATTCATTCACTCATGAATTAGGTAACAACAGGAAACTTATGTACAAGATATGACAGCCTAAAGTCTAGCATAAAGTTTCCTACAAATCTGGAAATAATTACCCAAAAATACAGCTAGCTGAATCTCCTAAAAATCAGGGACTAAATAAAAATATTCTACAATAAAACTTTTCTCAAATTAATTTACATAATTCAACAGTTATGAATTTGTGTCAACCCATTAGTTTTTTCTTGTTTTCAGTGGGGGATTGCTGAGTTGTCAACATTAAAAAACCAGGAAAAGGAAAGATAAATCTTTGGCTATGAATTTGTGTCAACCCATTCGTTTTTTTCTTCTTTTCAATAGGAAAACAAGGTTTATGGCTCGACAGCTATGCTTCATATTCTTACAATGAAGAGATGCTTTGGCTGATTGCCTTCCATTATATGGCTGTATATCTTATTCTTGACTAGTGGAAGCTGCATTACCAAACTCAAGGTTGTGCTAATATTTGAGCTCTATTCTTACAATGTTCAGTATTATTTTGCAGGATTTCATGAGTGGCAAGACTGTTTTCCGAAATATTATGAGTATCCTTCAGCCTGGAGTCAACTCAATCATTACTGAAAGGACTAGTCAAACATATGGATCACTTTTAGAAAAGGCTGTGCAACTATCATTGGAAATTGTAATCCTTGTCTTGGAGAAGGATTTACTTCTTTCTGATTTCTGGCGTCCTTTATACCAGGTAATTATTTCTGTTTGTTGGACACTTGCTGAATATTCTCCTACCAGCTAGTATTAACTTCTAGTGAGCTTTGTCATGTATAGACTTCCACCTTTTTCTCTTTAATGTTTGACCAAGTGCACATGGTTATAAGTTTTTTTTAATCTTTTTCTTATTTTATAAGAAACTGAATATGTATTTAAAAAGAACCACTATGATTATTTCCATGTGTTCCTATATGGAAAATCAGTTCTGTGTAATGTTTTGTTGCTTCTATGCTTGTGGCATTTGCATCTTATAAGTGAAAGTTGAGTTTTTAAACCTTCTTTTTTTGGAGTTTTTATGCTGAGCATAAAATGTTGGCATATGAGATTTCTTTTTCTTTTTCCTGCTTTCTTTTGAGTTCAAATGCTTAGGTAAATATTGGATTCTTATGCATTGTTCAGATGATTATTAAAAGGGTAACAATTTAATAAGATGGCTAATTACTAGAGGTGCATTTCATTTATGTGGTCAATGCATTTGTTCTGATTTGGTGGTAATTTATGTTTTTGAGTTGAAGAATTAGATTATATGTAACTATGCACAAAATTGTGCAGAAGAATAACAGATTATGAGCATAAAAAACTAGTCAGAAACTGACAAGGACAGGGGACTTGTATCGAATGGTCAACAATGTTCTCAACTCGTTATGGTTCATTTAATTTATTCTTTTGTTATATTGCTCTATGTTGGTCATTGTCTGACACTGTTGCTTACTGTGCTTCTCATGATCAATTATTGCAGCTAGTTCTTTCATTCTTCCCTGAGTAGTACTGCCTCCACTTTTCATAAGTGCACTTATTTCTGTGATATGATCATATCAAAAATATATTCATGTGTCTCCATGTATTGGCAAGATACCTGGAGTTAGGCTTGCTAGCACATTTAATTTTTATTCCTTCTTTTCCTATCATCAACATTTTATAAAAAATTAATCTTCAAATTTATGCATGGAAATATCATATATTGCCTGACAATTTATTTTCTTGTGGTATGACTGTGCTTTAATCGTCATGGGAGAACAATTTTGATGAAGTTCTCATACTTGCCAATTTTCTGTGTAGCCTGTGGATGTTATACTCTCTCAAGATCATAATCAAATTGTAGCTCTGTTGGAGTATGTAAGATATGATTTTCAGCCACAAATACAGCAAAGCTCTATCAAAATCATGAGTATTTTAAGGTATTCTTTCTGTGCCAATTTTGTGTTATTCGTTGTCCATTTTGTGATTGAGGTGGTTTAATTCAGTTTTTCACACTATGGGACGACAGTTCTCGCATGGTTGGGCTTGTACAGTTACTGCTCAAGTACAATGCTGCAAACAGCTTAGTGGAGGACTATGCAGCCTGCCTTGAGTTACGGTCAGAAGAGAGTCAAATTATAGAGAATAGTGGCAATGATCCTGGGGTTCTCATTATGCAGGTTGTTCTCACTATGGTTACTTGAAGATGTACAAATCTTGTTTTAGCTGTTATCTGCATCATTTATATGTAATCTTGTATACATTTTCGCAGCTTCTAATTGATAATATTAGTCGGCCTGCGCCAAATATAACACATTTACTTCTTAAATTTGATCTTGATACCCCCATCGAACGGACAGTTTTACAGCCAAAGTTTCATTACAGGTTAGTCGATAACTTGCCTTTTGTTGACTCGTATTTTCTCTTATGTTTCATGTTTGGTTTTATATCTTCTATGTCATTTGCAGTTGCTTGAAGATTATACTTGAAATTTTGGAGAAGCTTTCAAAGCCAGATGTAAATGCATTGCTTCACGAATTTGGTTTTCAGGTGAGATGCTGCTTGCTCACTTTTTTTTTATCCATTTTTTTTTCTCTCAAAACATCAATTCTAATGGTAAAAGTATCTATTTTTCCCCTCTGCTTTTTTCTTGTTCTTTGGGGTCTCTTTCCCATTTCTGTTTATAACCTTTTGCTATTTGTTTTATGCAGCTACTTCATGAGTTGTGCTTGGATCCCTTAACATGCAGTCCTATCATGGATCTGTTGAGTAATAAAAAGTATCAATTCTTTGTCAAGGTACGTGTGTTATGGTTCGAAGATTTAAAGTAATTTGGTTACATGTAATCTGCTAATATGGTAGTTTACCTCAATAATCCTTTTTGTCCTGTAGCTAATGTTTTTAAATCCTTCTGTCATTATGTGACAGCACCTTGATACTATCGGTGTGGCACCACTCCCTAAACGAAATAGCAACCAAGCACTTCGCATCAGTTCCCTTCATCAGGTATTTTTCTGTAATTGTTCATTTTTAATGATTTTCCTCATATTTTATTGCTCATATATTTCTGTACTTTAAAAGTTTATTGGTCAGAATCTACACTCCTACATGTGTGATTTTCAATTTTGTCACAAAACATACTACTAGAGGCGATTGTCATACACTTGTGTTGTAATGTTTTCTATATAAAAACATTGGCATGCACATTAATCATAAATGAAAACCAACTCTCTGGTAATTTTATTAATTGGTGATGACTAAAGCCCTTACATTGGATATTCAAGTTGGTGATTTTTTTTTTATGTAATATTGTGCAGATCTATTGTTGAACTTCTGTTTTGTCTGACCATTTTGGAACTTTGAATAGAAACGATATTTGATTGTGTATATTTAAAGGTTACTTGCTAATTGTTGCTATGTGGACCAACTTTTTTTAATATACATTCATGTTACCTGTTATCTTCCCCAGAGAGCATGGCTATTGAAGCTTTTGGCTATTGAATTGCATGCTGGTTGTGGGGGTAGTTCCGCTTACGGAGAGGCATGTCAGATCATCCTTGCTCATCTCTTTGGGCAGGATCTTATTGGAGATAGGACTGATAGCACCATTTCTCACCCTTTAACAGTTCAAAATGTAAAAGAACATGCTGGAACCAGAACTATCAGTAAGAGTAAGGTATTGTTAGTTACTTTCACATTTGTCATGTTCCATTACACCTTTGTTTTATAAAAGCATGTATACTCAGTGCACACATCATTTAGCTTTTGTTTAAGATTTGTTGTGATAGTGTATGTATTAATAATTTATTACAATACAAGCGGCTTATCAGGCAAGTGGACTATCTAGTTTTGGTTTGCTGATGGCCAAAATGCAATGCTGTTGGGTGGATTTCTCGAGTATCATAGCCTTACTTCAACCTAACAAAAGTTCTGATACGGTTGATATTCCTGAAACACTGGTGGACCTTAACACACTATCAAGTTGCTAAACTAAAGAGTAAAAGAGAAGTTGCTAAGAACAAAGCTCGAAGATGCTAAAAGAACTAGGAATTTAGCTTGGGAACAAAGCAATATGAGCGGTATTGTTTAATAAATTTATTAAAAGTGGTAGATATGTGCTACGTCATCTTCTACCCATGTTCAGGTCTGTTGCAGAGGTGTTTTGCCTTCCATGTTACTAGTTATTAATGCTGCTTTTCTTCGTAAATCCTTCTACTTCAGGAACTTTATTTAAATTTTCATTATTGATGGGGCTCTCTCTCTCTCTCACTCTCTCTCATGCATACACACACCGCAAACACATTATTGATTAAAATCATGTTAGACAGACACATCTAAATGATATTGTGTTAATCTTATATTAGAATCTTGCATAATTGGTAGCTAATCATTGATTATATGCTTTATTCAGTGTTTTGTGTTTCATGGTTGGCATAGTGAAAACTATAAATATCGTTTTCTGTTAAAATCATTTGTGGATTTTAGTCAAGTTAGTCTTGCTTTCTTAATTTTTGCTGCTGGAAATGAAACTCACTTTATTTTGGGTATTTAGGTGTTGGAGTTGCTTGAAGTTGTCCAATTCAGATCTCCGGACACTGCTATTAAGCTTTCTCAGATTATTTCAAATATGAAATATGACTTTCTGGTAAGTTTCCAGCCACAAATGGGGATCCCTTTTTCCCCTGACATGCTGTGTTCTGATGAAAGTCGTTCTGTAGGCTGAGGACATACTAGGGAATCCAACAACTTCTGGAAAAGGTGGTATCTACTATTATTCAGAGAGGGGCGACCGTCTGATTGACCTTGCCTCATTCAGTGACAAACTTTGGAAGGTTTATCTTATTAACAACAAAGTTCCTTGAAGTGTGATTTTGTTCTTTTATTAGTTCCAAGTGTTCTCTTCCTGAAACTTCAGAAGCAGGATATTGGTGCTAATTTTGCTGTCTTGTTTCAGAAATTTAATACTGTTTATCCCCAGTTGAGTAACTTTGACAATGAAGCTGAGCTAAATAATGCTAGAGAGACAATTCAACAGTTGTTAAGATGGGGATGGAAATACAATAAGAACCTTGAGGAACAAGCTGCCCAACTTCATATGTTAACAGGATGGTCACAGATTGTTGAGGTTCTTGTCTTCCTTTGATCTAGCTTTTAAATCCTTTTGATTGGCCTTCTTAGAGATATTTGTAACATAATTTTAATAATCTTTATTTAACTTTGTGCCTTTTGTCCCCACCAATTTCTTTTATAGGTCTCTGCGTCGAGGCGCATTTCTGCACTTGGAAATCAATCTGAGATATTATATCAGTGAGCCCCTTGTCATTATTTGTACTTTTCTTCCACTTTTGTGGGTTTTATGCAACTGTTTATATGGTAATTGACAGAATTCTTGATGCATCCCTTGGTGCTTCTGCTTCTCCAGACTGTTCATTGAGGATGGCATTTATATTGTGCCAGGTACTGTTTATCCATCTGCATTTGACTTCTTCATGCAGATTGCCCACTTGCTTCTGTTTTGATTATCTTTTTAACTTTAATGATGCCAGGTTGCGCTTACATGCATAGCTAAACTCCGTGATGAAAGATTTTTATGCCCTGGTGGTTTAAATTCTGATAACATAACATTTTTTGATGTTATCATGTTGAAACAATTGTCAAATGGTGCTTGTCACTCCCTATTGTTTAAGCTTGTCATGGCAATTCTGAGACACGAATCATCAGAAGCCTTAAGGAGACGGTATGGTTCTCTTTTGGGAACTCTGTTCTGCGCCTGTTATATTTCTATGGTTGTCAACTGAGCTTAATTGATAGTTCTATGTTCAGCCAATACGCCTTGCTTCTGAGCTATTTTCAGTATTGTCAACATATGCTTGCTCCTGATGTTCCAACCACAGTTCTGCAATATTTGTTGCTTGATGAACAAGATGGTGAAGATCTGGATCTCCAGAAGGCATGTAGTTTCTAAATTTTTTGCGCATCATCTTTTTCCTTACTATTCTTTTGTATCGAAGAAAGATTTTAATAGACAATAATCCTTTTATATTTTCTTTCAGATAGATAAAGAACAAGCTGAACTAGCACAGGCCAATTTCTCTATATTAAGGAAAGAGAGCCAGGCCATCTTGGATTTGGTGGGTACCTTGCTCCTTTAATTCACTACTATGTTTTATCATCAATATGAAGATTAAATGAATATCAATGCATTTGCCACTATTGTTTTTCTGTGTCCGCAATATAATGGAAGTGAGCAGATAACTAGTCTCGTGCAATTAAAAGTGATATGCCAATTTGCCAGGAAGCTTGTACATATTTATAACCTAATAATTGTATCTCTAATTTGTTCTTCTATAAGCAAAGAACTATAAAAGTTAACTGCATATATAAATGTCCTTTAAAATTTTGGACGCTCCTATCCATGCTAATATTCATTGTATAATATGTGTGATATGCTGAATTTGTGAGACAGTGAATGTAGATTCTTTTATCCTTTTTGGTTTGATTAATGAAAGATATCATCATTTATAAGAATGTATAGTTTTATTTTTGTGTACTCTTTTTCAGTAGAGTTTTTAAAATTCTTCTTTTTGTTTAATTTCAATGCTCCAGGTTATAAAAGATGCAACTCAAGGGAGTGAACCCGGGAAGACAATATCCCTTTATGTCCTGGATGCATTAATTTGTATTGATCACGAGAAATATTTCTTAAGTCAACTTCAAAGTAGAGGGTTTCTGAGGTCCTGCTTAATGAACATAAGCAATGTTTCCTACCAGGTATGTGTGTTCTCCGTATTGCTTCAGATCATAAACTTTTACACAAGTAACATTTGAGTTAGATTGCAAAATGCTAGAGATCATAGTATCCATAATTAGCATTTAAAGATATCTTTTTTCTATTACTAAATTGTCACATTAGATGAACTTTTCTAGTTTCAAACAAATGTCTGTCTTAAGTTTACATCCTTCCCTGATAGTGATGGTTCTTTTTCTTTTTTTGAAAACTTGAGAATATTAATTGTTCTGAATGTGGCTAGGCAACATCAATATGATACTCAGTTATCACTTATCAATGTGATATTCTGAACCACCTGATCCTTGTGAAAGAAAATAGAAAATAATTGGCATGTTAAAGCCCCCTTCCTGATATTTTCCTGGGAAACTTTGCTTGATACTCTATTCTGTATATGTCAGTGATCTAAATGTAAAGTTAACTTTTCATTTAGGATGGCAAGCATTCACTGGACTCACTGCAGCAAGCATGTACACTTGAGGCTGAACTTGCATTGCTACTGAGAATCAGTCACAAGTATGGGAAATCGGGTGCCCAAGTTCTATTTTCTATGGGTGCTTTGGAGCGTATTTCTTCATGCAGGGCTGTAGGTTGGCAGGTGAAACATTTGGAAATATGCTCTCCCGTACTATTTTTGTTCCTCTTAATTATTTCTTATAAACTGAGTTAACCCACCAGGGAAGTCTGAGGAGGGTTGATGCAAAGCTTTGTGGAGAGGTGTCCAAGGACATTGACAGACAACGAATGATCACAATACCTATGTTGAGATTGGTGTTTTCTCTGACCTCATTGGTTGATACATGTGACCTTTTTGAGGTTAGCCTTCTTATTCTTCAGATCATGTTGTAACTTTTATCCTGTGAACATAGGGCAACTTACCTTAGAAGATTGTCTTATTAGGGCTGTCAGTGGGTTCCTAATTCTTCTAATCTAATAAACCCTGTTCAGCTAGTTTGGTTGTTCAGGTTGGCTGTACTCTATGGATCCCATCTGTAATCAGATTGGTGATGTGTTTTTCACGTTGCCGTGTATAGTGTGCAGAGTTATGAAATGTTTTCTTCTTTTTCATTGTGAATCATAATCCTGTGGTTTTTACTATTTTTCTTTATCTTTAAGAAGACCCATCAAACCTCTACATGACTTCAAACTCACCTGATTGTGCTTGTTTGATCACAAGCTTATCCACACTCATACAAACATAATGGAAAGTATGCAAATATCATAAATGAACCACATAAGTTGTTTCACAGTTTTTAAAAAATGAGCATCAATCTTTACCAAATATGATAACAGATCTATGCATTACTAATGTTAGAAATCTTCCAAAAGAAAATAACACTTGTTTTCTGGCTTTCGTCGAACATGCTTGTTATTTATGGAAGTACTTTTACTTCTTCTGATTTTTATTCTCTTTACTTGCTGCAAATGAATTTTTCATTTCTTCTTTGTTATCTGGTAATGATAGGTGAAGAATAAAATTGTTCGAGAAGTCATAGATTTTGTCAAAGGACATCGATTCCTTTTTGATCAAGTTCTTCAAGAAAACATATTCGAAGCTGATGAATTGATGATGGAGCAGATTAACCTTGTTGTTGGTATACTTAGCAAGGCAAGTGTATTTGCTAATATGTTATATACTTAATGATTCAAAGTTGTGAAATACGCTGGTATAAGCTGCTTTAATGCTTTCAATTGTGCAAGTTCTATAACATTTTTGCACAAATTGGTGGCTTTCAGATGTTTTGAGACCTAAAACATTAGAAGCGATTTCAAAAACTACCGATTTTGCTTTTTGAGGGGCCTCAAAATGCTTCCCGAGAAGTCTAGGCACATTTGGTATTGTTTTCCAATTGATGTTTTCATAAAACAAAAATGAAAATGAAAAAGTGTTTTTGATTTGATGTTTTTCGAGGCCAAAATGCATCTGGTATCATTTTTGTAAGTTGTATTCTGAAAATGGGAACGGTAAAATTCATATGGTAGAAATGTTTGAAGAATTTGATTTTCTATAATTTCATTTAGATAACATTCACGTACATAATAGTTATGTTATTTTGCAAAGATTCTTTCTTAAAAAAAAATCTTAATTTTGGTATTGTTAAATATATACCAAATAAAAGAAAATAAAAATAATAGCATATCATTCTGAATATTATTTTAAATTAAATGTGATAAAAATAAAAAGTATCAAAAGTCCACATAGTCAATAATTATTATTTAATTTATGAAGAGTTGTAGATTCAGAATCATTTTCCAAGAATAAGGAAAACATCAAGAAGTTGTTTAACACTTAATCATTGAAAGGTGGAACCTATTTTGTGTTTTATGAATAAGATTTTTACAGACACTAACTGGACATATTTTTCACTCTTTCCTTTTTTAAATCAAAATGAAAACAATTTTAGAAAATGGTACTAAAAGCACTCTCGATTTTTCTGCTATTTCTTTATGGGCTAGTTTTTCTTTATTTTTTAGTTGTTCTTTTCTGCTCATACAGTGCCACCTTTTTTTTTTTATTTATTTATAGGTTTGGCCTTATGAAGAAAGCGAAGGGTATGGTTTTGTGCAAGGTCTTTTTGCTATGATGTGTGTTTTTTTCTCGAGTGATTTGGAGAATTCAACTTTTTCCCATTCCGTACGATCTCTTGAGGTATGCTCATGTCATTCTCAAACATAACTAAAAGAGTTGGCTTATTGCTGTATACACATTTATGCTTTACTTCTTTTGTGTTTGGTGACTGATCAGAACAAGAGGAAGTCAGAGCTCAACACGTTCCGCTTATGCTTTAGTTTGAGCTCATATTTATATTTTCTGGTCACAAAGAAATCTCTTAGGCTGCAGGTGGGTATATGAAGGTTGAGCTGGTGAATCATTTATTTGACCTTGGAATTATTTTAGTTTAATGTTCCTCACAATAATACGTGGTACTTCTCATTTGACCTACATACCTTGTTGCAGGTTTCAGACATTCCAGGTGATTACAATGCTCATTCCAGTTTGCAGCAGCCTACATTGACTTTGCTTGGTTCTCTTATTCATTCTGTTACCACAATTCTTGAAAGAGCGGCCGAAGAAAAATCCTTACTGCTTAATAAGGTGTTATAGGATTACAAAAAGCAACTGAAGAAAATCCTGTTATTTTCATTAATCATCTGATTATACTGAGGTACAATCGGTACTTAAATGCTTTGCAGATACACGATGTAAATGAACTATCAAGGCAGGAGGTAGATGAAGTCATCAATATGTGTGTTAGACAAGATTATGTTTCATCATCTGACGACATACAGAAAAGGTATTCATTTGGTTTTATTAAGACGGTCTATCTGACCTATCTATTGAAGGGATATTTATTAAGCTCCGAAATATTCCCTTGGGGCTGTGTCCTCACAAGGCATCCAGCTGCCTAACCATCCACTTCCCCACTGCCTACTTTTACTTCCCCCTTTCACCCCTTTTCTGTCATTGGTTGACAAGTTAATGAAGTCTAAATACAATTACCTAAAAGAAAGAAGACTGTTTTGCTATCTATGTCATAACCATGGGGTCTAGCTAGCTGCACTATGCTTAATTTGACTGATAAGAACACTTCAGGCATACTTCTTTAACAGAATGGAGGGGTAGAGGTTATTCTGTCATTTGTGATTTAGCTTTTTTTTTTTTCTTTCAAAGTGTTTGTTGCTGCATAGTTTCTGCTTACCGCCTGTATACGTTCAAGTCACTGGATATTGGTCCCAAAGGAATCTGTCTTCCAGCAGTCAGCTCATATAGTATGCACTAATTAACTGCACTGGTCCTTATGGTCTATATATGTTCAAATTTTGTTTTATTAAACATATATGATGAGGATTAGGGTACATATGTGAGAATTTTAGGTGGGTTGATTGAGATTGCACAGAAGAGTATGGAAGCCTTTGGAGCTAAGTATTCAGTGACTATTCTGTCACTACCAAGTTATTATATCTGTTTATTCACAAATGATAGAACTTTTGAAACCCCTCACTTCATAGGAGGTCTACCTTAAATTCTTAATATTGTAATGGATATTTTTGCTTGATGGTAAAGAAAGTCCATCAGTTCTTTTTTGTGATTGCCTCTCCTTGCTCAATGAACAAGCGCTTGGTTTTTGCAGAGATTTGCCTCATCTTGACATTAATATATACCATTTGTTAATTTACATTTATTTTTTTGTTACGTTACAGGAGATATGTTGCAATGGTGGAAATGTGCCAGGTTGCTGGCAATAGAGATCAGCTAATAACCTTGTTACTTCCTCTTGTGGAGCATGTACTGAATATCATTCTAATCCATTTTCAGGACCGGTATGCTTCCTCTCCAACCCTATCTTCCTCCTAGGAGTCGGGTCACCTATTATGTGTTCGTGGGCTTAAACTCTGACCCTTTAACATTGGAAGCTTTTGATCCTTCTTGATCTGTAAAGTTTTGGTTCATTGGTGAAGTAATTGTAGCTTGATGATACATTGCCTTGCATACTGAATGTCATTCCTATACTTTCTTCTTCTGTGCAGCTCTATTGTGTCCAATTCCACTGAAACTATGAAAGCCAAAACTTATGGGAATAAGTCTGACTCAGGAGACGACATAAGTTTGTTGTGTGGAAAGTTAATTCCAATATTGGAACGGCTTGAGTTACTTAATGAGGTATCCGGCTTCACTGATCTTGTTTTGGTAGCTTATTATCCTTGTCATTCCTACTAGTTTCAGCTTAACTACTAACCACAAAATCCTCCAGGCATTCTAGTTCTAACAATACGGAGTTGGGTTAGATGTTTCCTGTATGTTTGTCAGTTTGCAATGTTGCCTGCATAGTGTTGTGGTTTTCAAAGTGACTTTGGAAATAACAATGGCATAGATAAAGAAAACCGAGTCTTGTTTCCTTCAATTATATCCTTTTAATTGAAGAACTGCAGGCTGTAAATTAAATGGTAGCACACGGGATTTGTGTGGTGGCTTGGATTTTAATCAATTGAATGCATCATGTTGATTGTTCTTTAATCGTTGTTTCTCTCAGGATAAGGTTGGCCACAACCTTAGGGTGTTTCGCAGATTAGTTGCTTCCCTCAAAGAAATCACGATGCAGAAGTTATCTTCATAAAATGTGTCTGAAGCAGTGAAAATAGTGTGCAAGGCTAGAATTATATTTCTGTCTTCCCTAGAATTACTTTGGCAGTGGTGTTCCTGATGTTTGTACATTATGATCCCTCTGTAATATTATTTATATTCATCGTTTTCATGTTTATATACGGGTTTAATTTGTTCTAGTAAGATGTTTTTCCCGTACTGCACTTCAATGAACAAATATTAGAATCATTGCACTGCAGCATTAGTGTAACGAGTGTGACGACCGAATGCGCCAAAAATGTCTTCTCATGAAGATAATACCACACCAAATTTGTCCATTAATGTAATAATAGACATACGATTTTCGGTTGCTAGGTTTCGACTTTGCTTGGGGCAGAGTTGCTATTGCTTCCATTGGAATGTATTCCAAGGCGTTGAGTATTGATATTGGTTAAAAAATGAGTGGTTATTGCAACAAATTAATTACGATCAAGCAATTTTTAGGCTTTGCTTTCAAAATCAAGAGTCAGCAGTACCAAAAAAAAAATATTTTCTTTGTCATACTTTCAAAGTTTTTGCAATTTAATCAATAACGTAATCAACAATTTTTAAAATTAAAAAAAAATATTAGATTTTTGATATTGAAAAATATAAATAAAAAAATAGATTTTGTTGTATAAAAATAAATAAGTGAAAATGGGTTACATGTTATCACTGATAGTTAATTATCATTATCACAACATCTGAAAAAATAGTGTAAACTTACGTTAAGATCGGGAATTCAAGAATTATAGTTAGAGAAATTATCAGTAAGTTGCATATTATCTAACCCACTTTTGGGTTTTAACAAAAAATGATCATTATTTTCTCTCGTAAATTAAATTTAATCACCTAAAATATTTTTATTCAAAATTGATCACTTTCATAATCTTCAGATAAAATTATTCCTATCCCTTCCCTTAAGTTTTCTCTTTTCTCTCTTTTCTATTTTTTCTTTCTCAATTCGATCACTTTCTCTCTAAAAATAAAACAAAACATAATTTCTATCACCCCTATCCGAAACGTCCATTAACCTTATCATTGTTATACATTATAGCAAATAATAATTTTAACCAATCCAAGATTGATTACAAAAGTGAAATTCGATTTTATCTTTTTAATTTAGTTAGTTGAAAGTGTATTGTTTTATGTTATTTTACATAAAAATACACAATGTGATAGTCAGAGTTGGAGATTTGATGTGATGTTAATAGTTGTATGAGAAAAATAAAAAAATTCACAAGTTGAAGACAACTAGATTAACGAACTGGAAACTGGTACAAGCTTGCTCGAGACTTAACTCTCGAGCAAGATAGAATTTGTGTTATGTAGAATTTATCTTATCTTATTCTGTTTTTTACTAGTAACTAACATGTCATGACATAGGTACAGAATGGCTGAAAAATTAACAATTAACACTCAATTCGACGGATCATAGAAACAGACTCCGCAAGGTGGCGAGATATATATTGGTGGAGAAAGCATACCATTGTGTGTGGATCGGGACATTTCGTTCGAAAATTTTATGCAAATTGTGTACAGAGCATACAAGATTAATCCTGCTAAGTGGAAAATTAGGATAAAAGCGATCTTTGTTAACACTGTATAAGATTAGGGAATGCTACCCTTTCTTGTCAATATTAACAATAAATTCACATTCAAAGCATTTATGAACTCTAATAGTTTAAACTACTTATCGAGCATGAGGGCATATTGTATATTGTATTTGAACATAGAACGAGTGGGGGAAACCGTACAAGTAAGACTACAAAATGACAATCATTTCACTGGGCCTGGGAAAATAGTTCCCCCACTTAGGTCATCAAAGAAAAATAATTATCCGAATACTACAGTTTCTCCAATCCCAGCACAATTGTAGTATAGTAAGCAATTCCAGTGTTCTGATACAATAGACCATTTACGTCCATCAATGCAAAATGAAGAACAACCACTATTAGCTGAATACATAGATTCACCTATTGGTCAGCATGGGCAACATGTCAACGAAGACAATGCAACCACTTTGGATAAAGGTATTTCTCTACCTCGCCAAAATGTCGTACAACCCCTGAAGTATTATACATGTCAACCGGACTTTGTTGGCACAAACTTTGCGATTGATAGGGAATTTAGAAATGTTGTCGATGACAAAAAAACCAAGACAAGGGAAGCCACTCGTCCTAATCCAGTAGGCGAAAGTAACCCAATGGAGATCCATCATCCTCGAACCGGTACATTCATTTTTTGCATTTAGTCTCATCACCCACAACACTCATTGGCCATGCTTCATTGAGCAACCGTACAACGTTTGTAGTGTGCGTGGGCTACATTTTCAGAACGAAACAAGAACTGCAAGACAAATTAGGGTTGATGGCATTGAAGAACCACTTTCAGTTCAAAGTATCCAATAGTTTGGATCTAACATTACTTGCCATAAATTGCCAACATAGCATGCGCAGCAAATGATTGTTGGTACGCTGTCCAAACACAAACCCTATAGTTGATATAACTTCATAAATCTACACCTGTTGACAATTAACATAAATTTAGCATTAAAAAAGATAAAAGATGTAGAAGTTCTATACGTTTAAATGTTATTCTATACCGAAATGCTATGAAAAATCCTTCAAGATTATACTTATTCACATTATTTTTCTCCTTCGCTTTAGCCCTTTTTTTCTTTAAGCTTAAGATGCACAGCCTTACATGTTAACACTCGACTCAATGAACAATACGTATACCGCCAAGCTGCAAAAACCCACGGATATTTATTGAACTCGTCCAGATCATCAACAATCTATAACATCCACGTGTCTGACTGGTATCTAAATCCCCTGCCGATAAGGATACATTTTAGTAGAAATTATAGTGATAACTTCATTGCATCCATGTCATCAATTATCCTCAAGTCTAGACCGGTGTAGACTTGGTAAACAGTATCTAAATCGTAACTATCTTATCCACCAAAATACAAGTCTCTAAGCCGATTAGTCTTCACCTTCACATCCAAAAACGGCTCAAAATTCATGCCTGTCATCAACCCTAACTCCATGCATGAAAACCTAGTCCATATGTCCCTAATTTTAAACTACATCTCCTACTCCCAATGGTCAATCTCAACCTCATGAAGCAGCATATTATGAATGAGGTTCCCAGAAAACTTTAAACCAACCTTTATATCCAAAAAAAAAGCTCAAACATGTCTGTTTGAACAATAAACACTGTCTAATTGTCAACTTATCACATATAATCTGCAGATCTTTTAAGTGTGACAATGACGACACCTCGACGAAAAAATGATCCTCCGCACTGATCTTCAGGAATCCAACGGCAACCATCGTCTCCTACAGTGAGATAATTTACATGAAATCGATACCAATAACATAAAAAACATACACAATTCAACGATTCTTTGATTTATTATCCGAATGCATTCATTCACACATCTATGCATAATAATAGCTATCATCCGAATGCATCAATTTTTACATCCATGCATTATATATATCAAAGAAAGTATTTCCAAGCATTGTAATCTATTAATTTACTTCAAACTCAACAATGATATTAACAAATTATATCAACATAGGGCAACATATAATGCTTATGTTTTATTCTACATAGCTATTGATAGACTATTACAATTCAAAATATAAATCTACATAACAAATCACACTGTTAAGAAATAAAAAAAATAAAATTGGGTTTTTATTTCTACATTCGAAAAAACTCGAGAGTATCCATTCCATACTCTCAAGCTGGACATGCTCGAAAGCATGAAATGCATACTTTCAAGCTTTTCAGCTTGAGAGCATGGATAATAATGAATAATAAGGAGTCCAAATGAATATTAAGTTTTTTCATAATAAATTTTTTCAAAACAACCTAGGAGTCAATGATCCAACTCCACTTTCAACTCACCTTATTTGTTTATTTTATTTTATATCTTAAAAATTTTTGTTATGATGGGCTGGTGTAAATCCACTTTCAACTGGTCTATTGAAGTTTTTGCCTTTGTTGGTAATGGTTTAAACAAATATATAAGGGCCAAAATGATTTTACCAACTACTTAGCACCAATTGCCATTGACTTCTTCATATATAGTAAAAACCAATACCAGTCCAGTTCAGATCACTGGTTACAAATTTTATGCAATTATTGTGTTTGATAATTTATTGTCAATAACAATAAGCATGCATTAATTTCAGTCAATGAATTTTTATGTAGGCTAGTCGATATATATTTAATTCCTACATCAAAAACATGAATATCTTGATTCATGTAATTAAATAATTGTTCATGAAAGAGAAGTGGATGTTTTAGATAAAATAGTTAATGTGGAAAAAGGAAATGGAAATTTGGATAGAGAGTTTGATGCAAAAGTTGAAAAAAATTATGGTAAATGTGGTGATGATTTCTCTATCCGTGATGAGAATGAAGTTGAGGGTGCCTCAATGGCTGAAAAAGCTTCCAATGAGGCACAAATGGATTATGATCACGAGTGGAGCTGAAGAGCTCGAGAGCATGCATTCCATGCTCTCGAGCAAGACCGGCTCCATGACTCTCAAGTTGGTCTTGCTCGAGAGTATGAAATCATACTCTCCAGATTTTTCGAACAAATCCGGGTCTCCATCGATAATTTCACAAATTTTTCTCCATCTTCTTCTTAATTCTAACATGATTTCCCCAATTTTTTCACAATCATAACAACAATAACAGATTTCTACCGCCTAAATCATGACATGTAGGATTAATTATAAGCATTTTCACCGTTCATAATTAAAAACCACACCTGACAGCTTATCAATTACCTTACTCCACCATCCACGTATTGTCGCCGAGAAGGAATAAAGCTACAGATCAATTGTTTGAGAAGGGTAGATTCAAGTATGTGTTGTTGACTTCCCAAAATGCTCGAATGTGGTGTGAATGAAGCAAATAGAATGAAAAATTCGAAGGAGATTATAAGAGCAGTTTTGTGTTTATGGGGGCAATTTGGTCCAACAATTATGAGAGTGGTCAATTTTAAATAAAAATATTTTAAACTGTCAAATTTGATTTCAAGGAGTAAATAGTGGTCATTTTTTTTGTTAAAACCCCTAACTTTTCTTATGAATATCAAATATATCAAAGAGTAACAATAAAAGCTACACTATTAGCAAGGGCAGGTGTTTGTTGATGTTATTTTTAAAACGATTTTTTACACACTAACTATATTCACATTGTCCAATATCTTTTATTTGTACACATTCAACAAAATTTCAATTAAAATGGTATTAGTCATTGTTAACATGAAAAATAGTGAATTAGTAGCTCACATGATAAAATTATTTAAGGATAGGCACTGTTGATACGAAAAATAGTGAAGCAGCAGCCCACATAAATTTAGGTTCAGCTGTGTGAAAATTTATTAGATTTACGTAAAAGCGCAAATAATTAATTCAAATTTTAAATTAAAAATTTAATAAAACTTATATTATATAAAAATTAAATCTACTGATATTAACTTAAATATGTTAACTTCAACCAAGAAAAAAAGTGTTCAGACGTGAACGGCATCGGTATAGACATGAGTTTAATAGACTTAAAGATTTTATGAAGCTAACCTTATAAAAAGTTAGACATAATATCACTTTGACACAAAGTAAGAAATGGGGTTAAGTTTTCTCAATTTTGGATCGCACAAAATAATTTAACCGATAAAAATAGTGAGTGGTGGACTTTTTATTAAAAAAATAATTGGTTTTTTATCTTAAATTTTGTTAAAGAAATTAGTTAAATTATACTTTTAAGACTTTATTTATGTGATAACTTTGAACTGTAAAAAAAAATTTATAATTTTTTTCTTCAAAATAAAAACACTGTTCATTTATCGTTTAAATTTCTCTGTCGGTATTAATAGTATTGTAATTACTTATTTTTTTTTGGAAATAATTATTATTTGTATATTACTTTTTATATTGCAAAAGCAGTCTACTAAAATATGTTTAAACTTAAAACTCGCTCACATCAATTTGAGAAGGAATTTAATTTATTTATTGTAATATTTCGAAGAAATTAATATATAATCAAATTGTTTATTGTAAATAATATATATATATTTTAAAAGATAAAAAATGTGAAATTTATTAGAAGGCAAAGGAAGTTTCAGGCGTGACAATTTATCAGTCAATATTTTTTTTCTCACTTATTAGTATAAATTCAAGCACGATCGATTCAACTTAAGCTGAATGCAAGTTGACCGACGCAAACTTTCCCTTTACATTCAGTCACGCTGGCGGATGGATCCAACTCCATCCAAGACAAAGAGGTTGCACTTCTAACCAACGAAATGACTATAGTATCCTTGTCCCTCGTACGTGGCGACTTGTAATAGGACTTACTCGATAATGTATCCCGGAAGCAAGCACCTGCATCTCTTCTCCCTTCCAGTTCCAGTGTAAGCTGTAACTTGTAACACAGCCTGTGTGTTTTGTTTCTCTCTCTCTCTCTCCACACTTGAGATCTAAACCCGGTGAACTTCAGCTTTTCGCTCATTTTCATTTTCCATGGCAAATGCCTGGAAGAGAGATACGAAACAACCAAAATTCTCTCTCAAATTCCTCATCTTACTCGTATGTTCTTGTCTCCTCCTCTTCTTCTTTTATTTAAATAGCAAGCCCGACCCAAGGCCTGAGATTTATTTCTCTGACACAACTAAATTTCAGTCCCCGTCGATCCCTGCTTTTAACTGTCAAAAATGCCCCCAATCCCACCCCATAATCGCCAACGTAGTCGAAAACGTTAAATACCCCTTCATATACTCGCTTTCAGATCTCGGAAACTTGCCCGATAAGCCACATAAAAACATTGTCAGGCTTTTAAAGGGGAAGCCTTTTAGAAAGCCCGATATTTCGGTGACAATTCAGGAGATTTTAGAGAAAATGAAAAATGAAGATAAAAGGGGGCTAATTGTTGATGTCGGAGCTAATGTGGGTATGGCGACTTTTGCGGCGGCAGTCATGGGCTTTAGAGTGTTGAGTTTCGAGCCTGTTTTTGAGAACTTGCAACGGCTTTGTGATGGCGTCTGGTTCAATAGAGTTGGGGATCTGGTTACTATCTTTGAGGCTGCGGCGTCTGATCGTGTTGGCAATATTACTTTTCATAAGGTAGACGATAGTACCTGATTCCTCTTAACATTTATTTTATTTCTTATGTGTTGATCAAGCAGTGTTCAGTCATTTATGTAAATTATTGAACTATATTTGGCAAAGTTTACATGATAATTAACTGTGTAGATACTTGTTAAATATGTAGTAACATAAATTGAAGTTTCCAGTAGGTTATTATATGGTAGTGACATAAATTGAAGTTTCCAGCAGGTTATTATGTTCCCCGTTTAGCTTCGTAGAATCCTTTGATCCAGTGGATATATCACCATGAGCTGCCATTTGTCAACTTACGAGGGAATGTCTCATAAGTAGGGAGATTTTTATCCCCAAAGTAAATAAATGTCTTAAGTTGGAGATGATATATCCGATAGCTAAATGTAAATTTGGATGGTGGTAATCGTGCTCAAGCACCCGTACTTTTTCTGCTTTCCAATTGAACCCCAAATTGCATGCCAATCTGCTTTAGGTGTTTAATAGAAGTATGACATAGCTTCTGAAACTCGTTATGAGGGTGTTTTGAGTTTTTTGGCCAATATAATTATTAAGAGTTCCAGCAGACCATCTGTACTTTGGACAATAATATATCTGCATGTAATCCCAGTTTCTACGCGTGAATCTAATTCATCTGTTTTTCCCCAAGTTGATCTAACTTAAATGTAGCTTAGTGATCGATTTTAATATTTCTTTTGAAGAAAGCCCCTTAGCGTGTATTGTTTGTCATTCACCTTTTTCTATGATATGCTTGCATTCATGGTAAATGCTTTTAGTAGCTTTTGTAAACCCTATCACATTTTCCTGAATCTTCAGTCTGATGAGCTGATTTTTGTCAATCCTTCTTTGCTGTATCAGTTGGTTGGTCGGCTTGATAATAGTGCTGTTTCAGCAGCTGGTGCAAAATTGGCTTTCAAGTCCAACGAAGAGATTGCACTTCAAGTGAGGTCCATCCCCCTGGATAAAGTAATCCCAGAGTCAGAGCCTGTGCTTCTCCTGAAAATAGATGTTCAGGGTTGGGAGTATCATGTATTGAAGGGAGCCTCAAAGCTACTATCAAGGAAAAAAAATGAAGCTCCCTACCTGATCTATGAGGAAGATGAGCGTCTGTTGCAAGCCAGCAACAGCAGTGCCAAAGAGATTCGGAAATTTCTTCATATTGTGGGTTATCATCATTGCACCCAACATGGTACAGATGCCCATTGCACCAAGGAATGATCAAAGTTTTGTTTGACAGGCAAAGGGAATTTATCTGCATCTCTGTTAATTTGCGTGTCTTCATCCTCATGTTCTGAAGGAAGGTGGCTGCTCAGTGACAACACATTGATATTTTATTGTTTCAGAAAGAAATTTTGACAGTGAAAGGTTTTATTGGTACCACTTTTCCTCTGGTTTGCAACTGCACATCTGTACACATTTACACGTTTGTCAAAGTTGAAGCCTTTGTTCATAACTGCTCGTAGCGACTGACTTTGGAGAAATTTGTAATTCAAGTGAAGGGCAACCCGGGATTGGATCCAACTTCTGTTGACCTTGCATTCAATGAAAATCGTTGGCTCGTAGGTTTTTGAGCAGTACAAGTGTTCTTCCATTGTTTTACCTTCTTTTTCCTCTCAATTTGGTTGTACAAAGACACGTTTTTTAGATGATAAATGACGTTTTATTAGATTTTGCCCTCTTTACTCTAATGTGAATGTTCAAGAATTCTTGGCTGAGGATATATTTGAAAACCGTCATCGAAATCTTTCACATTTAGCCTAACTCCCCAACAAAAGGTGAAGTTTATGCAGAAAATTAAACCTTGGAAAGGTATGGTGGAGCACGTTATTAGTGGTTGTAATTTGGCTGACAACGCTGTTAATGTGACACTAGTTGCCTCCAATATTATTAAGTTGGCTCTTTTGTTCTGTTCGGACGATTGAAATTGTCAACGAAGTGAACAATTTTCCTGCAGTTATGCTCTCCCTCGCTCCCAGAAGCTGCAAAACCTGTAGCCTAAATCAAACTTCAAGCACATAAACGGAGTCCGCACCAACAGAAGTTTCACAAATTCATCAGATGAATATTATCGCAGGAGTAAGCAAGCACAGACAAGAAAATTATCCCAATACAACAAAAAGGATTTCTGTGTCTGTTAATGATATACATTTTAACAGAACTGAAATGATCCGAGCTGGACATAAATAAGGTAATATTTTGATCAGTGGTCTGATTTATTCAGAGTTCAGTCTAGAGTAAAATATATAGAGATCAATGTAGCTTCAAAGGCAGAGAGGCCCCACATTTGTGACCCTGCAAGAAAAATTAAACACAAATTTGAGAGAGGAAAGAGCAAAAGAGCATGGAACTTTGCATTTTAATGGTGATATTTGCTAAACAGAAACAAAGTTTATGTGCAGATGGACTCTGTCATACCTAATGATTCAGTAGTCATCACTAACCACATCTGCATGCTTATTTTGGCGCACTAGTCTTTGAAGGACCAGCTCTCTCCACCATAACATCGTATAGTTGCTTGCCATCCTATTCGTAAGGAGAAAAGAGCACAAATCGAGGATTTCAATTCATTGCGGAATTATCAGCACTGTAGGTTCATTACCCAACTAAGACGTTTGAGAGACCAAATTAGCTTAATTTCCACCCAAATGATAAATAATAACTTACAAAAATTACTGGGAAAAAGTGAATTTGTCCTTCTGGCTTTGTTTGCGTTTCTTTAAAATACACCAGAATTGGGAAATTCGGCCACCATAGTTCCCAATTCACAAAAGTCGAATATCTGAGGTAAACTATTTTGGTAAGCTTGGTCAAATTTTTTAAAATTCTGTTGGAAGAGATGGGGTACTTACTTCCAACGGTTTTTTCCACCCACAAACACATTTTCACCTGACTCCTTAAGTTCTTCTCCTACTTTGACCTCCTATAACCACAAATATAATATGAATATCAAGTGAAAAATAGTTTAGAGGCTAGCTGAAATATTCAGTACAGAAAGAGACATCTATATAGTACACAGAAGGAAGTTCAATCAAGCTTTGGAATTCCAACACTCTTGACTTGCCTTGCAGGCACTTACATGCATATGTAAGCAAATACTTCTCACAAAGATCAAAAGTGATTATATAGAACTGAAATAGTTTCTATTGTCCAATGCAAAAGAAACTAACATAGATTATTCTGAAACAGTCAATCTAGCAGAATCCATCACCTAAAAACACATGACCAAAATGTTTGGGCTTCAAAAGTCACACCATCAGCTAAACTAGTACACGTGCGCAAAAAAAGATGCAATAGTTGTTGGAAAATTGTGGTGAACTAACCAGAGCCTCATCATCGAAGACAAATCTCACTCTAGTAGTCTGGAATATGGAAGCAATTATTAGCTGGATCCAATTCAAAGAGGAACAAAGTAACACCAAAAAAATACAATATATTAAAAAAAAAAAACAGTTTTATTTAATAAAAGGTAGATCTTCAATATAAAGATTGATTTATAATTATATTTATCATTACCAATGGAAGATCTCCCACCTCAATGACTTCTTATAAATTTTGTACATGGTCAATGGTACAGAAGAACTCCATTTGATGACCTACTAGATATAGTCAAATCTGGATTTTGGAGTTCTGCTTATTACAGCCTATTTCAAGTTATAATTACCTGGAAGAACAGGAGCAATGCAAGGAGACCAACCGGAGCAGATGCTAAGAGATTATTTGTATAAGCTAATCCACCAGCTAGACCTGTTTTATTAACATTTAACATCATATTATAATTTACAGCATAAATAAAATCGAGTTTGGAGGAAAAAACATGAGTAATGAGTGACTATCGAGGGGAAAGGTATGATCAAGGTCTAACAGTTTATTCCCACTCAGCAAAGATCAAGGTGATGTTTGCTTGCTAAAAGTAATCAGAAGATGATTAAGATAGCATGAACACTGAATTTGGCTTAATAGCTAGCATGAAAACCCAAAATTTAAGCTGACACAATCGGAAAAGAGAAACTGCCCACATGCCTAAAAGCAATTGAAATATCGAAACCACACAATGGAGCTAGCTAACAAAACATCTACATTTTTCTGGCAATACACATAAACATCAAAGATCATTCAAGAGCTACAGCAGTCTTAATTCTGAGATTGGAAAAGTTGGCTTGGACTTGTGCAATTTCAATTGTATTTAAATATGAGCAAACTCTCTATGTCAGATAACAATAAGCTTCATTTCTTAGAGAAAGCTCCACAGTCTGCACTTAAAGAGAATCACTCTAACTCACCAAGTAGTACAACTGGGATTCGATAATCTGGGTCAGGAATCACAGTCTCTCTTTTCTTGACCTTTCTTCCAAGCTGCCAAGCATGCTAATAATCCTTTAAAAACAATTAAAGGATAACACAGCATAATAATAGAACCATATCGAAGCACATTGATCAAGTTTTCTGAGTACCCAAAATAAATAAATAAATAGATCAATTTTAAGAAAAATTTCTTATTTCCCGCAACAATGGTCCGGCATAAGTCTGGTGTAATTATTGCCCTGTAACTTATTAAAACTGGAAACAATCAATGTCACTAACCGTTAACTGTAATGTACAGAAAAAGAACATGATAGAAATAAGAAGGGTAAAGTATTATAAACCACTGAGGAGACCACAAAACTGCCACCACGAATGCTACTAGTTTCCCTTCTCAAAAACCTTTGTTCACGAATCAGTTTGCCATAAAATAAGCTCTTGCAGTTCCTCAAATAACTACCCCTTTCCTTCTCTGTTTAAAAATAAGCGAATGACTACTCTCGTGATTTGTCAATTGAATTTCCAAAAGCATAATAATTTACTGAACACTAATCCTTCCACTATTTTTCTCAACAAAATTAGGGAGAATGCACAAAAACTTGCAAGAAAGGTACTAACAGAGAACAGCAGAAAAGCTATAAGAAAAGAACAGAACTAGAGAAGTGGGAAAATTCAAAATTTTGACGATTAAGAAAATCTAGAAAGCTTACTCAATGAAGGGAGGAAGCTAGAAGTTGCTAAGAGCGCGCTAGCCATTTTCTGCTTTTGCAAAACAATTTCTCAGTTTTTCATAGTGACTTGATGTAAATTGTCGTAAATACTCCCAAAACGACATCCTTTTAAATGTAAACGATCTTGTCTTTCTCTTCAACAAGGACATTTACGTAATTCAACAAATATTTTGTCCGTTTGTTCCTATGGAGTGAGGCTGCCTTATCTGCTGATAAATGAACTGTATTCATTATCACCAACACGGAAGCACGTACAAACTCTTTCTGACTCTGCAGTTGAACCAAGAACTTGAACTGAAACTCTCTTAAGAATGGCGAATTGTCTTTGTTTCACGCCTCTTTGTTCCTTAAAATCTCCAAACAAACCCGGTATGTGCATATGTACATGTATTTGAATATGTATATATGTCAAATTGATTGTTTTATTTAACTATTTTCTTGATTGCATGTTCAGTGATAAGTTTTTCCTATTTTCTTTTTCTGGGTATGTTAGGAATAATAGCTATTGATAATTCAGTTGCTCGAAAGGTTATTCGGGTAAATGGAGTGTTTCTCAACTCAAGAACTATCAAAATTCAATCGTTGGAGGCTAAGGTTAGAATTTATTGTCCCATTCATCAATAGATGCTTCGTTTATATAATTTAGCTCGACTTCATTTTGGTACCATTTAGAAGAAGTTCAATTTTTTACTTGGTTGTTTAACTTGAATACACTGAAAAATAAGTCGAGGTTCAGAACTTCAACAATGTTACTAATGAGGCCAAGCCCTTTTCGGTGATTTCAAATTAGAATTGAAAGAGGATGCTTCAGAATTTGAAGATTCATACCAATTATGCCTCACTTGTGTCGTAATTTAATCTTATGGGAAATTTCGAGTGCAAATAAGGAAATAACAAAGACTGATGGCTGAGAGATACATTAAGCTATTAATTGCATTTTCTGAAACTGAAATTGTTAAAGAGGTTGACTGTACCATTAGAGAAGGATAGATGTGAAGAAAAGGGAAATTGGAAGTCAAGCTCCTTATATGGTTATGTGGTGCGCATTTGGGCAAATGTCAGAATGGGCTGGTGTTGATGATATTTTAGCTCAAAAGTGGAAAGTGCACTAGCGGGTTGCACTGTTGTTGGATGATTGAGGCAATGCTATTAGAAGGCTAAATGATCATAGACTGAAACTTGTATATATATGTTTTTTGGTTGTTTGTTAAATGAATTTAACTGTAGAAGAAATGGGTAGTAAAATTCATGCATGATTGCAAACTAAGATTTGGCTCTGCAAATAGGTAAGATGTGGGAGTGCATTGGTTGAAATTTCTCTTCCTTTGTAACTATTTGCCTGCAAGTTCACATTCATTTTGGTTCTACAGGCCGCAGATAGTAATCAAAGCACCAAACCAAATAGCATAGTCTGTGCTGATTGTGACGGAAATGGTGAGCAAAGTATTGATTATCTGGTTTACAGCAGGCTATCTTAATTTTCAAGACACTTTTTTAAAACAAATCTAAATAATTTTAACCATGATCTATGAACCTGAAATAATTTGTCATTTACAAAACCACTCAAAGTGATGCTGTTCCAGTTTGTTCCTTTTTTCCCTTTTTATCCATCTCTGGGATGATACATAATTTCCAACACAAAGTCTTGGAGAACGAGCAATGACCTCAATGTACTCCTAGCCTATAAAGTTGATGAGTTTTGGAGCTTCTAACATGTCAGTTGGTACAGTTATAGAGTTTCCAATCTTCCAATGTGACTACCAGGTGCCAAACAATGTTCTCAATGCAAAGGCACTGGCGTTAATTCTGTGGATCACTTCAATGGGCAGTTTAAAGCTGGTGGATTATGTTGGCTTTGCCGGTATGCTGATAAAATGTGTTTCTCTTTCTTCTTGCTGTGCTAGATATCAAGTGAGACCAGTGTAAAGTACTGCCATTAGAATTATTACCATTGTTATAATTTTCACATTATCCTCAAGGAATTAGCTCTACTTATCAATTTTGTACATTTCCCCATCCATACTTCTTTCCATGCTAGCCTACAAATGTTTTAAAATTCGACTTTGCTTCCTGGTTTGCATGACCATGGTCAGTCCATCTTTGCTTTTTATACAAGACCTAATCTATGGCAATCCATTATTGTATCAAAGTGGTGCAAAAACATGGACTTATCACTGTTCATTTCTTTCATAGGTATTTTAAGTTCTTTTTCCTTCCATGTTCTCTAAATTAACGTCATTGGTAATGACTCAAAAAGAACCAAGCACTATTCATAGCTCATTTATCCTTTTTCATACATGCACTTTACCGTGTCAGTGTCACAACAATACCTCATTTAACAGCATTGATCACCTTCTATTCCAGAATGGGATATATGGTTGAAACTTGAGAGCAAGAATGTCAAGTTCTCTTTCCAAGATTCAAAACCTGAAAAATGCTTGTGTGGCAGGAAAAATGCATGCGATGTTACATTAATTACATTACCAGATAGGCAGCACTGAAGGACTGCTTCATATGATATTTCCCAATAAAGCAGCCCCATACATTCACAATAGTATCAAGTTGTTTAGAGGAAATAATCTGCTGATTGAAGTAATATTTATGCTCTGTGTCAATCGTGTCAGTCTGAGCCCTCATCAGAAATGGGCTTCTTTTGTGGTATGTTATAGCTTTTTTCTCATTCAAACTAGCATTTGATATTATTAAATGTGTTTTCTTTGCAGAGGGAAAAGAGAGATCTTGTGTGGAAATTGTAATGGAGCTGGCTTTATTGGTGGTTTCATGAGCACATTCGATGATTAGAAGTCAAGAGAACGGAGTCTTGGGGGGATTGTGCTGCCTGCAATGCTACATGTTCAATAACTTTTTTCACTTTAGTTTGTGTTATCTTGAATGGTAGTCATATGCATTCTCGGACATGCCCTACCCTATTCATCGAGAAGTCTTTGCACTTTTTTGTTACAGAGATGTAAAATTTCACGTGTTCCATCCAAATAAAAAATAAAAAAATAAAATGAAAATCTCTGTTTCCTTTTTCATCCCCTCGTTATTTGTGGAAAAGCAATGCTACAGGTTCAATAACTTTGTTCACTTTCGTTTGTGTTATCTTGAATGGTATTCATATGCATTTTCGGACATGCCCTACCCTATTCATCGAGAAGTCTCTGCACTTTTTTGTTACAGAGATGTAAAATTTCGCTTGTTCCATCCAAATAAAAAATAAAAAAAATAAAATGAAAAATTCTGTTTCCGTTTTCATCCCCTCGTTATTTGTGAAAAAATATAAAAAATATAAATATAATCGCGTCAGATATGGGTCGAAACCATTGAGCTACAGGCGCTGCTTAATTTTCATTTCACGATTATAGAATTTCCTTTCATTCAGCCATCTTAATCAGGTCATTACATGAAAACTTCGTCTGCGTCTTCGTTGTCAAATCCTAACTGCTGCTGCTGTGCGTCCTAATTTTAAAAACAATCATAGAAAAGACGAATCCCTCAACTTCTGAAAAATTGACAGCATACAACATTAAACGATACCAATTTCGCCAAAAACAATTAATTACTACTTGCATCATAAGCATAATGTCCTTCACCCAACCAAAAAAATACAACCATTATTAGCCATCTAAGTCGTCATTGTCGTCATCTACATAATCGCAGAACCAGAGCCAAAACCACCGTGACACTGATTGAATCCAAACCACACTCCATTTGGAAGGAAGGTATTGTAAAAAAATGTAGCACATCTCTTATATGGGCCGTAGATCTTCACGCTCTCCGGCTTCCATCCGTCAGATCCCCTCCGCAGAAAGTACTGATAACATATGTCGTATGTACACGGCCCGCTTATTTTGAATGTATCAGTTGAACACCTCTCAAATGTTCCTGAATATGGATCATCAAGCCTCTTCACATATACCTAAACATTAAAATTTTTAAGTTAAACAGAGATTTTACAGCATACCCATATGTTAGAAAGCAATTTTCGTTAGTGGGTTGCTTTTAGATTTTGATTTTATCATTTCTTTGGTTTGCTAGAGAGAAACTGGAGAAAGGTAAGAAGACAAAATGTTATTTTAGTATTTGACCTATGCAAATATTAGTATAAGAATTCGAACCTCGTTACCATAATCATCGCCGAATGCGATGCTGATTTTGTCTCTGGTGTAAGATTTTGAATAGCAGCTGGTCTTTATGATCACAGTGTATGAACAGGTCCTTGCAGCTTTCTGATCATCATGCATGGCGAATGCACATAGGGATAAACAGAAAGTCAAACATACTATGTTTTCAATTGAAGAATTAGATTATAAATCTATGTTGAAAAGAGGAAGACATACCTGGTTTATTTGGAGCTTGAATGATTTGATTTCTGTTGGATTGATAGATCTAGCATCTGAGAATATGAGGGAGATCGCGAAGATCAGAAAGGACGACAATGGTCTCCCCATTTTCTCCGGCTCCTTTGGTAAGTTCAGAGTGAGTTCGTTTGTCCTCTCAAAGCTCTTTGGCTAGATGGTCGTACATATTAGATATGTAAACCCACGTGGTTAGAGCACTCACTGAATGTAAGTTATTAAGAAATTCTGTCAAATTAATAAAATAAAATAATATCCACTACACGCCCTGTTATTTAGTTAAATACTCAACACTTTTCTGATTTTAGAGGAGTACCCAATTATCTCCCTAACGTTAACGTAATCTCCATTATAAGGTTAAAGGCCATTTTTTCAAGACATTTTTATATTTTATTTTGTACATCATAAAATAAATAAATAAATAAATAGATAAATAAATGACCTAACACATTTATAACAAAATTAATTGTTTCATGTTAATATTATTATTTTTTATTTTTCTCCCTCCTTTCAAATTTCAATCTAATACCACCGTTTTTCACTTTTTCTTCAAATATCATCAAAAACATCAAGAGCAAAAGTATCTCCAAGTGGATTTGAGCCACTTTGAGGATTTGGATTCATTGGTTGTGACAAACGGAGGATGAAATTTTAGTAGGGTTAAGTAAATTTAATGGTTTGAATGCAGTTTGAGACTTAATTGAAAGTGAAGTTGAAAGGTAATGATTTAATTCGAGTGATGAAGTTGCAGATTTTAGAAGTAAGTCTGAAGAAGTCTAGGACTGAGTCTCGTGGTTGTATAGTGGTGAGTTAAGGAAAAACGACAAAGAAAATGGTCATGAGTTGAGCCATATAGCAGAGAGATCGAGAGTGGCGAAAATGAAAGAAAGAAAAAGGAGAAAGTAAAGATATAAAAGGAATAATATTGACTCGGAAACAAGCGAAGGATTAAAGAACTTGCTTCTTGCCAGCATAGTAAGCATTAAATGAAAATAGCAACAAGATCCAACATTCAGACGGGCATGTGAGTATTCTTAAAAACTTCCAAGTAATGTTGGAGCATTAGGAAGAGGCATCCACCGTATCCTTGTAAACCAGAATAAAATAAAACTGACCCTGTTTAATCCCAACAGGAGAATCACATTCCGCCCACTTTTGGAATAACATCAGAAAGGAAAGGGTCATAGAAACCCACCCGTCTTCTTAGAACTGATACAATAGCCATTAGGCTCTAAAACCAACAACAAAGTTTTCTAATATTTCTGCTCAACACTGATTTATAACTTTAACATGAATAATTTGGGGTCAATAAAATACAGCAGTCAAGTGTAGCAAACAAGGCCGAAGGCAAAATTTTTCTCCGAACTGAAATACGCTACCCCCTCTATATATCCTATAGAATTAAATTGCTTTCTCAATAGTCCAAGTACCCTGGTGCTAGGGCCACTGGACAAGACATTGCTGCCAATAATGAATAACCAAACTTGTCAATAAAACCCATTAACTGCAACACAAATCGACAGCACCACATCTTTTTGCGTAGAGACAAATTAAACCTCGCACTACATTGGTATTATCTGAAGTAAACCAGCCCTGGAACTGAAGGTCTTCTTTTCAACTTGAGAACTGAGCGTCCAGTAAGGCCCACAGAGTCATAGGTAAAAAGGTTTGCTTTTGCGTCTTAGATCATGCATTTGTTTTCACAATTGAAATCACATAAAAAGTTAACAGTAACTCATATTGTATAAGCTACATTCCATAGCTTCTGTTTCTGCAATCTAGTATATTACAGACCAAGGGTTGCCTTTCCCAACCTTAAAAATAGATTGAGAGGCCTTGAGGCAGGGGATGTTCACTAAACAATAGTTCTTCTGTTACATGGTTTTTAACCTTTTTCAATGATCCATTTATTTAATAGATGGAATAATAAAATCAAGAGCACAGAAACTTGAAAATTCTTTATACCCATTTATGAACTGTTTATGCACAAGTACAACAACAGTGATTCCATAATTTCATAAAAGTCACAAGAATAAAAGCTTTTTGATATCAGCATGAATGTTGAGGCTTGCGCCATTAATTACACAAGGTCACAAGTACAATAAAGCATTCATCTAAATCATGACAATATTAGTCGGAGGATATCCCCTGAATATTTGAATGATTTTTCAGTTTCTTCCAAACAATGATTCTTCTCTTCTCTAGTCCAGCTCTGAGAATTTCCCCATATAAATAAAGGTATTAATCACAATACTAATCCATATCAAAATTTCTATCTTGTCGAATTCAACAAACAATATGCAAAAAAAAAAAAAAAAACCTCTATTATATAAAAATTTTAGTTGGAGACTATACAGCAATGCATAAAAAAGAAAAATGAGGCAGATAAGAAAGCAAATTACCTCAGCAACTTTGTTCAGTTTATCTCTAACATTCTGCAACAATTGGGAAAGGTCGCCATCCCATTTATAGAATTCCAAGTCCTTCTTATCAAGTATCTTCTCAGCAACCTAGTTTGGAAGGAAAGACAGAAAACTTTTAGTAGGACTATCTAACATCAACAGCATGCCCAGGAAATTAACAGATTGTATAAGTTGAGCTCGCTGCAAGTGAGAAACCCAAAGTTTCCTGAATGAAACAGGATATGGATGGGTACAGAATGTATTTTGCTGAATGGCTGTTGTGTAGGACATCACCAGTAGCAACAAAGAAAAGGACATTCGCAATAGTCTGGAAAATCCAATGATTCAAAAGAACATCATAATCACAATACCTTTTTCCCAATCATTCGACCACCAGCTGAGTGGGCAAAATATATATTGTAGAAGTGGCAAATAAATGCTTGAGGATCCTTCTCAGACAATTCCATAAGATACTCTGAATATGTAATACCAGGAGAAGAAGGTGGAGGGATAGCACATCCTTGTTCTTTGAACCATTCCAAATCTTTAGCCAATTTTTCAGACCTTTCCAATCCTGTGTTTCTGAATTCAGCATCTGTAGCAAAGTCATTTACAATAATTATGCTTCAGTTTATCTATGTAATGTAACACACAAAAAGCAACCGGAGCCAACACATGCACACAGACGAAGAAGCTGGATAGCAAATAACCACTGCAGAGGACTTTTTTATTCCTTTTAAAGGATTTCTCTGACTTACCCAGCCAAGATCTAGTCTGTAACATCAAACTCTGCTTCAGTTCAACAACTGGACTTATATGACTGAAGCATAAAAGATCAGAAACTTTTGGCACTGAGAATGATGGTAGATTATGCTTCACTTAATGCTACCACTACTTGATCATACCAGAACACAGGTTTGCCCAAAATTTTGATCTCTCACATTGAGATAACTCAGGGTTGAGGAAATCCACTAGAAATTAAGACAAACCATAATAATGTCTATATAGCAAACTACAAACTTAACAATGAAACTTTTTAACAGAGAGACTGTTTCATGAATTAGAAGGAAAAGAAGAACCGAGTTGAGAATCATAATGGATCTCACGAAGCAAGCTGGTTTTCCCAAGTAGTAAATCATAAACATTAGTTATTTCTTCAAGTAGGTTCCAAAATGCACTAGAAGAGGAAATCCAGTATTTGAACTCATACTCAAAGAAAGAGAATTGCCACACATAAAGATTTGGCAATCGCACATACACCGAAACTAAATTCAACAAAATGGAAATTCAGCGGCTTCAGCCCCTGTTTCCCAAATACCATATGAGAGATCTCTATTTAACAAAAAAGAACACAATTGTACTCCTTTATTCAAAATCATCAAAACACCTTACAAGAAATTGAAGGCACCGTTTATACCTTAAGCCTCCAGCGTTACCACAATCATATATGCAACGACTAATCCAATCACATCCGAAAGTATGAATAACAAGAACCACCAAACAACCAATCAATTGCATAAAACAAAACCATGAATATCTCAAAGACCATAAAGTAGTCCAATTATAAGACCTAAATACTGAAGGGTCGAAACCCAAAAAAAAAAAAACAATTATCAAACAAGAATACTCACAACTAGGAAAGGCCGCTTTTTCAATGATCCCTTCAAGAGTATCATAAACCAGTTTGCTATCAACAAGAAACCTCAGATAACCATCAACAGTTGGCTCCCATTTAGCCAGACGACGCTCCTCAGGCTCCTTGACCTCCTTCTCTCCTTCTTTAGCCTGCTCCTTAGTATGCAATTTCATCGCCACAAACCTCATCTCCTCTACAAACCCCTTAGCCTCTCCTGGATATCGTTTTCTGGGCTTCTCCGCAGTTGTGGCAGACACCCCTACAACACTGCTTTTCTGGTTCATGTTTCTCGTAATTTTGTAAGACTGAAAACGAAGCGGCAAGAAAATGGAACTGAAAAGACTACGTTTAGTGTTTATGTTGGTGTTAACCAAGTGGGGTTTCATTAAAAAATACTGGGACTGAGAAATTGAGGTCAGAGAAGCCATTGAAACGTTGAAAACTATCTTAATATCTTTAGATATACGAAGAGTGTACGAAATAGGTGGAGTAATAGGAAAAACGACGCAGATTGTAGGAGGGTTAGCTTGTCACGGCAGTTCAAGTACTCTTGAAGCCTAAGCTAATTGAGAGATACAGTTTTATATATATATATATATAAAAATATATATATTCCTTTAAATAATATTATTATCGTAGGTATTAATAATTGAAGAAAATAAAGAAACGGAGAAAAATGGGTCTTTGTTATGGGGTGGGTATGGAGACTGCGTCTGCGTTTTCTATCTATAGAAATCTTCATGGACTTTTTATTGCTATTGACGTTATTATTACAAAACTAAATGAGGACGGGCAATGTCCGTGTCGGGTGGAGGTTGAACGACGGCGTTTCATGCAACGATATGCGGGGCAGATGTGTAATACGACTCGGTATTTTGGTGGTCTTGACTCCCGTCTTGTGGACATGGAGAAATTTGTGGACTGTAAACGTATGGAACTTTCTTTTGGCGCCCCATCAGCGCATCTTCCATTTTTATTTTTTCTAACGAGAAAATATTAAATTTATTTTGAATAAAATATTTTCAAAGATTTTAAAAAAAAAAATTAAGAACTTGAGCTATCCCCTATGAGTTGGATATAGAATATTTATAGATGTATTTGATATTATTTTTCAATTTGTATTTTCATAAAACAAAAATGAAAATAATGTTGTTGATTTGGTATTTTTCAAATTTTAAAAATGTATTCTCTAATATTTCTAAAATTATATCCTAAAAGTAAAAATAAAACGATCCCAAAAATATTCTAAGTAATAAAATTTTAATTTTTTTATAAACATTATATAATAGTTAATAACTTAAAAAAAAAATAAATATAGTATTGGAAAATGTATTAATTTTGATATTGTTAAATATATTTAATAAAGAAGCTAGTGCAAATGAGAGTTGATTCCAAATATAGGCTTATAGCCAACAAGATAACAAAACCCTGGAATTAAATATAGTTGTCAATAACATCTCTTTCTTGTTACTATTGGAATTAAAATGGACATAATGTTGATTGCAATCTAAGAATAAAAAAATAAAAATAAAATATTTTCTAATTACAGTAATATAATGGTTTTTTAACCTAAAAATAAAGGATTAATAATACTTAAAAAACATAAAAGGATAGTAATATTTTTGTCCCAAAGGTTTATTTAAACAAAAAATCAATATAGATTTTGATAATTTTAACAAGTTGGTTCTTCACCTATTAATTTTACATGCGTTCAAAATTATTAAGCATTAAAATGTTAACATTGATAAACCATATTTTAACATGATATTTAAAAAAAATTAGAGATAAATTTGTTATCAACCGAAAATGAAACTCTAAAAGAAGATCCAACAAATCTTAGAATTTGCCCCCTCTCATTTTTTTCTCCTCTTTTTTGTCTTCTCAAATTCTTTCTTTCCTTTTTTTTTTTTTTTTTTAACTCTCAACATATCTTTATCTTTCGATGAATTCTTTATTTTTTTTATTCCTTTACAAGTACATTAGCACCATAACTTTTTTTTATGCTTTTTGTGTGGTTGATGTGAAATGTGGGGGAAGAGAATGAAGGAGTTTGGAGGAAAGTGAATATAATTTTGTATTGATTTGGATAATTTGTATAATATAAATAAATTTTAATAATGTGGAAAGCTGTGAAAGAAGATAAGGAAGGAAAATGAAGGAAAATAAATAATTGGGGTTGTGTAGAGTTGATTTAAAATTATACGTTATTGATTGCTGATATACTTAAAAAATTAAAAATAAAAGTTTTATTTTCTTTTAATTTTTTTATTTATATAATTATAAATAAAAATATTTATATCATTATATTAATAATATTATAAGATATTTATGTTATTGCATTGCAGCCGATATGGTTCAAAAACTAAATTCTTATTTCTCCAAACTTCAACCATCACTATCATTAATTTGATAAAATCACCCTCATGAAAATAGATTGAAAAATCAATATCTTCAATAATTACACATAATATATTAATTTATTATTAAATGTTAAAAATATATTGTGTATGTAATGAAATACTCCATTATTTTTTTTAGAAATATCATTAACATATATAGTATATATTATTTTTCTTTCTAGAAAAGAAAGAATTGACCAATTGCTTGATTTTATTTGTTTGAAAATATGAGCAGTAAAAGCTTTTTGGATAAACTACAATGCACGATTTAATAGGACACGTAAAAATATGTTGTTACATTTATAGATTCAAATAATATACATTATATGAAAATGTCTATATATTGGTGTGGGTCGTTTATTCTTTCAAAAAAATAAAAGAATAAAAAAATATATCATAATAAAATAATATTATCACATTAAATTTTATTGTTATGAACTAATGTTAACCTTCATGTAAAAGATTATATTACTTGCTTAGACGCGTTTACTACCGAGTCGCTTTGGCCGAGTGGTTAAGGCGTGTGCCTGCTAAGTACATGGGGTTTCCCCGCGAGAGTTCGAATCTCTCAGGCGACGAAAGTTGTGAACTTTTTTTCTATTAAAACATCCTTCTGAATTGCTCTTACTTTTACAATCCATAACAATTTCATATTTAACGAAATTTTAGTTAAATTTAGTAATTATTAATTAAACTTTGAACATATCTTCCTAATCTCTCCATCAGAGCCAGTCTTGACTTGTATGCTACTCATTTTGATCATTGCTTTTGGAAATTCAAGATCAAATCTAAAACCCAGGAGTCCTCTTATGGTGCCAGCATAATTTTGGACGATGTTACGCGTTGTGGCATCTCCCCACAGCCTTTGGTCTGACTCTAAAATGCCCTTACCATCACGTACATTTTTGAAGAAGCTCACATCAAATTTGGTTTGGCTATTTATATCTAAGGCAACTCGTTTCGAGCCGTCACCATCCTTGGGACAAAGTGTCTGAAGCTGTGACAAGAACGATGGGCTTATAGTAGGATCAGGGTTGCCTGTTGTCGTGAAGTTGTATAGTCGATATCGGAAGAATTGACAGTCTGTTTGCCCTATTGTATGTGCCCCTGCGCCATACAATTAAATTAACTTAAAATACCTAATTAGTTCTCTTCATGTATTGACCGACTGAAGAGATCATTAAGAGAGGATATATTATATAATTATTACCGACTAGGGTAACTAGATCATGATCGTCGAGGCCTTTAGCAGCAAACTTTTGCCTCTGTACAGCGACGGAATCAAGAGGAGATGGTAAATTTGAGGCTTGGGATGCTGAAGAAATTCTGCCGTCTCTTCTACCTGTCGGTACTTGCCAACTTGGTCCATCGCTCTGTAAAATAAAAAACTCCCAATATTTAATAATTACCTTAAGAAAACAATATATATGCATGAAAATCATTTGCGTGTGTGAAATAATTAAGCTGCTGCGCATGTTGGTGTGTGATATCGATATACCAAATCAACAGCGTCGCGAGCAGCAAGTGCTAATATATCGGCACATGAGACCACACCAGGACAAGAGGCCTCTGCTTGTGTTTTTGCATCATCTATTACTTCAAATCCTCGTAACCCAAGGTTTGGCAATGCACTCCTCTCGGCTGAAGACCCCGCAATCAAGACTGAACCATCGCATCCCTGAACCATCGATCGCAATATAAAGTACGTTAGCTTACAGTACTACAAGCCGCCAATCCCTTTCATTCATGCAATAATTAATTAGAATTTTTATTAGTAAATTAATAATTAAAATACGTGGACCTGAACAAAGCAGTCGTGGAAATGAAGCCTTAGCAAGCCAGCTGCTATGGTCGCATCCTTCTTGAAGTGAGATTCAACGGTAGATCTCACTATAGCCTCAGCGTTTGGGCATGAAGAAGAATAAAAACCAGGTTTCAATCCTTCCTGGCTTTGAACTGACAAAACCATTGCCAATATCACCACCAAAAACAAGCGTATGCCTTCCATATATTAATTTGGAATATGTACCAAATGAGAAGCAAAATCTCAGTAAGCTATTAATTATTATTAATCCTTAGCTAAGTTCTTAACTATAGCAACACTTGAATCGCTACTTGGTAGTTATATATATACTCTATTTATAATTATTAAGAGTGCTCTGTGGGTACGTAGTAGTCCACTTCGATGTTCAATTACTATGTCCTCGTAAAACACTTTTTTGAGTGGAAACGCGTTAGGTCCAATAAAAACTGTGGTGCCCCTCTTTTCTATTTTTGTTTGTTTATAAAAGACTTGGATATGTGATTTCACTGCTATTGTGCTTGGAGAAACGAAACGATAATGGAAGACTTCTCCAGTACTACTCTTTTATCCATATATATATATATATATATATATAAAAATATATTCCTTGCATGCATTATATATATATATATATATATATACTTTAAGTAGCTTTATTTATTCCTCAGGCTCAACGCGTTTTTCCTCTTTTTCGTGCCACTAATAATTTTTTCTTCTCTTCCTTTTTATTTTGTTCCTCCATTGTTTTCTTCATGTTCACATCAACTTTAATCTGTACATGTTTGCGTGAATCAGTGATATTCAATTATTTTTGCTCACCATGTATATATATATATATATATATACACACACACATATATGAAAGCAGATTAATTATATATCTCCAATATTTGTGTTACTTATTATATCGGCGAGTGCTTTAATCAATTTATATATATGGATGACATATGAGCAATAATTAGGTCCTCAAAGTAATTTGTTAATTATTTCCTCATAACCAAAACGGTCGATTTATAATTATAATATTATTAGTGCACTGATTATATAGGGGTTCATCTCAAATTCGAGAAAGTAATCGATCTGACTGGATCCACAAAATAAAATAAAATAAAAATAATTAGTAGGCCCTCTTGTCTTGATAAATAGTATTAATTGCACATATATATATATATATATATATATATTTATAGGACTTTCAAGTGGTATGTATGGAATCTGATGATAGACTTACATTACAACTCCAAGTGTGCAAGTATTCATAATCATGCATCAAAAATCAAAATCATCTTTCCGAATCGTTTACTTTTAAGACTTTAAAACAGTGGACACTCTAATATATACATATATATATATATATATGTCAAGTATCAACATATTATTTTGATTAAAGTTGTTGATAATCGCGCCACATTATGAAATAATTGTATCATATATATATTTATTTTAAAGTTAATTAATTAATTATAGAAAACTTATAGAAGACGATAATAATTGTACTACACACACGAGGGACAAAAGTAAATTGGGAATCAGAATTTATAGTGTATAGAATCTTTATACAGAATTCGAGCTTATTAAGCTTTTACGTAGCAGCTAATTTTCGATATCTATGCGGTTAAATTTTCCAATATAAAATGCAAGCCAATGTATGTAGGTTGACTAATTAATAATGTTTTGGTTTGGTTTGGATATAATACAGTGAGTCAACCACCATTTTCTTTTAGATAATTTCGATCGTGTGTGTGAAAATTATCATTGTTTCGAACTTCTAAACAGTTAACACGTGCTCATTAACGAAATTAATAGTGTTCTTTAGAAAGTAGTAGAATCCTATAAGGTAAACCCCATATTCCACGTAGATCAAAGAAATTTTTGAAATCAAAGTACTATAATTCAGAAACTATATTGTAGAATGAAAAAGGTATATTAGTGCTTATTGAAAACATTTTTATATTTGTTTTTGAAATTAAATAAAAATTAGTAGAATCAAACAAACCTTTAATTAATTGATTATATAACACTTAATTGAATAAGGTTAGATTTGTATAAAATGCAATGTCTTTATGATTAGGTAAATGCAAGATTATATAGGATTGGGTCATTTTTATTATTACAATTTAAAAAAATATTAATAACAGATGTTCAATAACAAATGTTTAAATATATATTTTATACTATTATAATATATTATATAATTGTTAACTAATCATTTATATGGTTAATTTTAATAAATATAAATGAAACTTAATTAAATATAAATAATAAATTTGAATTGATTATGAATATTTTATTCTATAAACATATATGTCATTATTTAGTTAAAAACTTTTATCATAAAATATATTTACTATTATTATTTATTAATTTTTCTCTGTTTTTTTTTTATCATGCACCCACGTCATCTAATTATTTATTTATGAAATTTTACTATAAAAATGTGCTTATTGAACACATATCATTTGCTTAAGTATTTCTTTTTTATAAACAATAATTTTTATTATTATTTATTATTAAAATAACTAAAATTTTATTGTCATTTCAAGGATATATGATCACACGAAAATAATAAAATTCATAAATAGAAAATTAAGTGCCCATTTGTAATTGCTTAAAATTCATAAATAGAAGATTAAGAGCCCATTTGTGATTGCTATTGAAAGATATAAAAGTGTTTTTGAGAAGTCAAAAGTGATTTAAAGTGTTTAGAAAAATTCTTTTAGAACCACTTTTGACAAAATCATTCTATTCTATAGCAAATTTTCAGAAGCAAGAAAATAGTTGTTTTTTAAATTTTGATTTGCAAAAGTAATTTTATTTTAAATATAAAGTAAAATGTACCCATTTAAAAATACAAAAGTCGAAAATTAACCCTATAAATAATCATTAAAAGAAAAGTAAATTTGTTAAAACCAACATTTTTTTTTATTATTTTTTTAATTTTAATTTTATTTTTATTTTTTCTATTAATTATTTTAACTAAGCATATTTATATCATATATATATATATATAAGCTAAACACTCAAATTAATTTTTATTCATCATTATTTATTATGTACACTTTAGTCATTTGCACTACTATATTATTTTAATAAAAAAATTTATCAAACGTATAAAACTATTTTTGAAATTTATAGTAGATTAATAAATAAAATTTACTAACATTGAACTAATTTTCTTTAAAACTGCTTATTTCTATAGTACTAGAGTATAAGTAGATTATTTCAAAATTCATAGCAATTCCAAACTAGCTCTAAATAGCGGATATCAATTTTTATGTTATGTTCTCAGTTATTTATCCTAAAAATTGAATTAAATTACTTTTAGTCTAATCTCAAGCTAATTAAATAACTCTTCTTTTAAATTCAGAAGAAATATAAAAAAAAAACTCTTCTCTTTCCTTTTTTCTTCCTCATCTAAAACTCTTTATAACTAAACCCGCATCCTTCTTCTACTAAGAAAGTTGTCGACTAACCCCTTTCTTGCGAAAACTAACCATTTGTATAACTTTTTGTTTTACGCTTTGGATTTTTAGTTGGATCTAAATTTATAATGGTTTTGTTTCCATCCATATTCAATTATACAGTGGTGTTTGTTTGTTTACCTTATCATTTTTAACATATTTTTATGTTGTTTTGAGGTCACCATCTAGATATATATGAAGTCCATGCATATTAGACATAGAAATTATGTTGTCTTATGAAATATTTCTCTTTTGAAGCTAAAAGCTCCATAAATCGTATCTTTACACTCGTATTCCTACTCTATCATTAAGATAAACCAACAATATAGGTGGAGTACAAGAAGAAAGAGTTAAGAGTTAGACGGAAAATTCTAGTTGGGCTCAAACTCACAATGTGCATTGTCCTTTCCAAACAAGTACGCATGTGCACACACTTTCTCTCCTTCTTCTTCAGTATATTAACTTTACTGAATGCTGTAACAGGAATTTGTATGTAATCTAATATTCATATTACAGTTGAAATTTACTTGTGTTTAATCCGGTATATTTGTAAGCTACTCTGTTGTTAATGGAACGAATATTAAAAAAAACACTAGTTAAATCAGATTATGACATGTCATTCAGCCAGTTGATTTCTAATTGTAATGTAATATCAGTGATTTAAGGAAAAGGAAAAATAATAAAGTTACAACGGCCCCTAGTTATGTTTTATCAAATGTAATAATATAATTATAGTAACTAATGACACAAAATTTGAAATTCCTATTTAAAAATTTAAATTAGAGTTAAAATTGTAATAGAAATGATAAACTTGTAACTAAGATATTTTACATAAATCGTTTTACAGAAAATATAAGCCTTACTTTTACCAGCAGGCCATCAATTGGTCCAGTCACGTGACCTCGGCCCTGCTGTGACTTTATACGATCAAAATACAAATGCACATTCAATTTTCCAAATTGGCTGGGCCTGGGACTTTGGACCAGGCCTAATACCATGACCTATTGGATCTGTCTACCCCATATTATAAAACTTATGGGTCATGCAATGTGTAGGTCCGTCCCTCAACTCGCAATTCATTGATATGAGATTGCTTCATCCATCAGCAGGATACAGATTTAAATTTTGGGGTTTTAACACATATCTCCTCTAAAGTTTAAAATTTTAACACTTAAATGAAAAGTTTAAAGAAAGGTACACTTACCTCCCCTGAACCATTAGTTGACCATCTAATTTTATTTATATGACTATAATACCCTTAATTACTTCAAAGTAAAGTATAAGAAATTCAATTTGTATATAATCAAAAATAATTTTAATTTATATTTATTTAAAAATTAGAAATTTAATTAATGACAATTTAATTTGTGATTTTAATATTTAAATGGAAATTTTAAAAAAAGACACACTCACCTACCTTGAACCATCAATTAACCATGTATTTTCAGTTAAAATGATTATAATACCCTTAATTGCTTCAAAATAAAGTTTAAAAAACTCAATTTTAATTTATTTGATATTCAAAAAATTAAAATAATTAAAATTTGATTAATGACAATTATAATTTATATTCATTTAATATTTATTTAAATTAAAAATTTATTTAATGATATTTAAAATTAGCAATTTAGTCATGTTGATTTTTTTTTTAATTTTCCGTCATTGCGTAGTTCCATCAAATTTTTTGTGTAAACCCAAAAGTGTACATTTTTACTTTACAATTCATAAGATTGATATTGAAGTGTAGATTTAATATGAATGTGTATGAGATAGATCTTGTATTAAAGTGTTTTTATAAGAAAAGTGAGATTGATAAGACTATGAAATTGTTTAGTGAAATAAAAAAAATATAGTTTATTGTTGGAGAATTTGTAAAAGAAAAGAGTAAGAAAGACAGCGGTTTTGCATATTAGGATTTGAAGTTTGGATAAATATGATATATGAATAAAAATTAAATTCCTATTTTAAGTAAATATTAAATAAATGTAAACTAAAATTATCAAGTTAAATTATCATTAATTAAATTATTAATTTCAATAAATATTAAATACACGTAAATTAAAATTGTCATTAAAATTAAATTGTAATTAATTAAATTTCTAATTTTTAAATAAATATAAATTAAAATTTTTTTTTATTACATACAAATTGAATTTCTTATACTTTACTTTGAAATAATTAAGGGTATTATAATCATATAAATAAAATTGGATGCTCAACTAATGGTTCAGAGGAGGTAAATGTATATTTTCTTAAACTTTTCATTTAAATGTTAAAATCTAAAATTTTAGGAGAGGTATGTGTTAAAACCTCTTTAAATTTTCAAAGGATTATACCATTGAAAATTAGGAATAATATTATACATTATAAAATATATATAAACTGATAAAATATCGTATTGAATAATAATATGCATTTAATAAGAATAAATAATGTAAAAACGTAAAAATAATACAGCAAATAATTATCACAGTGAGGTCGCTTAAATTGCTAAAAAAATGCAACACCACTCTTTATAAACAAATGGGAGATGTGTTGTTTATGGTGCCCACGATGGACAGCAGCTCCAGATAGATAATTATAGCAAAAATTCTTAACAAAGAGTCTCACATTATGAAAAAGAGTACTTCTATAAATGCCACACACTCTAATAATGATAATATACAAAATCTATGTTTATATTGATTCGTTTTGCAAAGCCTAAATTTAGCATTTTACACCTGTGTTAGTATCTTAAACACATCCATCGTCGATGTATAAACTGTTAAAAAGAAAAAAAGGTAAATTTTAAAAATATGATATTAAGGAAAAAAAAAAAAAAAAAAGAAGAGGCCTCTTCCTATCTATTTTGCTGCTTGTTCGAGAACAGGAATCTTTTTCCATGAATCATCTAAACCACTTATTTGCAAAGGCGGCAATGAGAAAACGCTGACGGTTGAGCTTCCACTTCGAATCTCCTTCAAAGCCCGTAATGCCGATATGGTGCTCTTCATATATAAGCTCTCAATATACTCAATCTCTGCAAGTTCTTTAGGCATTCTGAGAATATCACCTTCCTTTCCTGTTTCCTTTTTCTCCTTTGTGGTTCCTGAAGTTGTTGGATTGCAACCTTCTTCCCCTTCTGTTACCTCAGTCGAAGCTGGCTTTTCATTGATTGGGAAGAGGCCGTCCAGCATCTTCTCACATTGCTTTACTAGTTTATAAAGCAAGTCAGTGGTGTAGAAGGGTTGCTGCAAGACCCTTTGAATGAAAGGTAGGCGAATCAAAGCACCAGTTCGTTTGTCATACTTCTTGAGTATCTTCACCAATCCTGTTAACAGCATGCTACGTTAATAACAAATCACCTGAAGTTCACATCATCCCCACACCAAAAATGCAGATCGGACACTCAAGCACCCAAATATTCCCACAATCTAACTATTTTTCCTTTATCTAACTATTTTTCCTTTAAAAATCACTCATTTTGACACAAGTGGTTTCACGATAAGCACAGTCTCTGTATCCAAAAACAGCTCACAAGGTTAATAATGCAATGCCAGATGTTCCAAATTGAAAACGGGTCTTGGTTTCTATATTTCATCCTACAAATACTGAGTGATGTATTTTGTAGTCAATGCTCAGGTCCACGAAAAATACGTCACTACTGTTTAAGAAAGCGTTTGTCTTTCCTTGGGTTAGATAAAAAATTTCCAGCCTTCAACAGACGTTTCAACCAGCAAAAATTTACAAATCACTTCCTTTCCATGACCTGGAATACGTTAATACTATACATAGTCCTGAAAATATGCTCACACAAACAGATCACGAAGAGCTTCAAATATTCCACTCAATTTAAGGCAAAATTAAAAATTAAAAAAAGGGCAATTTAGAGAATTTAAAGTACCTGTATAGTTAAGAGCACTGTAATTCTCCAACAAAACCATCTCCCCATGGAAGTCCACAATCTCCTTACGGATTTTAATTATCTCTTCGTTGGAGTCCTTGGCGTTGGCCACCCTATCCTGTAATTCCTGCACTCCAATTACAGGGGAATTGTCAATAGCAACTCTTATGTCTAAAACAAATTGAAACAACTCCAATTAATACCTATTCTCTTTCTGTCCTGTGTAATATTGCAACCAACATAAATAGCAAACAATTGGGCCCTTCCATATACAATTTGGGATACAGTCTTAAATTTCGGGGGAAAAAAAAACTTCAAATCAATGTAAAACCTATATTAAGACCAATATTGCTATTACACTGTAACTATTCTTTATGAATTTGTACGTAAATTATATGCATAAACTCTATTATTGTCTTCGTTTCCGAAAATCAACTCAACATCTGCATACTAATAATATTTAGCAGCGCAGAAGTCAAACTGCTTACAGAACACTTTACAAATTTCATAACAGGAAATTTTATGCGACGGGTCAGAAGTAAAATTCTGTACAAGAATAATATATAAGTACTTTGGCGACATCGTCAAAGGCACAAGTGATAGTGGAAGTACCATATTTCCGCTGACAAGCATTTAACTATAGACCCACTGACACAGAAAAAGAGTGGAGAAGCAACACCTAGCGCATATTAGCGGCACATTCCCTGGAATATTCTAAAATCTCCTGAGGGTAATATAACTATGGTGCGCAACAGTTGGCAAGCCGACAGCTGGCAGAAAAGAAGAGAGTTCGTTCGCAAAAGCAACGGCGAAGTGTCAAGAGAATAACGGCTCAGCGGCTGATATGATATCTTAACTCTTAAGCATCTAGATCTACATCCGTATAGCATATCAGAAATGGTAAAATATACGCATAGATTTTTGGCACAGCAAAGTGATACCGTTTCGATATTCATTTGACCCGAATTACCGTAAAATCAGATTTATAGGCAACCGGACAGAGAAACAAAATTTAAAAACAAAAAAAAGAATCAGAGAATGAATTACCTTTAATCTAATGATGTATTCTTCCTCCTTCTCAACGAAGAAAGTGTTGAATTTCTCCATTTCGTCCTCCAACAACCTTATAAAATCGATCTCCTCTCTCGACATACCGTCTCTGGCCTTATTATCATCTCCGGCGACCGCAGATTCATCGAACCTGGGGCGTTTATTAGGCCTATCACTGCCTTTCTTGGGCTCCACGAGCTTCAACCTCTTCTTGAGTTCCTTGTAGGAGAGAAACTTGTCTCTCCATTCAGGCAATGTCTCCTCAATCTGGTTGCTGAGGCTCTTGCCGAATTTCATGCTTTTGCGCTTGTTTGTTTGGCGAGAAAATGAAGGGGAAAGAAAAGGAAAAAGTGAGGGAAAAATGCGATGAAGGAGGCAAGGAAAGAATAAGAGAGGGAGATATAACGGTAAGAGAAGAATATTCGGGAGGTTAGTTTCGGAATATCCGTTTGTTTCGAAAGGGTATATCTCTGGTTTTATTCCCTTTTGATAGAATGGATGGTATATTTTAATTGTCTGTTTCGTTAATTTAAATTTTTTTTCCTTTTTATAGCTTCATTGTGGCTTATGTTGACACGTGGGAAATATCACTTTTGTAGCAGCTCGAGAGTGTAGCTTTGTTTCGTCTGGGACTGAGCTAAATACTGTTAATTTAAAGTGTGGGGCAGGCAGGGGCAGTGCCTTTGCAAACAAAAATAGTGTGGGGTACTGGGGTTTGATTTTTCTCTTTATCTTCCCAAGGCAAAGTTGTTGGGTGCTATTCTAAGCTCTAACTGCCTGGTGTTTGAACTTTGTATTAAATGATAATTTCAATTATTAATACTGAGATTAAGCGCAAAATACATTAGCAAGTTCCTTATAAATTTATTTAGCCACCCAGCCAGAACCACTGCTCTCAACCATCTCTCCTGTGTAAACATAAAAATTTGACAATTTGTGTGTAAAATATTGAGATGACTTATCAAATTCATCATCTAAATAAGATATTGTAAATTTTTATTATAACGCTAAAATAAAATTAATTAAATAGGTCAGTATTTAAATAAACAAAATTAATTCTTTTTATTTTATTATATGGATAATGGACATAAATAATAAGAACAACAAAGACTTCAAATTTTATATTTCACTAAATACAGGTATTTATTTTAAAAAATAATATATAGTACGTAGAAGGTTACAAAAAAATTTGTAATTGTTATTGATCATATAATGCAAATTATTTGAGTGCAATGTAAATAGTAGTATTGTTTTGTGGTTGTACATCTGACATAAATACATGGATTATTGTAGTGCATCAAATTAATTATTTTTATTAATATGTTGCATTTTGTATAGATATATTAACACTAGAACACAGAGAAATAACTTTAAAAAAATATAATTAAATTTAATTATTGTATTAAAATTTCATTTACAACATGTGTAGTATGACACGTGACATTAGTACTTAATAATTATGTATATACTCTAAGAAAATAAACACGTTAAGAGTGTTTTTAAGATTGTTGATGAAAACGATAAAAGTAATTTTGAGTAATTAAAAATTATTTTAGGTGTTTAGTAAAATTTTTTCATAATTACTTTCAATAAAATTATCTCATGTTAAAGTTTTTGAAAAAGATTGTTTTTCAAAATCAAACTTTAAAAACACAGTTTTATTTATAAATATAATATTAAATATACTCATTTAAAATTATAAAATTTTAAAATTATCCCTAAAATAATTACTAAATTTCAATTTTAATTAAAAAAAAAAATTGTTAAAATCAAAATATTTTTTTTTATTACTTATTATTTTTTATTTTTTGAAAATATAATTAAAAATTTTATATTTTTTTACTATAACCGAAAAGTAAATTTTATTCGTCACTATTACTATGTATATTTTGATACTTAAAATTACTATAATATTTTAACAATAAAATTTACCAAATAAAGTACATTAACATTAAATGAATCGTAATACATTTAATTATCACTATGGTAATAATAACAATAACAATAATAATGATGATGATATTATTTCATTATTTATTTAATTAAATCAATTTTAATATATAATTAATTTACTTTTTTTGATATATATTAGTTATTATACAGATAGCATTAATTTTATTTTTTTTACTATATACGAGATTATTTTCGTCTTTACATACATATCGTTAATGGAATAAGAGTAAATATGTTTTTTTAATATTTTTCATTAAAGGTAACGGGGATTTACTATTAATAAAGTAATGGTAACTGACTTTTGAATATTTTAAAAATTGTTAATAAATTTTGGTAAAGTCGAAAATAACCTTAATTTACATAATTTGATAAAACAAAAAAAATAGATATTTTGCAGGGCGGTTTACAGCCATCAATTGAAATAGTTTGGTCCACGACGAGATGAATAGTATGTTGTACGTAAAGGAGGGTAAAGCCAGAGGAAGCCGAGCCGACAAGAGCCAAGCCGACATTTGGGCATTTAAGACGCATGGTATAATTCTGAAGGCGTGGGGAATATCCATGCCTTCTCACCTACAAAATTAAAACTTATGAAAGCAAAGCAAAATAAATGATGGGTATGAAGGTGGGTGGCCACAGCAGCCAGCCCGACATAAAAAGATAACGTCACGTGGGGAAAAGTCAATCAAAGGCTGAATTGGAAACCAAACTAGGTTTCAATGTACTTGAATCCCTTTCAACGTTAGATTGGGAATTTTATAGGGACAGTTTGGTATTTTACTTCATAGTAGATTCGGATCCCTGAGAAGGATATTCTGGCCTGGAAGCATCCAACGACTCTTCAAGTTCTAGGGAAATGGTCTCTGATTTTCTCACTCCTCTCGCCTAGTTATTTTTTTTTATTTTTTTGGCCTTTCAAAGGATTTTCTTTTGTTTTAAAAATTAAATAATTAATGAAAACCTGAAAAAATTTTCAAAGAGAACTTATTAAAAACAGGATAAAGAAAAGGACGAATTATAGAAATTTAGCCGTTGTATTCAAATTTTTTTCTAGTTTTCATATATCCAAATATTGTACTGGACAAGGAACCCAAACCTATGGATTTGATTATCTTAACACATTTATCACCAAATAATATCTTTTATCCTAAAAATTATCTCAAAATTTTTATTTCAGTAATATATACTATTTTATTAGTTAAATATACTATCAACGTTTACAATTTTTAAACTAGATGGAATAATACTACGATTTTTACTTGATATCTTAAATTTTTATTGTTCTAAATAATAACTCCCAAGTCAAATTTCATTTAATAAATCACACTAATGCATAAGAACAATCTTATTACTTCTATTATTCTTCATTAATCTTTTGTCACTACACATTATTAACCCTTTTAAAGCTAATTTGGGCGACGGAGGTTTACCGTCCATGACATGTTTAACACCGCTAATCATTTTCTTTAAAACTGAAGTTTGTTAATTTGATATTTTATAATATTATGTATAATTTATTGCATTTTACCATTCAATTGAATTGATAAATGATAAAATACTTTACAAGAACATATGGGATATGTAGTATATATATATATATTGTCTTATTTGTAAAATGCCTTCGAACGAGTGTGGTTGAACGTGAAAACATGCAATTTTTAAGAATAATATAATTTCTAATATTCAAACATTAAAAAAATAAATAATATTTCTAATTGATATGTAGAGAATATTTAAAAAAGAAAAAAAAAAAAGATGCCGATGGAATTTCAAAGAAAACGGCACTCTATGATTTTCAAATAATCTTTTTCTGTCCACCATATATTATTAAAAATTAAAAATTAAAAATTGATCTAAAAAAGTAATAAGATATTTATGTTAGCAAATGACGTGTGTTTGTACCAAACAGATATTATTCAAATTCAAAGATATCGTATTGATAGGCTAAGCCAAGGAGTAAAACCTGTAAGCAAAAAGTAGAAAAAGAAAGCGTTGGCATATTCTCTTTTCGGTGCTTTTATGCCCTCCTTAATTATTAACTACAAGTTTACAACTACTACTCTCTTTTAAGTTTGGGGTCCATTTTCAACAACACTTGAATCTTCGCACTTCAAAATTTATTTTTTTATCTTAATAGTCACAGTCATATAACTATGACAACAGCATCATGATTATTGCAAAGTCACTAATTCATTGTATTTTCTTAATTGTATCTCATTTGTATTAAACATATCAACTTTCATGAAAAAATAAAAAAGTTTAATCTATATATGAAAACGACGATTTCCCTCGCGTTAGATCATAAATTTACATTTACCCTTATTATTGATAAAAAATATATAAAATTCTATTAACTGCCAGTTTTTATTGAGAAAAACTTGTTTTTTAAGGATAAAATGAGCTTTTATATCAAATTAACTAACATGAAAATAAATATTACATAACTTATGAGTAAGATTTGACAAGTCATAGTGGATGAAATGTAAAGAAAAAGATAATTTATTTTTCCTCCCACTTTCTTTTCTTTGCAATTCCTCTTTCTCTTATCTTCCCCTAAACACTCCTCCTTGAGCACCATCAATTCCTGCCATAATTTATATTTATATTTTTAATTTTTTTAATCTTAAAGGTGAGATTTTGTATTTTTTATACGATAAAGAGGTAAATATATGTATTTTTTGATCTAATAAGGAAGTTCCCATTTTTCCTATATATACATACATATATATATACACACATAATTTAACACTAAAATTTATTTTAACGAAGGATGAGACTTATTTAATATAAAAAGAACAAATTATATTTTTTTTATTTAAAAATATATAAAAATATAAAAATGTAGTTGATAAAATCCTATGCTAATTATTAGTAATGTTTTTATAATTAACGCAGGCTTTGTTTATTGGTTAGTTAAGAACAACCTCCGTTAATTAATCACCTAACTTGGAAATTAGTGTTTCGCGATCAGAAGGCCAAAAAATAGTTTAAATTTTGTTTTATGTCGTAGAAAGGGTTTAATTTATATTTATAATTATAATTAATTATGATCAAAGGATGCCGGTGGGTTTACATAATGTAAAACTAATTTCGAGTGGTCGTCATGTGGTATATAAAATTTGTTTTTTTATCCGATTTGGTCCGTAACGTGGACATCACTATTTCATCGTCATCGGAGAGACGCAGGCTGTTTTAATAATTTATTTTAAAAAGTAATATCATATTAATCAAAAATAGAATCAAATTCGTAATAGTCCTTACATCCCCATAAATAAAACAGTGACCACATGTCATACAAGACTCATACGCCATATTTGGCACACGAGCCTAAATTGTATTATTTTACTGTATTGGATAAATTTTTTTTTATTTAATATTTGGTACATAAACTGAACTATATAAAAAACAAAAATAATATAATACAAACTCTTCAAATTTAACTTACCCCTCTCTGGGTCAAGCAGGTATTGTACTATTTTTATTTATTTATTTAAAAAATAAATTTTTTTTAATAATAATTTTTTAAGAGAAAAATGTTCATTACTTTTCTATTTTTTCAGTAAATATCTCATTAGTTCCTATATTTTTTTTAATATCCCATCACTCTTTGAATTTTTTTTTTTGATTTTGTCCTTTAGTTTAATTGATTTATAAAATAGTAAAATTGAAAAAGTTTAAAATATTAAAAGGTAAAGGCAAAATCAAAATTTAGGAAGATGATGAAATATATAAAGAAAATATATGAAATAATAAAATATTAACTCAAAAAATAAGAGGTAATAAGCATTCTCTCATTTGTTAATTATTTAACTATTTAATTATTAATTAAAAATAATAATTTTTATAATTAAATAATAAAAATAAATTTTATATAATTAATATATTATAATATAATAACATACTAAATATATTATTGTATTAAATTTTATTCAATACAATCTATAATAATCTAATTTAATTTACTGTATTACAATTTAATATAGTTTAATGCATCTTACCAAATACATGCAAAGTGCAACGTAACGTGTTCCACGTTTGCAGTCAGTTTGTTTCCCACGGCTTTTCGGCATTTCAAGAGCAGTTTGGGCCAAGCCCAATCGCAGCATTTTTCTAATGCATTTGTATATGTAATGTAGGGAGAACTACCATCAACCGTTATGATCACAAAAACCACTATTTGATATGATTAACAAATACAATCTCTTTCCATTATTTTCTTGTAACTCCAGATATTTATTATTTTTTGCTTAATAAGTGTCAAATACGTTTTAAGTTATTATTTATGCTTATTCACAACAATACTTGTAAATATATAATTGATTATATTAATGGTGTCAAATTATTATTCAATTACAAAATATTAATTAGAATAGATGTAATCATGCTGGTATTTAAAGTTCAAATTGTTATTTTGTAAATTTGAATAAAAATTTATAACATATATAGTATAATCAACTGATTTTTAATAAAATTCCTGATGTATATCGTGTGAATCGAGAACTAAACCCAAGATCTCAATTTTTTAAAAATAGTATTAAGAATTACATCAAAGCAGTAAAAACCCAGATCGAGCTAATTAATTAGCTCATTTGATTCGGTTCGGTCTATTACACAAAATGTAGGGACAAACACCACAAACCCTCTAATAGTCTCATTATTGAAGTCATAAAGGGGTCAACCCAGCTCTTGTTGCCCAACATAAGGTGTACTTCGAACAGTCTAAGGATGTACTTAAAGGTCGGATGTTTTCTGGCTTCTACCCAACTCATAGAGGTAATTTCTATTAATTTAGATTAAGCTAAAAGCTTTAAGGTCTGTTTCTTTCTTTCTTTCTTTCTTCTTCTTCCCTCATTTTTTTTTTAAATTATAATTTAATCTGGGCTTAAACACGGGTGGTGCTTCTTAGAATATAATCTGGGGCATTTAGTACTGGTATCCTGAGAACAGCCAGAACCCAACAGGTGGGTCCAGCAGTTTTCGTGAACGACCCAATTTGTGATCAACATGTGAGTTTGAAATTGGTGATCCAATCACAAGGTTTCCTGGGGAGAAATTACCAAAATAGCCTTCTCATTATCATTTAAATTGCCTACTACGAATTTTTTTGTATTGCCTTGCTTCTTGCCTATGGTATGGATGTATGAAAAGCGCTTTTGAAAGTAGCGTCATTTTCACGGGTAAGATTTTGCTTTCGACTTCCAAATGAATGATTGATAAGCCGACCTAACTTATACAGCTGTTTAATCTAAATCTTATTAATGCCTTATATATATATATGTCCACTAGCAGGGCAAGCACGCAAGCGCGCCCCAGGATTGATCATGAAATGAAATTGTGGTCCTCCATTCTCGTATCATTTTACAGGCCTCAAAAGCCTTTCTACTCATTTAATGCCATCGATCAGGTTATGCTTTATTTTAACATAATGAACTCCAAAAGTATACATACTTTTATACTCGAATGAATTAATTTTTTAGTTAATTACAAAAAAATCAAGAAATAAACACTTTTTAAGTTGAAATCCATTTTAGGACATGTTTAATATTGTTGATTTTCACTTAACTATATGAAAGTAAAAATATAAAATATGTGTGATTGATGTTTTGTATTTAATCTTTGTTTGTGGGGAAATTAATCCCATTCACATGTTGAATCGTGATTAATTGATCACTTGCAGAACTTGGTATCACGTTCGATGAGCTTTGATATTGTTGGGTCTTTAGATCCAAATTGAGCTTTTATACCTCTTTTTTAAGTTAGAGGGAGTTTTACACTTGGTGATCCAAGAGTTGTAATGTTGCAACTTTAAGAGATTAACTTGAATTTGAATAGAGAAATCTACTACTGCCACCTGTTGCTGCTTATATACCTAAAAAATACTTTAAAAAAGTACAAAAATGTTTAGAAAAGCACGAGACACAAATTATGAGTCTACAGTATATGTGCAAGCAAGCTAATTCTAATACCAATGCAAAAGAATATAATGGTTTTAATGGTGAATTGCAATTAGGAAGGAATCAAATTGATATTAAAAGAACTTGCTCGCGACTGTATTCAATACAATCAATTGCGATTGACGAACTAAGGCTATAGACAAGTCAACACATAAAATAATCAATTTAACAACCAGTTAATGTAGGAGAGACGACAGAACAAAAGGCTATAAACAAGTCAACATATAAAATAATCAATTTAACAACCAGTTAATGTAGGAGAAACGACAGGACAACAGGACAAGGTTTAGGGTAGACAAGGACAACAAATAATTGTTAAAAGGTAAACCAAGAATTTCAATTTTTGCTGTGAAGGAGAAAGGGATCTTCGAGAATGTAAATCTAGGTTGATGAGAGTCTGCCCTTGATGATGTGTGAATGTCTTTTTGAATATGAAGTCATAGGTTTATATAATGTATGATGTGAAGTTGTTATAGAATAAGACTAACTCATGTAATCCTATCCTAATATAAATTGAACTCTCCTAAAATAAAACTTTATTTAGAATTTAAGTTAGTGTAATTTAATTTTAGTTTGAAAGAGGTGCCCGAGAATTTATACTTGTAATAAAGCATCTATTCTAATTATTCTCAATTACAGTATAACACTTATTTTGATTAATTCTAATTAGATGGAGAATTTTAATATTTGTACTTATAATGAAATACTTTATTTAAATAATTTTACTTACAATAAAGTACCTTTTCTAATTAATCCCAATTAGAATTAAATAATTATTTAATTAATATTAGATTAATTAAAATAAAGTTTTAGGTTAAAAAGGATTATAAAGATTTGGACTTTAAACAGATAAGTCTTTTTGGGATTTTTGGTGTTTCTTAAGTAATTTTATGATGGATTCCTTCGACATAAGTATCCTCCAAGCAGATTAGGGTTAAAATATTATATTAATTTGGGTTAGACTTTGAACTACTTTAATGTTTCACATCACAGCTCACAATTTGTGTTTAAAAAAGTGACTTGGTCTTACTTGTATTTTTGTATACATTATTTGATAAAATGACGTAGTTTCGACTTTGCACTTAAACTTGGGACATGGTCAAATTTTGAATATTAACAACCTTAAACATACCTTTATACTGGGATCTAACTAATTCAACTAAGATCTTTGTTCAATTTACAAGAATTGATGTTTTGCATTTTTGTTTTTAGTGGTATTAATTTGACAAAATTATCCCTAACTAGTACATATATTATATTTTATTTCCTTAACTCATTCCTCATCATACAGCATGCTTATAACAAATTTAATTGTGGAGTTGGGAATTAACTTTAGTACTGTAGGGGCAGTTTTCATAATTTAACAGAGATTTGTTTTTAATGTTAATGTTAATATTGATTTCTTTTATATAATAATTTGAGTAATAAGTTGGAGAGATAGAGTCAAAATTTAACTCGTGAAGTAGTTAAGTGGTTTAGTTAACGTAACATCAAAATTAAAATATTTTAAATACTAACCGTAAAATAGAAAATATGAATGCGAGGCTTGCCTGCAGTTGAACTAACCATAATTAACGGTGGAAAATTTTTGTTCAAGAAACCGTGTTAATCGTGGGCAAGGCAGCCACGTGTTAGAAAATCTGATGGTGATGGTGATGCTTGTGTGTTTATATTCTCTCACAAGAGATATTTGTACGTAGTGACGGTCGACAGACGATAGCTAGCTAATCAACAAATTTTGTAGGTTTTCTGTACGTAATTTTCAGTGAATTGATTTATGCAATGAGGAGGGAAAATGGGTGCAAGACAACCAAGCGTTAAGTTTCTTATCCTCACACATATATTTCCCAAAATAAATAAAGGATAAATTGGCAACATATATATATTTTGATTTTGAATTAAATAACAATTAGTTACGTAACTAATTCATTTTTCTTTCTTTTTTTTTTTTTAAATATGATATATCTTGCACAAGTAAAAAAATAAAAAGTTGCGTAAAGCGTTTAAATAAATACTTGATTGTAAGGTGAAATTAAGTAATTATTCAATTAATATATATATATATATATAGTGAATTATTCCATGCATCCCCAATATTCCAACGAAAATTATCAAGAATGCATGGAAATTTGCAATCAAACAGGTGGATGAAGAATGATAATGACATGTTTTATTACGTCAAGGTCAATCACTAAATTGAAATTTCAAACGAGGTACAGAAATTGGTGAGCAGTCATGGACCAAATGCATCAACAATGTCCAAAGACAGCTTCCTCCATCCAATTAATCGAAAGAAACATTTATGATCTACCAACTGCTACTCTGTCTTCTCCAATTGATACCATTAATCTTACCAATCCTCCGTTACACACACACACAAGAAAACAAACACAAGTACTAACTCTACTGTAAGTACAGAGCTTACAAGAGTACTGTCTACTTTCATCTTTAAATTTACACAGTCCAATCGATCCTTTAATATTCATCTTGTTCCAATCTGGGAATTGCCTGCTGCCTGCGGCTTACAAACTTAATTACAACAATGCTTTCTCCCAAGTACCATTATATCTGTGTTTGTATATATATAGCATCTGTATAAATTTATTAAAACCAAAACCACATTCATACACATGGATAATTATTTTATCGTTTAATGCACTTACTAATGGTAAATGGATCGAAGTTAAATTACAAGTGTGATGATGTAACCGCTAGTGATGTGATGACGCATCAAATTAATGATTCACTTAAGCTATCTAGCTAGGGTTCGTGTCAATTACTTGGTTCGCCTTATAAACCAAAAGTGGTTGTGACTATACGATTAAATTAATTCAAAGCTATTAACTGCAATGTTCGTTTATATCTATGTGTGTGTGTGTGTGTATGTAGGGGCTCCTTGGATTAATTTACTTTTGAGCTACTTAAGTATATATTACTTAATTAATTAATTAATGTTTTAACTAAAAATATCCTTAATATATACTTAATTGGGTAAAATAAATGAATAAAAAACCAATTATATTTTTGTAAACTACATTAGGGTTTAATTAAGGTTTAAATTAAATTGTTTCGTACGTGTTTACCAATAAATCATGTAAGTTCACCTAATGATGTGCTCCATTGTGGTACGTACATCTATACATATTATTTGTTTGTTGGCTTACAATTATACAGAGTGGAATTTATTGGCGTAGTTAAGGCAGTTGAAATTTGGACCCTAACAACTCATCAATATTATTAAAGATAGGTTATTTTAATACTAAAAAAGAGACAGATGATCAATGTTCACATGCATACTTATTTTTCAAAGACCAAAAGTTGAACTGGGTTCCACAAGATTGAAGCTAGTTAACAGAAGAGGGCTATGAAAATCTATGCATACTCAAAACCGTATATAATTGGCTAAGTAATTGAAAACTGTATGGTGTTTGGTATGAGAAAAGAAATGATGCTCCAACCCATCGACTTATCATTAATATAATATTAATTAATTGTTTATTTTAGGCGACTCCACATCTAAATTATTGTAAATCTTGTAGGACAAAGATATGAATAATGATAGTTAATTGCTTTTATTATTTATGTCATTTGAAAGAGTCTAAACATACACGAATGAAGGATGATGAGACACGATATATACATATATATTACTCGTTTGAATTATTAGTTAATTATATTACATCCTTGTTAACTTATTGACAAATTGTCTGATGTTGATGAAGAAATTTTCTAAGTCACAAAACACCCTCGATTAAGACAGCGTGCATAGAGGAATTAAAACTAACAATTGGTGATGTGAGAATAGCTTGTACACAAAACCTTATTAATTCAAAGGAAAACGTTCTTAATTATTTTAGAACTTACCCTCGCATTCATTGCAAGGATATATATTAATATTGGTTTTCAAGTAAAAAATATTCTTAAATTAGAAAAATTGTTAAAAGATCTTATAATAAATTGATTATGTAACTAGCCGTACTGAAAAAGTTGAGCAAAACTAAAGATGGTGATTGATTATTAAGAATATTGATTTAAGATTATATATGATCATATATGATTGACACCAGCCCTAGCTATCACCATTTTGCTAACGTGCAAAGATTTGCTTAGTTTCATGAACAAAAGAGTGCAGAACTGAACTGGCCGTCCAAACTATCAGTGAGAACCAAGAATTTGGAAATTGCCGTTGAGTGCAAAGTAGGGGATTATATACGAAAATGATGTTTTCTGAATTTCTAATAATTTAAAGAAAATAAGAAAAAAAGAAAAGTGCTTTAACTAGAGCAACGTACGTACGGGAGGCTATCCTTGGCCAGAAATTAGAGCAGAGATAATTTTGTCAAGCAATCAATGAGGAACTCATCAGTTGTTAATTAAAACCCAGCAGGAATATTACTTTGCATAAATGGTAATACGTACTAATGAAACATGGCACCCAGGCAAAAAGCATACAAAAATTTAGTCACACCACCAATAATATATATAATTACTGCAAACCCTATACACTTGAGGAAATTCTTATTCCAACACATATACCCCCGAATCATTGTCTTTCGCTCCCAGTATACAACTGAGCACTGATTATTATTATTGTTACTATTTGTTTTGGTATATTAAACCTCGTGGTCGACGACTACCAGAACATGCGGTATACAAATATAAATAGTAAAAACTAAAGCTTCAGATTATTAAAGTATGTTGGAAAGTCACATGTGCCGGCATATACAACCCCACATTTCTTTCTGATTAAACCAAGCAATAGCTAAGGATGAAAGTTACCGTCTGCTTTTTGTTGGGGCTCACATGAAGGGCTAGGACAATTTCTGTTAAGAAGTTCCTCTATCATTTGCAGCGCAATTCTCTCCTCTTCATTCATTTCTGTCCTCAGTTCTGGCCCTGTTAGCTCTTGGGAATTCGCCAAAGGCGCCAATGCACTGCTTGAAACATCATCGACCATATTATTTCTCTTTCCAAGCTGAACAGTCATCACCCAGCTCGAATCTGAGCGCTGACCAGCTCTCTTTTGCCACACACCAATGTGAGAGTTCTCTGTGTCCAGCCTCAAGCAAGTCATAGAGGGCGATGGTGTCTTGCTACATTTTCGAAGCTTGGCGTGCAGGAGTTCCGATAAATCGTTTGGTGGCGACGAGGAGTTTTCATTAGGTTTGGCATCTCCGGTTGGAGTTTGCGTAATTGGAAAATTTGTCTTGGCATTTCGTCCACTCATTAAGATGGCCGCTTGATCGTAAGCTCGGGCTGCCTCTTCCGCCGTTTCGAATGTGCCAAGCCACACCCTTCTCTTCCTGCAGTAACACATGCACACAACAGGAATCATAAAACTAATTTTAAAAATAAATAAATAAATAAAAATTAAACGGACGATTATGTCTGTAGAGTTAAAGAGATTTGTCTAATATATATATATATATATATATATATATATATGGTTATAGAGTAATGTAGATATATACGGATAGTACTTGGTGGAACTTACAGTAGAGGATGGCGAATCTCAGATACCCAGGAGCCCCAGTGACGCTGCCTGACGCCTCTGAACTTCTTTGATTGCACCATTTTGGAAATTAGAGAGAGAGAGAGAGAGAGAGAGAGAGAGAGAGAGAGAGATACCCAAAGTTTCAGAAAAGATATATATGGTTGAGAATGAAGTACAGAAAGTCTCAGATTGAAGATATAGAGAGAAAATGAGTGAAGGGCTGAAGCCAAAGAGGACAGTGTCGGCGAACTAGATGTACTAGCAGGAGGCTTGTAATAAACAGAATCACCCACACCTTCCTTAAAACACAAAAACCTAACCCATAAATATATGGGGCTTACTTTGCTTACAAGTTTGTCCTTCACTAGGCTTCGTTAACTATTATGCCATATTCCATGTGAACATAATATAAAAAAGTGACTTTGATGGGACTAGACTTTGATCTCATCACAAATATTTAATTAAGAGCAAGTTATCACTTGATATTATTCGTCTACTGAAGTTGGGTATACTCATTCATTTACTTAAATTGTTTAAGCTGCTTTTTACATTTGTATTTTTAATTATTGTGAACTGTAATATATGCATGTTCTTACTTTTTCAGCTAACTTTTGCAACCGAAAGTTAGAAATATAATTGCCATAACAATGCCTTTAGCTGATGGAAATATATATACATGTTAAGAAAAGATCTGTAAGAGGAAAATTAATGGCCAACTCATGCATTCGCATTAAGAGATTGGAACTCCTGTGCCCTATACTTATGAATTGAAGGGGTACACAAAATCCATCTACCGCATATATACAGTAAAGATCGTAGGACTTCGATCCACTTCGTACGAGCCATAGTAATTAAACTAAATTTGCAAGCTTAATTGGCAACTATCGTATGACAGCTACAATTTCAGGCCAATATACTTGGAGGAATTTACCGAAAACTACACTTACTTATAAAGCACTGATCATGTAAATATTGCATCTGTGTTTGCATGCATGGGTCAGGTTATTGAGTTGTTTTCTTTTGTCGCTAAATTGGAATGCCCCACAAAGACTGAAGCATTCACTGGCGAACTGGGATCAATTTGGTGCGCAGGCCGGGGTTGATATATAATTTACAGCAATTAAGGAAAAGCTGCAATATTTCATTTAAGATGTGACCATGCCCACTGCGTAGACGTCCCTTGGTATCATTTAATGCCCTCATTTAGATTCCTCAAGAAAACTGACATATGAAACAGAATATTGTTTCTGAAAAACCAGGTTTAAGGCAAGTTTCCAATCACACATAGCTTCCGCACTTAAGGTACAAATGTTGTTCATTTCCCAGTACACAACACTGCCCGTTGGCCTTCACTTGATCTCCACATGTCTTCCAAATTTATTAATTATTATTATTTGTTACTAGTCTTTGAGTCATAAAATTAATTCATAATTTTTTCAATTGTAAACAATATATAATTCTTTACGTAAAATTAATTTTATATTATTTTTATAAATTAATTTTAATAATATAAAAATTTAATTAACTTAAATAAAAATATTATTAATATATTATTGAAAACACGATATAGGGTCTTTTTAATTTTTAATTTTTTATTTTTTTATTTGTATATTCTATTTTTTATAATATTAATTCATGACTTTATAATTTTTTATTATTAATTACATTTAATTATAATATATAATTTTTAAAAATTATAATAAAAATTATATTTTACATATATAAAATTTAATTTATAAATTATTATATATTTATATTATGTTTTAATGGAGAATGGGGTAGGAGTGGGGAGAGATAAACCAATCCCCGTCTTATTAATAAATTAAAAATTAATTTCTCCTCGTTTTTCACCCCATTCTCTGTAAATTTATCTAAATCCTCTTCGTTAGAGGTGGATCCCCATGAATTTGAGGTCTCATGAAAAATTTTGCCATCTCTGCTTGTAAAGGATTAGGAGCTGAGATCAACCATTAGAGGTGGATCCCCATGAATTTGAGGTCTCATGAAAAATTTTGCCATCTCTGCTTGTAAAGGATTAGGAGCTGAGATCAACCATCAACGACGACACCCATGTGCCATGCACTATGCGCCATGTGCATGTGCACATACATGCTCCCTCTCCTCTCACCAGCTTATCCATCCATATCCATATGCATATATGCTCCACGCTCCTTGTACACCTAATTAATTTGCTAGCTTTTTCTTTACACACACATATATATATATATATTATTTCTTTAATTTTTGTTGAAAGTAAGATGATTTACATAACACAGTTAAGCATATATTCTTGTTCTTTTCATTAAAGCAGCTGCTCAGATGCATGTGATCACCTAACATTTAACGTCTTCATAATTAAGTGCTTATTGTTTTAATTTAATTCTTAAAATTCATACTAATATATATAATTTTAAAACAAACAAATCAAGTTGCTCTTATATACATATATATATATATATATATATAGCATCAGTTATTAATTTGCTGCATGCATAACTGATCATGCATTTTGGTTAATTTATGCAAACATTATTGGTTGACTTGACCTAAAGGCTAAAATTAAGATTTATAATTAATTAATTAGCTGGAGTGCAACCAATTATAGTTAAGTATAACGAGAACAATACAAGTTAAGCACAGTTTGATATGCACAATCACACATTTAGTTTAAGTTGATTACTAATTACTTATACATTAATTTAAGAGAGGTAAGTACAAAAATATTGTTTTGGTTTTGAAAGAACCACGTAGACAAGGAGAACTTGTAGGCTTCGAATTGAATGCGCAATTATAACTTTGAGAGCAAATTCACATGCATGGTCGATGTTGATGTTTATATATATATATATATATACACATACATACATTTCGAAAGCCATCAAGAAAGACTGAACTGATCAAACATATGTATGGTATAAGCAAAATTGTGAGTTCGACATCGATGGGACATAATTAATTAACAGGGTTGTGGTGGTGGTGGAACGTGTATAGTAGTAATATATATATAGAAGCTAGTGGTCCAAAATTCATGAGCAACCAATCAAAGTGTTGCAGTTCTCTCAACTGCGTCTTTTTCCAACTTAATTGTTTTAAATTAAAGGGGAGACCATAAAAGAAAAGACCCCGCATGCAACAATCCCCTGCTTAATTACCTTGTGGAACCACTTTAATTTATTATATATTTTGATTTAAAATTTTATTGATCATATGTCATTAATTATATATTTATATATATATATATATATCTTCCGATATCGTTCGTCACCACACTAATTAACGATGCAAACGTTAATCATGTAATTAGTTGTGATCATCTCCATTTCTTCTCTAGTTAGCTACGTTGAATTTAGACAAATTAAATTAATTTGCGCTTCCTGATGATGGATAGAGCTTTTAATATTATATTGTGTTATATCAAGGGTATTGACAAACAAATAATTAAAATATGTGTATTTTGTATTTCCGATTTCCAAACACAAGAAGCCTTCGAAGCTAGACAAACGGTGTTAATTTTATGATGAAGTTTAATGATTAATTATTTTATGATGATAAATAATTAAGAGTTGTCAGTATGGTAATTTGATCAGAAAGATGTATACCAGACCAAAAGGAGCAAACGCCTAGTTTTAATTTTCTACAATATTATTGATTATTGATACTACTCATAGTGACTTATATATACAATAACAATTTTTTATATTATTTATAAACTATTGAATTTGTATAATTTAGATTAAATCTAATAAATATGATATATATATAATTAATATATGATAATATTATGTAAAATGTATTTTCAACCATTTAAAGTACATAAATTCAATAATTTATGAAAATAATGTAAGAAAATATATAAATTAAGTTAGAGATTGAAATTCGATTTGGTATATATATGCGCTTTTAACAATATTATATCATTTATAATAATTATCAATCCTATAACATCATAGTCTTTTTCTATTCTTATGTTAGCACTTGATTTTGATATGAGTTATTATATGTAATAGCGTTTGTGTCCTTAATTATTAGAACAAGTAGTCATGCAACTCTATTATTACTATACGATATAATTCTCATGAATTTTTGTCGTATATTTTTAAATATTTTATTATACATCCTAAATTTTATATTTTATATATCTGCATAAAATTTATAAATTAAAAAGCTAAAATATATAATAATAATAATAATTGATTGGGACAATTATAGCACATAATATACCATTGTTGTATGATAGTCACTTGTCTCCTACCATGCAGTATCGTAGTTAATTTTGATGGAAATATTTCCCGTTATTAATTATTTAAATATTTGATGGAATATGTAAATTAGAGTAACAAGAAAAGATTTGGAAGAAGAAGTATATTCAAAATTCCAAATATAAGATAGCTTCTTGAGAACAGTAATTAATTATTATTACTGAGAATTTAGGAATCGATGAAAATGATCGTATTGATTAAATTAACTATTACATTAACAAAACCAACATTATTATTACGTCAAGTCTATCTAACCCAATTGCCTTAGAGACTTATATAGTGTTAAAGATATAGTAAATCAAGGCCTGATTTCACCTTGATTATACCATATCAACTCTCATAATTGTTGATTTTCTTTTCTCTCATTTCTCTTGATTTTTTTTCATAATTATTGTAATTAATTGTATAATATTTACTTACCTTTTTCTATTACTTTGTAAAACCTATATAAAGGCCACTTATATACATTGCAATTCAAGAAATACAAAACTTATTTCTTCATATGTATCAGAGCCGAGTTTTCGGCCTTAGTTCCTTGATTCCTTTAGTTCATTTGGTCTTCATTTTGTTTTTTCGACTTTAGATTTTCTTTTTGGTTCTCTTCGTTTATTTTTTTTGTTTTAAGCTCTCTGCTACTTACTGTCCGTCACCAACAGTTGCGCGTGCATCTCACGTGCCATCGTCCTACAGCTGTGCGTGCATTTTATGCGTCGCCATGTTCGCCATTCATTTGCTACACCATACAACCTTGCAGCATTAGAAAGTGTCGGCCATCCTGTTGGTGGTCTCTGTTTTCGTCAACACGCCGCCGATTATCATCGCAAAGTAACCCACTTTGACGATTCTGTTTCCCGCCGATCCACCAAATCACTAGTGAGTGTCGTGTCACAGCCATCACCAATGAATTCAAAACTGACCTTACTTCGTTCCTGTGGACTCCGTTTCTAGTTTTTGGCTAGTGTTTGCTTTGATCAAAAGAAGGTCAGCACGGCTCCTTACCTTTTTTTGATCTAACCATTTTCAGGCGAGTAAGGCCTCACTATTGGTCCTATCTGCTTTACCAGCCTCTGACAAGTATTGTTGTGGTCATCGTTCTAACTTTCCAGTCACCTATCATTTTGACAAAGATTACTTTTGATTTGGGCTTTGTTCCATATTCTAGTAATTTGCTTCCTTTCAACCTCTATTATTATGTTCATTGTGGATAAGGTAAATGTCTCTCACCTTATTCACATTCAACTAGATGGATATAATTATGTGTTGTGGGCTCAAGCTATGTCTAACTTTCTCAAGATACGTCGGCTATAGTGCTATGTTACCAGCCATATTACTAAACCTGTTAAGATAGAGACTGAGATTGATGAGAAGTTTGCTAATTGATTAGAAGAATAGGATAGCAAAAATCATCAGATCATTACTTGGCTCCGGAATAGTTCTGTTTCATCTATCCACCTTCAGTTTGGAAGATTTGAAATAGTTAAAGCATTGTGGGATTTTCTTGCCCATCACTACACTGCTACTGATCTATCACATAAATATCAGATTTTCTAAAAGCTTTATCAGATGCGTCAAGAATCTAGCCAAACTATTTCTAACTTTCGTTCTCAAATGTAGTTTTTATGAGATCAGTTATCACTCTTATAGTCTAAATGGACAAATCCAGACAATGCAGGGAAATTTGCAGTTTATAGGGACTAGCAAAGGTTGATGATGTTTTTTATGGCCTTGCGAAACGTATTTGAGCCTATTCAAGCCTCACTTTTTCACCAAAAACCATTGCCTACTCTTGATGAGGTTAGTGACATGCTCATTTTATAAGAAACTCGTCTTGCATTACTCCATCTACCTCGCACTGATACTTCTCTGGCCACTCCATTTGCCTCTTAAGATACTCGTACCTGTAAGTATTACCATGAGATTGGACACTTGGTTCTAAATTGTCCTACCAGAAAATGTAAGATTTGTTGAAAAGTTGGTCCCAAGCATTTTGAGAAAGATTGTCCAAGCAAAGGGAAATCAAAGCATATTCCACAACTATCTATTGCAGTTACTGATGATTGCCCTACCTCCACATCTTTTACCACACATGATCTCGCATCTCTACTTCACCAACTTTTACAAAAATCTGGTACTCCTTCTATTTTTGCTTCATCAATTCTCTCAGATACATCTTTGTGATATTTTGATTATATATATTGTAACCATATGACTGCAGATTCTACTCTATTTTCTTTTAAATCTACTCCGCCCAATTTACCTATTATTCAAATTGCAAATGGATATTCTATACATTTTAGTCATTTAGGTCATGTCTTTTTATCTCATCTCTCATTATTTGATACTTTTCTTATTCTTAAACTTACTCTCAATCTTTTGTCTATTAACCAATTATGTGATCTTAGTCTTAATGTTCTTTTCACTACTTTTAGTTGTTATGTGCAGAATTTGAAGATAGGTCAGATGCTTGGGATAAGCTGTAAATTGGACGTTTGTTTGAGCTCATTAATCTCCATCTTCCATCCAATTATCCCTCCAATTCTCGGTTTGCTGAGTCTGCAACTTCAGTTCCTTCTTTAAATCTTTGACATTTTCGTCTAAGTCATATGTCATTTAATCGTCTTTGTTCATTAGTTTCTATTGATATTTTGGGAATTGTATTACGAGACCAAATTGATTGTGTATCATGTCGTTTAGCAAAGCAGACTGCTCTTCATTTTTATAATAGTGACTGTATTTTTCATACTCTATTTGATTTAGTGTATTCTGATATCTGGGGTCCCTTACCTACTACTACAAGAGGGGGCTCTAAGTATTTTGTTATTTTTATAGATGATTATTCTTGTTATACTTGGATTTATCTTATGAAGCATAGATCAGAGTTGGTTAAAATCTATTATGATTTTGCTACCATGATTCAAACCCAATTTTCTTATTCTATAAAGTTTTCGCATTGATAATGCTATGGAATATAGAGACTCTAAACTTTTACAACTTCTTCAAAACAATGGAACTATTTGTCATCGATCTTGTCTTGACACCTTTCAACAAAATGGTAGAGCTGAACGAAAACATAAACATATTCTTGAAACAATTTGTACTCTACTTGTCTCAGCCTCTTGTCCAGAACACTTTTAGAGGAAAGCCACTCTTACGGCTGTCTATATTATCAACCGAATACCTTCTCTTATTATTACTAATCAATCTCCTTATGAATGGTTATATGAGATTTAACCTAATTTAGTCTTCTAAAAGTTTTTGGTTGTGTTTGTTTTATTCTTCTTTAACCTCATGAGTATACAAAATTGGAACTTAAAGCTCATCTCTGTTGTTTTTTAAGATATGAAATTGAACAAAAAGGTTATCGGCGCTAGGATCCTATATCTAATAGACTTCGTATATCTCGTCATATGGTCATTTGAAAACATAAAATGTTTTCTTCTCTCTTCAACTTTCATTTTGAGTTTTACATTACTCCTTTCTTTATTAATAATTCTGTTAATTTGTTTCCTAATACAGATTCTTTAGATAAGGCTCTTGCAGATATGTACAATACACAATCATCTGCTCCTTAGTCAATGACTTTGCTTTCTGGATCCACACCTGACAACTCTACTGTTTCTTCTTTATCCCTTGATATTCCTCCCCCACCTCGCCATTTTAATCGAGTAAAAGAACTTCCAATTAGACTTCGAGATTATCATTATTTTTCTACTACTCTTTTCTTATATGAGCTTCAATTTTATTTTGAAAATAGTTTTAACCCTACTTAGTAGCAAGCAATGGTAGAAGAATTACAAGCTTTTGAAAAATCACATACATAGAGTTTGGTTGATCTTCTACCTAACAAATCAGCAATTAGTTACAAATGGGTTTACAAGATCAAAATTAAGGTTGATGCCTCAGTTGAACATTACAAATCCAAACTTGTTGCTAAAGGATTCAATTAGGAATATGGTATTGATTAAGAGGAAATCTTTACACTTGTTGCTCGCATCACTTGTGTCCGAAGTCTTTTGGCAGTAACTGCTGTACGTCGATGAACACTGTTCTAGATGGATGTTAAAAATGCTTTTCTCAATGGTGATCTTGCAAAAAAAGTCTATATGAAGCCTCTTCCAAGCTATTCACATCCACCCCACAAAGTTTATAAACTTCGACTTGCCTTATATAGTCTCAAACAAGCTCTTTGAGCTTGGTTTACCAAATTCAGCAACACTATTCAGTAACTTGGTTTCCATTTAAGCTCTCATGTCATAGCTCTCTTTATTCGACACACAGATCGTGGTTACATTCTTCTGTTATTTTATGTTGATGATATGATCATTACTAGAAATGATGCTGGTGGCATAACTGCTCTTAAAACTTTCCTTCAACAACACTTTGAGATGAAGGATCTCGGACATTTTAATTATTTTCTTGGTTTGGATGTGCTCTCTGATTATGATGGATACTATCTTTCTCAAGTTAAGTATGCATTTGATCTTTTTGCTCCAGTTGGTTGGACAAATAGGAAAGTCACCTTTACTCCACTTAAACCAAATGCCAAGCTTACACCACCAGATAGGGCTCTACTTGACAATGCCACTCTTTACCGGTAATTGGTTGGCAGATCTCATGGTCACTCATCCTAACATCTCTCATACTGTTCATATTGTGAGGCAATATATGTCAGCTCCCCGCTCGACTCATTATGTAGCTGTTCTCCACATTCTCAAATATCTCTCAAAGGCAGCCTTTTTCATGGATTTCATTTCTCTACTCATTCGTCTTTAGAGTTACGTGCCTTTTTCGATGCAGATTGAGCTAGTAATCCTAATGATCAACAACCTACTACAGGACTCTGTCTTTTTTTAGGAGACTTTCTTATCTTTTGGCGATGTAAAAAACAGACTGTTGTTGCCAGTTCTAGCACAGAAGCAGAGAATCGTGCTTTCGCCGATACTGTCTAAGAGATTACTTGGCTTCGTTGGTTACTCAATGATATGGGTGTTCATTAATCCAGTCCTACTCCTTTGGCCTGTAATAATAATAATGCTATTCAAATTGCTCATAGTGATGTTTTCCATGAACATACCAAATACATTGAAGTTGACTGTTATTTCATTCATCAACATATCATGCGAGGCATCGTTACTCTTTGTTCAGTCTCTTCTTCAGATCAACTAGCAGATATATCTAAAAATGCCATTGACAAGACCCGCCCTGACCCTTCTCAGGAGTCCCGAGCAAATCCTGCTAATTACTTGTACATGTCACGTATCATTTCTCATACATATCATATAATAAAATTCATGGGTAAGGAAAATAGCCTCAGGCTTTCATTATTATCATACATTGAGTCTCTATGTCTAATCACACACACACACACACACACACACACACACACACACACACAATCATATACATACATGGCATACTCAAAATGTTTTATGCAACATGCATATAGTGGTCTTAACCTGATTTACAAAATTTCATCTTCCATGAAATCCTGCGTAACCTAAAGAGAAATAAGGAAAATAAGGAAAAGGATGAGTTTGTGGCTCAATGAGTGGATATAATTTAATAGAAAATACATTTTCATACAACTACTGTAAAACATCTTAAAATCATACATAAATTGAATATCACCTGGACAACTAGAATATGCATATATATATATATATATATATATATATATCATCACAAACAGCTCATACAATACTCAACTAGTACATGGGGGATAACATACTTGGCGGGATCCATCGCCCAAGCGGGAAAAACCATACTTAACCCGGCGGCCTTATATCATCGCTTAGGGAACTCACATTCATATACATATATTTCCATGGGTCTCAAGAACCTTACTATATAATATTGGGAGATAGGTACATGTAGGGTGCTTTAACAAATACATACAATATTCAAACAGAAAAAATCACTTTCACACAATCTTTGAACATCACCCATAATTGTAAATGTCATTTTACGTATAACACAATTTAACATATCAATAAACAGGCCAATCAAGATATGGTTAACATTTAAAGATATTATAAATTAATAGTGTTTTAAAAAACACATGATTTAATAGTTTATCGTTAAAACTAATTCAGAACCTGATACATACCACAGATATAACAACAAAACTGCTTTAATTTCATAAATACACTACCCACTGGGTTTTTGGACATCAATTTAATCTCTCAATACCTTTTCTTATATTTTTCCCGTTTTCTGCAAGGAATCTTCCCTAATTTTTTTTTTCTTTCTTTTTCTTCTCTTTTCCTTTGCGATTTTGTTCTCTATCTCACACTCTTCCTTTAATTGCTTCTGTCTTTGGTTTTCCTCTTTTCTTTCTCTTTTTTTTTTATTTGTTGGCTTTTCAAAATGAAAACATGAATCATATATATATAAATATATATTTATATTTACACGAACCGCCCATCGCTTCACCTTATATATGTATATAATATTGTTATTTTATTATTATTATTATTATTTTCCTTTGGACACCTACTAGCACAGGTGTCTCAGCCATCCTCCTGGTCGTTTTCGTGATCTACTCTCCGAACTCAAGTTATCTTCTATTAAGCCATCTTGAGTTTGAGGGAGGCTGTTAAAGATACAGTACATCAAGACTTGATTTCACCTTGATTATACCATATCAACTCTCATAATTGTTGATTTTCTTTCCTTTAATTTCTCTTGATTTTTTTCCGTATTTATTGTAATTAATTGTATAATATTTACTTACCTTTTTCTATTACTTTGTAAAGCCTATATAAAGGCCACTTATATACATTGCAATTCAAAAAATGCAAAACTTATTTCTTCACATATAGGATTTCTAAAGTCAAAATTGCAACTAGTTAGAGTAATTAATTAGAAACCAAAGTATACCTAATTTTCTACAAAAATTGAAGAGAAAATGTCCATGTGCCCCTGGGATTTGAGTTAATTACCCACTTCCTGCTTACAATTTTAGAAATGTCTTTTATTTTCCTAATTCTAAAATGTTTTCAACTTTACCCTTATTAGTTGAATCAAAGAGACTACTATTTGGTCTATTTGAACTAATTTTTTTAAAATTTTTTCGTATAAAATATTTAATATGCTTAAAGTATATTTGTAAGATTAATTCAAAATTAAATTTTATTTTCCTTGGTAATAATTTATTAATTTTTATAATTATTTTATAAAAATAAATCTATTTTAATATTTTCTAATTGTAATTTTAGTAAGATGATTTTTATTATAAACAAACTTATTTTATTTTTTAAATTTAAAATAATTCAAATTTATTATTATAATATTTTTTACTTATTAATAATTATAAAATTTAATAAACTAATTTATTTTATTTAAAAAATATTTCAAAAGATCTAACTTTTAAAAATAAAGTAAAAAAATTTACAATAAAAACAATTTTATTAGGATTAATAAAATTAATATAATGATAATAATAATGATGATGATGATGATGATGATAATAATAATAATGAAATTTGAATTATTTTAAATTATGGTGATTGTATAACAATATTTTAAATTATAAAATTTTTATATTAGTGATAATTATTTTAAACAAAGTAATTATTATTTAAATAAAGTAATTATTTAAAATTAACATATTAAAATTCTAAAATAGATTTATTGTTATAAAATAATAATAAAATATTATAAAAATAATATTAAAATTATATATTATTATTAAAGGAAATAAAATTTAATTTTGAATTAATCTTACAAATATACTTGAGCATATTAATTATTTTATAAAAATAAAAATTTAAAAAAAAAAGATTTAAACAGACCGAGTAGTGATTCTCTTTTGTTTAAATAAAAAGGGTAAAATTAAAAAAAAATACCTAAAAGTAAAGGGATGAAAGGTATTTCTAAAATAGTAAGGGGAGGTGTGTAATTAACTCAAACTCTAATGAATGCATGTGCATTTTCACAAAATTGAACAAGGTAGTTACCAAATTTTTTTTTCTTTGCTCTAATTATCAAATCTTTTATAAATTGAAACTTTTTTTGGTTACGTCTCAAGTAAACTAGTGAATGTTAAAATAATAAAATTGATATTTTTATTTAAATAATACTACAAAATTTTAAATATTATTCTAAATTTTTATTATTTAAATAACGTGTTATTTATCAACTGTATTATTGTTATTTCTATTTTAATTGAACAATTCATAAGAGGTTATAATATTTCAAATTGTTTCAAGTAAATAAATTATAAAAATCATAATATAATATAATATAAGGTGTATAATTCTTTACTCTCATTATATAAAAAATAAAAAAATATATAAATGATACTAAATTTTCTAATTATATCAGGTTTAATCATTTTAATTCGTTTGTTACTTATCAAATTTTCAATTTATTATTTAATAAAGGGATAATGACATATACTCCCTAACATTTGGTCTAATAGACAAATATCTCCTTAATGTTTGTGAAAAGATAAATACCCTCTAACGTTTAAATAAATAATTTATTATCATTTGTATCCCTAATTTTTTATATAATAATAATACGATATAAATAAATTTTATTTGATTATAATACTTTATTTTCTATTTTAATATTTTTTTACGATATATTTTTTTAATTATAACAATTTAATTCTTATTTAATATTTTTTTTCACAATATACTCAAGACTAAATAAAATTTTTAATTTATTATTTTAATTAAAAAATTTTAAAAATATAATTATTAAAAAAATTCAAACAATGAGTTAAGTTACACTCATATGTTAAAATATTTTTAACTCTTTTTTTTTACTTTTATAATAATAATTTGATATTTAATTATTAAAAAATTTAATTGAAATATTTTTTATTTTTTAATTTTTATATGTAATATATTTTTTAAAAAAATTATGTTAAATTTATTATATTTTTTAAAAATATATGAAAATATAAATAATAAATACGTGTTATATATATTTATATATATTACAAATAAAAAAAATAATCAAAAAATTTCTTCTTTTTCTATTTTTAATTAAAATTAAATTATATTAGTTATTAAGAATATAAAATATATCTAATTTCTAATTTTATTAACAAATGATACTAAATTTACTTTTTTATTCATATTTTCATAATTTTTTTCAAGAAAATATAATAAATTTAATATAATCTTTTAAATAAAAATATTAATATAAGAATAAAATATTAAAATATATTTCAAAATTTCGTTACCAATTAAATATCAAATTTATTAAAAAAAAGAGTTATAAATATTTTAACATGAATTTAATGTAACTCATTGTTTACATATTTTTAATAATATCTTTTTTTTTTAAATTTTTTATTAAAATAACAAATTAAAAATGTATTTAGTTTTGACTATATTGAAAAAAAATTGAATATAGAAATAAATTATTATATTTTAAAAAAGTACGTTGTTAAAAATATTAAAGTAGAAACTAAAATATTATAATTAAATAAAATATATATCATATTATTATTATATAAAAAAATTATGACACAAATAATAATACTTTAATAGTCAAGTATTACTTGAAATAAAAATTAAGGAAGGATTTACTTATTTATTTAAATATTATAAAAGTATCTATTTTTTTCTCAAATGTTAGAGAGGCCAAACGTATCATCCCTTTGATAAATAAATGCCACATTAAAAAATTGAGATAAATATTTAAAATATAATCAGTATTATAACCTACGGTGTAAAATTTAAAATCGTTCAACTCAGTTTATAAATGTAACATTTATATAGTTATTAATCAACAATTTACACTGTGTCAGGCAGCTATTGGCTAAAACAAAGATGTGGACCCACCTACCATTCAACGGTTTTAACTACCGGTCTTCTTCGACCTAGAGAAAGGAAAGGCAATGACTCAGTAACCGAGTTACGCTCCCCGAGTCACGTTGGCCAAGCCAAAAGATACCATTTTTCTCTTTCTTCTTCATTACTTCTAGGAACTTCTCATGGAAGTAGCACCAGGAACCGAATTCACGAACTCAGCTCGCCTGAGTCCCCGCCATTAGCTCAGTCCCAACTCGTTCATTAAACCACAATGCTCAACGGCAAGCTGAAGCTCCCTGCAAAGGCCCGCCGTGTGTTTCCCGATCGACTTGGGAGCTTGGTCGCCGGTTTTGACGATGAAAAAGACGAAAATGTAGAGTTCGATTCTTCAGTCGGCTTCGAGTCCGGCGAAGAGCTTGAAATTTTACAACCAAACGGCGCCGGGTCGGGTCGAGAGATCGATGATGATTATATGGAGATTATGGAAGAGCAATTGGAGTCAAGGGTCCGGAAGAGACCCGAAAAAGATGGGTCGGGTTTAGTCTCCGTTAAGGAAGTTATCGCTGCAGATGAAAAAAGGTCCGATCTTGAGTACGAGGTGAGAGATTTACAAGTGCATGCTTTTCAATCTCATTAATTAATTCCATCGGACTTTCATCGTTATTACTATTATTTTTTGTTCTTTTCATTCAGATTTTATATGATTTAATCCATACTGATTACTGAAGATATGTTTGGTTACCGGTTTCTAGTTATATATACATTGCAATAAAGCTTTCTTAATTATAATACGTCTGGATATGAGTGTTGTTGTGACTTCAAACACAATTGTGGTAGACTAAATCTTAAATATTAAGGATATGTTTAGATTTAAAAACTGTTGTAATTTTAAAATTACATTAGCTGTATTATAAAATATCAAAAATAAATGAAAATAAGTGAGTGAGTCTTATAAAGAATTAGTATGTACTAATTGTTAAACACACTAGTTGACTATTAAATTTTTATGAAATTGCTAATCTTTTTCACTTATATTTAACCTTAGAAATTTTATCTACTTTAAAGACACGGCAACTGAGTACCAAATAAGTTTAAATACAAGTACTGAAAATAGACTGTAGAATTATTAGAAATCAAGTATATAAGAAAACATAAGTAGAAGAATGAGCATAAAATCCTCAAATATTTATGTAGAAATACAATTAGAAATACCTAATTATCAAATAGTTTAGTTATTATATCTTTAAAGCTGAGTACGAGCACAATCATCCTAAATATAAGTTTAATTTTATATATATATACATATATATTTGGTCTTGTTTCTTTGCAATGCGATCAAGAAAGTCTATTAATAAAAAAATGCTTTTTCTTTATCAAAATGCTTCATTAATTATTGTTTGATTTATTTTCTCGATAAAAAGAGATTTTTATATGTGCATTTTCTCTGTTATTTTGAGGTTAGATAATTTTTTCTAACAATGTACATATTTGTGTATTTTTTTTGTGATAAGTTATCACAAAGAGAGATAAATATAGAAAAATTGCAAAGAATTGCTGACTCGGGACTTCCTGAAGGAAGGGGTTTGCGTGCAACAACTTGGAAGGTATGTTTTATTATCTTGTTTTTGTTATGTTATCATTGATGTGGTTGAAAGTTAAGTTTGTGTTGTTTATTAGTGATGAAATTACTGAATATCAAATATAACCACAAAAATAAATGGTTCTGGCTAAAAATTTATCTATCAAACACTCGAGCTGATGTACTTCTAAAGTGAAAACATACACCATTATGAAACATAGACTAAGTTTAAGTTGATTTGATGATGTTTTGGTTTCCAACAGAAGCATCGGGGATTTGATACTGCTAATTGCCCATATTCTCATAACGACAATGGGTTTAAGTCTATCATTTGACTGCTAGTAGGAATTCAGAAATGCTAATCTGCCTTGAAAGTTGAGAAGTTACATGGTAGATAAATTACCAGAAAGGAAGGTTATACCAGAAGTTATATGTTTCACAGACAAAAATGATAACCTTTTACTGATAGCTATTTGTTATGAATTATGTATCATTTTCCTCGCAAATTTTATGCTAGCAGCTGCTCTTGGGTTATTTACCTCCTTCACGTGACTTATGGGAAAAGGAGCTGACTGAGAATCGGCAGAAATATGCTAAGCTAAAAGAGGAACTTCTCTTGAGTCCTGTGAGAAGCTATAAACCCTGCACTTTTCATCTGGTCAAATTTAGAAGTAGATTGTATTTCTTACACAATGACTTGGGGCGCACTAGTTGTGATTTGTGCCCACAGTAGTTACCATGCACTAATCAAAATCTTGAATCTAGACAGTCAGAATTCACAAGGATTAAAGAAGCAGCACTAGATTCCAATGAGCAGAATGCTGACTGTGACGTTGATGGACCGCTTAGGCGACAAGATATTTCTCATGAAGATCATCCTTTGAGCAGTGGTAAGGCCAGTGTTTGGCATCAATATTTCCAGGTATCATCTCTCTTTCATCTCCATGTGTCTTTTGCATTTCTTGCGCCATATCTGAGCCGATGCTTATTGATATGGATACATGTATAGCATATAGAGATAGCAGAACAGATTGATCGTGATTTACAGCGCACACATCCTGATTTGAAATTCTTCTCGGGGATACATCATTCAGTAGGAAACACCGGGTATGACACTTCCCCCACTCTGCCTTTATTCAATTTTCTACTTAAGAGAGAGATTTCAATTTTCTAACCAAGTTATTAGTTCTCTCCATGGTAACCACATGCTTCTATCTAAAATTTTAGCCGATAGATGAATTCTTTAGAATCTTTTCCTTGTTAGGTTTGCCTGCCTTGGAGGATATGGGTTCTGCTTGTCATAATCTCAAAATTTTTGCTTCTAGGTCGCATACTTTGTATTGCCATCATTGCATTGCCCTGTCCCATCCTTTACTTGAACTATTTAGTTTTGTCAAAGAAAAGAAGATCAAATCTTTTCCTAGCATAAGTAAAAGATGGAATCTCCCAACTTAATTCTGTCATGCATTTTCTTCAATAGGAAGCAATGAGGAATATTCTTCTCCTATTTGCAAAGCTAAATCCTGCTATTCGCTATGTTCAAGGCATGAATGAGGTCTTGGCACCAATTTACTACGTATTTAGTACGGACCCGGATGAACAGAATGCTGTAAGAATAATTCTCTGTTCTCTTATGCTTGATTCATTTGTGCTCCTTTCTTTGGTATCCTCTTGGGTTCCGATTAGCTCCCGTCACTTTGATTTGGTAAGAATAATTTTTGAGTACAGGCAAATGCAGAAGCAGACAGTTTTTCTTGTTTTGTTCGGCTCTTGAGTGACTCAGTGGATCACTTCTGTCAACAATTGGATAATAGTTCAGTGGGTATTCTTTCAACTCTTTCCCGCTTGGCAGAGTTACTGAAAGCTAATGATGAGGAATTGTGGCGGCATCTTGAATTGACAAACAAGGTAAAAAATTGCATGGCGGACTCTAAAGAGACTTTGCTCTCAAGCTGCATTCAGCCATCTTCTACAAGATGCTACTTGTCTTGATGAATTTGTGTTTTCCCATATTCCATGGAAACTTACACTTGTGTGCTAATGAACAGATTAAGCCTCAATTTTATGCATTCAGGTGGATCACTTTGCTACTTACTCAAGAATTCAATTTTCAGTCCATCTTAAGAATTTGGGATTCTCTTTTGAGTAATCCCTTCGGCGTTCAGGTCTCTGTCTCCGAAACTTACTCCGCTGAATGGCCAATAACTTATACCGGTCTTATACCTGTTTATCTATTTATCATTTCTTTCTGTAGATAAATTTGTACGAATCTGAAGTAATTCTGATATGCTGAGAGCAAACTCCACTTTATGCAGGACATGCTGCTACGTGTCTGCTGTGCAATGCTGCTGTGCACGAAAAGCAGGCTACTGACTGGTGATTTTGTAGCTAACTTAAAGCTTTTACAACACTATCCTGATATCAATATTGAACACCTTCTTCAGGTAGCCAGGGATCTAAGCCCTGACACATCTTCCTATCGCTTGTCTCCATAAACTTATAGGTTAAGTGCACCTCGTGTATACAAACACCTATGCTTTTCTTAACAGTGTTTTGTAATTATGATCTGAGAGCTTGAGTTTTATCCAACTGCAAATTTTTATTATAGTTTTGAAGGAAATGGGTTTTGAACTCTCTCTCTCTCTCTCTCTCTCTTTTTTTTTTTTTTTTTATTGGCTCTTTTCTGACCTGGAAATGGAATCAGGGTTGAAGTCCAAAGTTAGTAATTCCATCATATGTGTGGTATCTTAAATCTTAATCAAGAATCTAGAGCTTATAGGTTGATGAGTCAATGGGGCATGCCCCTTAATTACAAGAATTCAGATAATGAAGAGTTGGTAACAAAACGTTTCCTAAATGATTCTATGTGTAGCCATAGCATGTCGTCGATGAATGAAACAGTTGGTGTGAGGTCTTACAAAAAATCAAGTTAGCATGCGATCAATAAGGCAGCATGCTAGATCTTGTGGTAGACAAAGAAGATAGTCAATGTGAAATCTGTATATTTATCCTGTGCGTCCTCCTCTTTTGCCAGCCGAACAAACTGACTGATTCTATGGAGTTCAGGTACGTAACCCGATGGTTCTTACCTCCCTAGGTTCAAGTCTGCATACAGTGTATGAGCAAAAATTTTAGAACAGACGCCGCTCTCTTTGAATGCAATATGCTATTTTTTTCTCTTTTATACAAGTGCTAAATAGCTCTATTGTATTGCAACTTCCTAGTAATGATTCACAGAGAAAATGTTGATTAAAATTTCCATTATTTCTGTAAGAGTGAATGCATTTCCTGGGGAACTAATTGTAGTGGGAACTGAAACATATTTTCCCAAAATTAACTGTTATTAAATGGTGCCTGTGGGGTTGCTTGTGAAACCAAAATTAATAAGGTTGCGGACTTTTGACGTATCTTTGCTTTGACTGGTAGATGGATAGGTACCAAGTCCTATGTAATGTAAGTAACTAGAGAAAATTATTGGAGCTTTCACTCAATATTTCCTGCTTGCGGACCATGGTTGGTCGTAAATAGTGATATCTTTACCTTATCCAGTGGTTGCTTAAATGATTGAGTTTTGATTTCTTGACCAAGAAGGCTTACTATTTTTATTTTCCAAATTTCGAATCCTTATTCTATACTAATGCAGATATTTTTGAATAAAACTCATGGAAAAAAAAAAAAAAAAGGTAATGGTTGGTTTTAATAGTAGAAAGTGAGAAGTTGTCAATTGGGCATTATAATTGATGAGTGAGTTTCCTGTATAGGAAAAATAGACAGTTGCATATGACTTGAACATTAACACGAAAGTTGAGGTCTTTATTGAAGCAATGTCACGCTTACTTGGTAGAGTTGGATTGCATCAATTCAATACCAACATGATTGGATTGATTGAGTACTTGTAAAGCGATAGAAAGAGGCCTCACTTACCGAAACCCAACCTTCTTTCCCATCTGCTTGTAGTTTTCAAAAGCAGTGTGAGCAATAATGAAAGCATTTGCTTACTAATAGTGACAAGAGTTGGATCTTGTCTCAATGAAAGATTTTGCTAAGCTAAAATAATCAAACCCCAAAACACTACTTGCCCTTTTCTACATTATGTGGTCTCTTGCCGCTTGATTCCGACTTAAAGAACTTCATAGTTCGATCTCATATTTATCCTCTATTATTGTAAATGTTATATTTCTTTGTTTTATTTTTATGTATTAACATTTCGAGCCCTAGACATTATAAATCCAAACCCAACCGTAATCGAGGACCATGACTTGGTACCTAACGTAAAATAACAAGGTCAGATCAGGATGAGTGGTTTATATAATAAATTAATTAATTCATATATAGAATTGGGATGGATGAAGCTACAAATGTGATTGGTGGATCAGTCGTATTCCTATCTTCAACTTCAACAACAACAACAACAACAACTAGCTCTAGCTAAGCACAAAGCATCCTAAACAACTCCCATCTTCTGGCACGGGATGTTCTGACACACCTTTATGGTTTTTCAGCGATAAACCCCCCTTCATAATTGAACTCAGACAACTAGTACTTCTACTAGTACACGCTCCTCCCCATTGCGTGACAATTGACCACTCTCCTTTGATATTGGATGCTAGGAAGGATTCTTCTAATTTATCTTCTCCAAACAGACATAGGAATAAGAGCAATGCAAGCATTCTAACCGGAGGGTAGCATTCACGCGCCACCGCCCGGCACATGGCAGAGATGATAAGAAAAAAAAAAAAAAAAACTAAAGTAAGGATACATATTCCCTACCCAACAAGAAACTGACATCATCCAAACGAAAAATGAAAAAGACTGTCGCTTTTTTAATTGCTTGGCTTTCGCATTGGCGTTGGCGTTGGCGTTGGCGTTGCCGTGCGGAGCACGAGCATAATTTAATTAGTTTTATTAATTTGACTGGACACTGCACCGCACTGCAGGTACAGTCTACAGATGCAGCCTCCGGTCCCTCCCTCTCCCTCTCCCTCTCCCTCTCCCTCTCCCTGAACCCAAAAAACACGTTTAAGTACGTTCATTTCTACCGCTTTTTCACTGCACAATCTCTACAATAAATATTAAAAAAAAAAAAAATCCAACTTCACTTTCCACGCATAAATTATATAATATTTACTATTGTCCATTTGATTACATTATTATATTCAGATTTAATTGTTTGTGTTTTCACTACTCCCACCATCATCTCATCATCCTTTTTATTTATCATTGTCTGCTCCTTTCAACAAAGCATCATCTCATAATTCATAATTCATAATTCATGGACTGAGTCTTCTTTTTTCTGTAGTTTCTTCCATCATAATCACTGCTTGCTAGCTAGCTAGCTATGTCTTCCATGCTGAGCTCACAAGGGATGGTTTTAGCCACAGCTATGGCTGCTGTTTCTGGTACTGTAATTCTTCTGGCTTTTCGCCTTCAGAAATCTCCCCAGGATACCCAGTTTTCTGTTAATCGAATTCGTCGTCCCTCTCAGCAAGTTCTCCGCTCTTGTATCTCTTCTGGTATATATGCCATACCGAAAATTCATCAATCTCCATAGGCGTAATATTCTGATAATATATGCAGACAATATTTTTATTTTTTATTTTTAAATTTAATTTTTTGGGTTTTGTTTTTGTGCAGATGGGAATAAGAAGAGGGAAAAGAAGAAGAAGAGGGTGCACTTTGCAGAAGATGTAGTGGATCCAAGGGGGAATGGAGACGAGTACAGGAGGCAATATGATGCAAAAAAAGCTGCTGCTTCTTCTTCTTCTTCTTCTTCTTCTTCTTCTTCTTCAGCTTCATCATCATCTTCAAATTTCAAGAAGAGTAGTGGAGGAATGCCTGCGAACAGGGTGGCTCTCTACAATGGAATTCTGAGAGATCGTGTGGTGCAACGATTGGCCTACTCCTATTAGATTAATTAATAATTAATTAAAATCATGTACAATTAGTATTATTGATATTTTCAATTATATTAGCTAGACCCCATCTTTGTACATAGTTTTTCTTTTTTCCTTCGGGAGAATTGAGACGGTGATGGGTGTCTGTCTGCAGAAATCAGTTTGTGGATTCGTCTTCGTCAACTAGGAATTTCGTCGACTTTTATAGGATAATTTTACTTTCCTTTTCCTTTCCTTTCTTTTCTTTCAAGAAGGGGGAGAGAAAGAGAGGCTGACTTCTTGTATTTTGTTCAGAAATTGAATTTTTAATTTATGAATATTCTCTTTTACTTTTTTTTTTTTTCCCCCTTATGCCTTGTTTTTAGCGCGTTTATTCATTATTATTAGTTTTATTTTTATTACTTTTGGGTCCTTTTTTTTTTCTTAATATATATATATATATATATATCTAACTTGTGCATATAAATTAACCACGCAATTTCATGGGATTCAAAGCCGTACACATTTAAAAGGCATATTACTTTGAGGACTGAGGCTAAAAAATCCTCTCCGGCAATTGGGTGAATTCGGATCGGCGTCATCTACCCTGGTCCAATTCTATACACAATAATAAATAGGACACCCACCTTCATTTATTTCAAATTATATAATAAGTTTTCTTTCTCCATAACGCAAAAAAGTACTTATTGTTTTAAGATGCAGAAATGGTCAATATATAGGCTGCTATGTATTATTCTAATCTCCGATGAAGGATTAGTTATGTTTTTTTAATCCAATATATTCATAAAGAATTTATGTACAAAATATGGTTTGAATAATTATTAAATTATTTTTGGTGGTCACCCCTAGAAAAAGGAAGAGGTTGCATATATATATATATATATATATATACACTCCGAGTGTAATGGAGGCCGTGAAACTTATTATTAAGCAATGTGCTGTGTGCATGTGTACATGATGAGTTGTGTATATTAATGTGGGTGTTCAATTTAAGTATAGACCACGCTCCCATGTCACATGTAAATGTATGGGTTCATACATGCAATGTGTGAACATACCCATGTGACATGATTCTTCCTTTCTCACACCACACACTTTTTTTTTTTTTTTTCTCCACTCAACGTCACCCAAACCGAATTAAAATATACAAGAAAAGAAAAGAAAAGAAAAGAAAAGAAATATATGTGTAGCCAAACCATTCAAAAGCTAAATAAAATGAATGACCCTTTGTCATGCTTAAAGACTAACACCTTATTAATAATACTATCGTATATATAGAAAGAAAGAAATGGTCAACCAATGTGGAGGAGCTTAAAAGTAAAACCAATTTGTGGGTTCTTGGAAATTATTATTTTATTCAATGACAAAATAAAGTGGTTTTAAATTCTAAATAAATGTAAATTAGGTTGACACGTGACGAACAAGTGTTGGATAGTATGTTAGTGTGGGGCTACGGGCAACTGAAAATTTTGTTTGGAGGCTGCACAGTTGCATTTGATTTTGGGACAGAATCTTTTTTTGTTTTAAAAATAAAAAATTAAAAAAAAATCACCTATTCGTTCAGCTTTGGTTTTGTCTTTTTATAATATATTTTTTTTTTTTGGAATTTTTTGATATTGAGATATTTGGTTTTGTGGGGAGCTCAGCTAATTGTGTGTCCCATTAATATTTCTGTCACTTTTTGTATTTCAACTAATTTTGTTAATAAAATTCAATAAGGCAGGCAGGTAAGATTCCTAATTTCCAGAAGGTTGGTTTACTCTTCCCAACCCACCTATTTCATGTGTTTGACCAATCATCTCTTAGTCTTCCCCATTTTATCCAATTAAAACAAAATACAAATAAAATAATGACAAGGAAAGCCGAAGGAAGGTTCTCAAATGCAAACAAATATAGTTTTCTGTTTTAGGCGTTTCTCATGTGGCTCTAAAGAAATATTGTTAAATGAAATTCATATATTTTCTTCAATTTATATGAACCACATCTTGATTTTTCAAAATTCAAAGGAATTAATGTAATTTTTTTATTCATCTCAAATAACTTTATGATTATTATAATTCATCAATTTTTTTTTTTTACGATCATGTATTAAGATGTACAGAGTAACCTTAAATTGTAATAGCGGACATCAACATCCTATGAATATTGTGGCGTTTTAGGTATGATAAAATGATGATTTTCAAAAACTTTTCTGTGATACATTATTATCAGTATGAATACAAAATTCTGGGCAAAAATTTTGAATTTTGAGTGTAATAACTGAAATTTGCGAAATCCAACACACGTATATGTTAAGTAGAAGAAGATAAAGGAAGCTCCTTTCAGATCAACATTGAAGTTGATGGGCAAAAAAAAAAAAAAAAAAAAAAAATAAAAAAAGAACGAGTACGATTGTAGCTTTAACAGTGGTCGGTGTCCCACTCCCCCAGTAGCATAGCAGTTCACGAGATAGCACCATTTTGGCGACATCACGGGGCCCAACGGAACAACATACGATTATTATTTTCAAATTAATCCCTATAATTTACAAACGTAACAAACAAGTACACCATCCATTTTAATAAAGGGTTTTAACACATACCTCATTTAAGGTTTAACTTTTTAACCCTTAAAGAGAATGTTTGGTTTAATATATACATACCTCCTCTACAAACTTTCACTTCCATCTATAGTTATAGAAAAGATACATTTACCCTTCATTTACCATTTTCAAAATAAATACAAAAATTTAAGCTTGAGATTTTTTTTAATTAAAATAATATATTATTAAAAATTAATGAAAAAGAAATACAAAAGAAACTATAAGTTTAGAAAAAATTAAAGTTTAGAAATAGATGGTTTTAACACATACCTATAAAAATTTTATTTGTAAAAATTTTACTTTAAAAAAATTTAATTATAAAATTATATGAAGTAGATCTTTATTCTTTTTAATCGTAAAATAAAACATTTGAAATTCAAGTTACTAAAGATGGAGGACCATCTTCATTATTTGTCCAACTTTTTATTTATTATTTAATTATCCATTTTTTTTTCGAGTTGATGAAATTATCTAAGTATAGATAATTTTTACTAAAATAAGATAATACATTTATACACTCTTTAAAACTAATGCTCCTTGTGTTTATTCAGAAGGATTGAAAGGCCTCACTTGTCCTGTGATTCTACTCTTTATTGGAATTTTACCAGTATTTTTCATATTATTTTGTACTCTATATGAAATGTTTAATTTTAATTGTTATTTATCTATAGTTACTTTTTAAACTTTAATTTTTATTAAACCTATAGTTCCTTTTATATTCCTTTTTTTTTATTTTTTAATAATATATTATTTTAATTAAAAAAATATTTCAAACTTAAATTTTTGTCTTTATTTTGAAAATAGTAAAGAAGGACAAATGAATCTTTTTTATAATTATAAATGGAAATAGAAATCTATAGGAGAGGTATGTATACATTAAGTTAAACCTTCTCTCTAAGTGTTAAAAAATTAAAACTCAGGGAGGTATGTGTTAAATCCTATTTTAATAATTATAATACCCAGCCCAAGTGGCTTCCACAGATTTCTTAACATTTTTTATTATCATATAGAGAAGGCTTAATGGTAAGTAATTGGGAGTCCATAATTGGTTAAAAGTATAAATATAAAAAATGGTGAAAAGAAAAGAAAGGCTAATAATTGGAGATTGGTGACATAATCCCTACTCCCTCGACATTTTTTTTTTTTTTGACGCATCCCAAAAGACACTTTGATTTTAGCGTCAGAATAATCAATGATCAAAATCCCTCAATTGGTAGATGCCACGTTTACATGGCATATGCCATTTAACAATTGCTTCAATCAACTATCACCACATCAATTAAAATTTTACATGACATATGCATTACCAAAACTTAAAGACTACCTAGCTAGATGCTTTCTAGATCATCCCTCACCAACTTTCTAATATTTTATTTTTACCCTCTAGTAAGTAACTCTCAACAAAAGTTTTGCTACCATTTGTTTATTATTTATTTATTTATTGTGTTATGTATAATAATAATAATAATAAATAAAAATAAACAAATATATATTATTTGGGTTTAGTGGTCCATGGATCATGGCCTCCATTTGGTCAATAAAAGAGCCAATGCTTTTGCTTAACTAAACCAAGACTAAACCAAAGAAAACAATAGTAATTAATTTTAAAAGAACCCAAAAAAAAAAAAAAAACACCAATAATGTTCGGGAAAGGCTCATGTTACCTCAAATCTCGGTTGTCTATGTCATCATATATGTATTATTGACAAAAAGAAAGCATTTGCTAGCAATTAAATGACGACATGTTTTATTATTAGTTGTTTAATTGACAATTATGTTTGCTTGCGTGGGTCTATTCCTTATTAAGAAATATTAATCATCATCATTATTATTAAAATAAAACATAATAAAGGCGATTTATTTCGGTTGTCATTGTAATTAGGCGCGTACGTTTGCGTTTGGTTTGCGGAGATAGGGAGGGATAGTGGTGGTGGCTTTGTCTGCCTCTAAACTTGGTAAGGTTGAATTCTTCCACCAATTGTATGGTAATGGTGGACGGTTTGAGATAAGGATTCATTTTTTTTTTCTTTATTTTTTAAGTCCATAATTTTTTAATTGAATTTATTCATTTATAAAATTTTAACTTTTATTAGTGGTAGTTACGTAGGTTGATGTGCCATTCCTTCTTAAGTTAAAATGTTGGAACATCACGAACATAATATTTTTAATTAATGCATGAATTCAACATCTAGAATTTTCAATTTACAACAACAATGTAGTACGGAAGGCTTTGTGTTGGTACCAATGGTACTTACTTATCATGTCATTTTATGTTTTTTAACCTACAAGGGAGATTTTTCTTCAAAACCAAATTTCAACAATTAAATACATTTTTTTTAACTAATTTAAAACATATTAGATATTAGTGACATCTTCTTTTTAACTTCAAAAATAAAAATTAAAAAAAAAAAAAACCAGTTCTGTGAATCTTATCTTTTAGTAAAGTCTACTTAATTAATAGTTTAAATTTGATGCCACTAACTTCAAAATCATTATAAGATCATCAAAATTATAATATTACGTCACTTATATAAAAAATTATGTAACTATAAATAATTTAAAATACATATAACATGATCAATTAGAAGAGTATACTTAGAATGCAACAATCAATAATATGATTTTCTATTTACAACAATCAAGAAATAAAATCACTAATAATATAATAAAAATGAATGAACGAGGAAAAAATAGCAATAGACAAATAAATGCAAATATTTACCTGATATTCTAATTGTGGTGCTTTTTAAGTTTAGTGGAAGTGTATCACAATTATAATATATATCTCAATTTTAATTAAACAAAAGAATTTATCCAAAAGCCAAGAAAATCGCAAATATCAATATTTTGATTACCTTTCTTTTTTTTTTTTTCTACCTTCATTTCTATTAAAATTTTTGTTGAAAGACCAGTGAACGGTTATGAGGTTTGGGGTCATTAAAATAAAGAACACAATTTTTAAGAGGGTAATGCTAAATCCACCCTGCGTTCTATTGTAAGACACTAAGGAGAGTAGGTCGGTTCCAGGATTGGGCCTGTGGTGGCAATGGCAGGCCCTGCCCAAATTCAACCCTAAACTCCGGGCGTATGAGTTCCTGCAGAGTAAGAGCAAGAGAGCGAGAGAGTGTGTTGCGATTTAGAAGTCATTCCTTCAGCTTTGCCGTTGCCTACCTGGTATCGTTTCTCTTCCTCGATTGTGCGAAACTGTTTTCGCGTTTTTTATTGTTAGAGGTATCATTTTGTTATATTGAATTTCCATTTGATAAGAAAAGCTTGCAAATTCGATGCTCGTGTAGTAGCTTCTTGTGTATTATTACAATTTTTAATCCATTTCAGGCAATTGGTTTCAATTATTTTCAGTTACAATTAAAATTGTATGATTAATAAGTTCACTAATGTCATTGTAAACAGTGTTTTTGTTGTAAAACTACATATACACAATCAATATGATAAAAGGGCAAATAATACATTTTTATCTGCTTTATAATCTTCAGCAAAAGAAGAAGTATTTGGAGAGCAATATGCATTTACCTGTTTTGTCTGGTTGTCTGATCCCATTTATCAAACTGGGCTTTTTGTTTTCTGAAATTTTTTAATTTCTATCCAGGTTCTGGGTATTCCCAAAAGAAAGATTCCAACTAGCAGACTCTGATGATTTTTGAAATTTAAACAGAATTATTCTTCATTATATATTGTTACCGGCTGTAAGAGTTTATTCTATATATCTACAAGTCCTGGGGCAAATTTAAGGGTTTGTTACTGTTATGAAAGACTTGCTAAATACCAACATACTCTCTTTTTATTACAAAGCCCTGGTATTTTCACTATTGTACAGTGGTGTACTGAATATATTGGATCAGTTTTTTAAACCAAATAGAAAAGAGAAGTAAATAGGATTTATTAATCTTTGTGTTTGTCAAATTTGAGCATTTTAACATATGACGATTTATAGATATCTTTGCAAATTTGTTTTATGTTTTTAGTTCCTAGCAGTTGTTTGAAGTTCTCTTGAGGTTTTACTATACTTCTATGCTAAAGAAGAGGAAAGAAAATCTCGAAACTTATTTTTGTTGGCAATTTAAGTGCTAAAACTAAGCTGATGTTTGGATATAATTTTCGGCAATTGATGCTTTTCAATATATATATATATATATATATATTTTTATCCCTGTCCTCCAGAACTCAAATCCAAATCCCTGGAAAACTATTGTGAGACAGATCTTAAGATCTCTTATACAACTATAAGAGACTTTAAGAGCAAGTTTAGCTAGAATTCTTGTTACTATTTTATGTTAGGAAATGTTGTAATGTCAAATGGAATGTTTCAATTGAAATGGATCCTCATTTGGAATTAACAAGTCCATTTCAGCAATTTGTCTAAGAGTATTGCTTTATGTTAATCATGATTTAAAGCATTACGAACCCTTAAATATTTGGATTTATGGCTTAACTTTAATTTCCAATAGCCATGAAGGTGCGATCATCAGTGAAGAAGATGTGCGAGTTCTGTAAGACAGTTAAACGCCGTGGACGTGTATATGTAATTTGCACAGCTAATCCTAAGCACAAGCAACGACAGGGCATGTCGACATTGGTGAATGAAGGATTGATCCCTTCCTCGTATGTTATCTTATGCATACTCTCTAACTCTCTCTCTCTCTCTCTCTCTCTCTCTCTCTCTCTCTCTCTCTCTCTCTCTCTCTCTTTGAGTTTTGATTTTGAATCAGTTGTAAATATTATATCTGTGTGTGTATTATTACAGCAAGTATTTTCTCATTTAATGGCCCCAAGCAGTTCTAATTATTATTGATCTCAGAACATTAGTCTATCTATCTATCTTGGAGTTCAATCCCTTGTTTAATATGCGAGTTTGGTGCTATAAGTTGCATCAAGCATTTTGAAAGAGTGTGAATTTTATTTTTTAGCTCTTCCTAGAGTTTTTCTAGAATTCCAATGAAGTTTCTTTTGTTGCCTAGGGCCGTTCATTTCCCATTCTGTTACCACCCTATTTTGAAATATTCCTGGCATAGAAATTTTTAGATGGACAAAATAATTTGATGAGAAACTACACTAGCCCGCACGGCCCACATTATTCATTTGGACTCTTTTTTGGGAGGCTGCAACCGAAGCCTTTTGATTGAATGTGACTTTATTTTTATTAATAAGAAAGAAAAGCCATTAATTTTCGTGATTTGCTTGTTGGTATATTTTTCAGATCCATTGAGACAAATGTCAAGCAAGAGATTGCACCCAACCAGAGCTTCCGGACAGGGCTGGCTGCTCTTGTACCTAAAAAACACGAGCCATCATCAATCATCTTTGGATGGAGGGCCAGTCTTGCATCTCTCTTGTTCAAACGAGGAAATTAGTTCAAATTTTAAAGATAAATTATTTCAAAAGTTCATAACAACAGATAGCTTTGGATATTATTATGCTTTGCTGCTTTGTTTTAATGTATTTTACCTTGCATCTCGCCACTAAAATCATCTATCCATGGCGTGTAGTGACACTCAGAAAATGTTCATTTATATAACTTTTAACTGGGCAGGTTCTTTTACTCGTCTCAGATGAACTTAGAAGTCATTTCTCAAGATGTTTTCATCAACAGGCCTCTAAGCCCATGCTCGAGCTCACAACTTTAAAGCATCCAAGGTGTCTGGAGACTTTTGAGTCGTGTCACATTTTTTTTTTTGTCCTATTAAAACATGGTAATGAAGTTCAAATTTTTGAGTTTTTATTTTTGTCTTCTGAAGGACATAATTGGTCCATGTGCACTAAATAAGTTTCATAACGCCGTATATTTCATGTTTTTTTTTTTTTTTAATTTCTTCGTTTCAAATGATGTAACATTTAGTGAATGGATAGTGACACGGAGTAGTAAGAAAATATTTGGTATTGTTATGCTTGTACTTAATTTTAAAAGCACATAAGAATCACCATTTGACTCGTTGTTATTTATTTAAAAGATTTTTGGACTTTGCTTAAGTTAGATTTGATTTGAGTAGTTAAAAAGATAAATTAAAAGTGTACGTCAAATAAAGTGCTTAGTAATTATCAACTTTAACATTATATTTATCTTTAATAATTTTATTTTATAATATTTGTCAATTTCACCTTAATTGCAACATGTATATATTAAATTATTTTGAATTGGGAAGACAAGCATATCTTTAGCATGATTTTATATTTTTTTGAATCATGTTTCAAAACTTCACGATATGAGAAAGACTTGATGTTCATGAAGTTAAGTGAATAATACAGTTTTATAATTTTTAAAATCATTTATAACATAATATTACGATCTATTTGATCACATGCCGCACTTTTAGCAATACAGTTTATGACATATATAATAGTAAATGAAACAATTTTATTTGACATTCATTAAAGTATAGTATCATTCATAAAACAGTATAATGTAAGATGATAAAAAATTCAACAATGTTAAATGACCATTTTAATAGAGTTAAAAAACTTATTTAACACAAAAGCATAATTTCTGTACTTATTTAAAGAATGTAGAAACTTGGAGATATGAATATTATTATTATTAGTAAGGAAAAGAACAGTAAATAGTAAAAGAAAGGCTAAATAACCACGTTTTTGGAAGAAAGATCTAACTTACCATTCTAATTTCATTTTATACTCCGGAATGTTATTACCGAAAAAGGCATAAATTACCATTCTGTTTGAAGAAGCTCTAATTTACCATTATAATTTTATTAACGCCCGAATAAATTTACTTTTGAAAAGGCTAATTTACCATCTTTCTAAAAGGATGCTATAATTTTATTACGTTATGCTCTGGCTCATTTCACCTTTCTAATTTTACTGACTTTGTCCAAGAATATATAAGAGCCCATAAAATAAAAATTTGGGACAGAATACTACTATTAAACCGAAAGGATAAGAGTCCATTTCCATTAGGAGCAAAAATAAAAATAATTTAAAAAATTACTATTATTTATTTATTTATTTATTTATTTAGGAGCAATCTGTTTAATAAATTACCGCCAAGCTACAATCACAGTTAACTTATTATCTCCTGCATTTCCGAACGCTTTTTGACTGGCGCAAGTGGAAAAAACTGGACGAAACGCCAATATCAATTCCAATAATAATATTTGATAATAAATTAATAATTAATAATAATAACAGATAAATAAATAAAAAAAAAGCTCCTTTTCAGATAAAACCAAACACGGTCGTCTCCCACGGAATTCATTCCTCTCACTCTGAGATTTGTTCTTGGTTTCTACGCAGAGTCCCTGTTTCGTTTTGTTGATACTCATAGTAATAGTATTCAGAAGAATATATATGGTGATTCTTCACAGTTCGATCACTGCTTGGATCGATCACTTTCTCGCTTGCATGGGGTAAGTCATCGATTTTAATTCTCTCTCTCTTTTTTTTAAAATAATTTATCAGTAATTACTTATACGTTTTGATTGAAACTGAACAAGCTGTTTTGATATTCGTCAAGAGCAATACAATCAGACATGAGTACTAAATTATTGGATTTTGTTTTCTTTATATTGAGCGTGCTTACTGACTCGGTCGTTGGACTTTAACATATAGCTGCTTTGATAGTGTGCTGATGGATATTAATATTTATTTTACTTTACCGTTTATGGAATGAACAATTTTAAGTTTGTTTGAGGAAATAATTAACAAGTGCAATCAAGCAACGAAACTATGAGGTGTGATCCTACTTTTCTATTTATTCAAGATTTCTTATCAGAAATGTTGAATGGTCATGAGAAGGAAAAAAAATCTCCAGTAAACTATGAGTTCGTTAGGACTGCATTGTTTTTTCCCTTTTCTTTTTATGCTCTGATGAAAGAAAATTATGGTACAAATGTTTTTGATTGAAAAGAAGAAACGTTAAACAAGAGAATAGGACTTGAGGAAGTTATGGATTTCTTTGGGCTGAAGTACAAAGTATTCGCGAATTTAGGTTGCTGGAGTGCTACTACCACTTCATTTTCCTATTCTTGTCTTGTGAGAAGTCTTTAAACGCTTGGTAAAATCTAGAAGTTGTTGCACTCTATTCCAACTGATGCGATTCCATATGTTTTGCCTCTTAATACATTTGACTCCTGAATTCTCTTTGGAAGAAGCTTGATAGCAAATTTGCTGTCAGTTGCCGCAATTTCCTTGTTCTCAGGCATATATTACATACGTGAGCTCTTTTGAGTAAATTGGAGAATTTCCTGGGTCTTGATGTTATTGAGGCCTTTTCAAACTGTTTTCTGTGGTGCTTCCTTGAGAAAGTAATTAATTATCCCCATTAGTAGTGCATGTAGCTGCCTGTCATTGGATGGACTTACCTACAATCAGCCAAGCACTTTGAAGTTTAATACCATGAGGAGCTCATTCAAGGAGGACAAGAGAGTCTTGGCCTCCCATTTGGAATAAGCGAACCAGTGGCAAAAGATTTTGTTCAGTTGTAGTTAATCTGTTCCTTTTATTCCTATGAGAAGTGATATTCTGAACCAAATGTCTTGCATTTCAAGTTTACATGCTAAGCAATCCCTTAACTCGTCCAATATCAAATTTCATGTCTGAAAATGTGGAAAGAGTAGAGGATTTATGATTCATATCAACGTTATTCCTCCCTTTCTTCATCACAAAAGAAAACAATAACTGTTAATTGTTTCAAATATTCTTTGGTCTTCATTCAGAGTTGCTGACCTTTTCCTTTCGTTGTTTGAATGATCCTAATCCTCCCTATAGTCCTGGTGAACTGTCAGTCTCAAAGTAATTCCTTGGCACTTTACTTTTTTACTTGAAATTTCAATAGACCAGTCCGTGAATTACAATGTCATTTCTGCCCTTACTCTCTAAAATGGTTTGTACTTACTTTTTGCATCTCAAACTATATATTCTTTCTTCTACCAAGAATAGTTGTTAAACTGCTCCTGCTGCCCTCCATTGTGTGATACTTCTGATGCTGTATTTGACACAGCTATTGAGTTCAAGTTACATATTTGTGTTCTAATTTGAAACAAACAAAAGGGGAACGTGTTGATGACAACTGCGTGGTTTTTTAGAATGCCACCAATATTCAGTATGGTCTGAATTCTGTATTGATTTTCTGCTGGTTTTGTGTCTGGCAATGTGTTTAACCTGGTTTGTAACAGAGCAGTGGTTGTTTTGGGTGCTGCACTAAGTCCACACCAATTATTGCTGTGGATGAGCCATCAAAGGGATTGAGAATTCAGGGGCGGACAGTGAAAAAGCCTAGCATATCAGATGATTTTTGGAGCACAAGCACATGTGATATGGAAAACAGTGCAGTTCAGTCTCAAAGAAGTCTTTCATCTATCAGCACATCAAACCAGACCCTAAATCACTTCATTGGAACTACTGGCACCAGCAGCCATTCTGATTTTGTTAATCATGGCAAGTTCTGGTCTTATTTTATCTTTAATTTTCTGATCAATTGCTAGGAAAATATGGCTTGCCAAGTGTGTTGCATTGCAACTGTTGTATCTTTATTTTATCATTGCATACACGAGTTTATGAAATTTTCATCAGTTTTCTGAATTTGAGTGCTCTAATTAATTGACACTGGTTCATGGTGTTTTAATCACAATAATGTTATTAATAGTGTTTTTGATCATGATATTTCTTATTCAGCTAGTTAGGTCGTATCATGATGCTGATATATTGTTAATTGCAGGTCTTCTTCTATGGAACCAGGGCAGACTTCAGTGGATGGAAAATAGTAAGACAAAGAATCGAACTCAACAAAGTTGGGAACCCAAATCAAGGTGTCTAACTTACTCCTTTTTCCATTCATTTGGCATTTAATTCTCAAGTTGCGATATGGTGATTCTATAGTTTTGACAGCTTCTACCTTTATCCATTGAAATCAGTACGTACTTATCTACTGGTTTTTTTAGTGAGCTTACTTTTTTGTTCTTGAGTAAATAATTTTGTTGGTTTATTGATGTTCTTGAGTAAATAATTTCGTTGGTTTATTGATTCTATGCCATACAATTCTGTAACCCATGGTAAATGTGTACTTCTTTGAAATGAATGAAGTGAGGGGAAATTCTCCTAGTAAAATATTGGAATGAACATGTGGTACAATGAAGAAAATGCTGTTCTGATCTGTGACTCTGTTTCCTCTTCGCAAGCAAATATTCTTGCGGGTGTTTTTACTTTTTTTTTTTCCTTAGATATGCTCAACATGTTTAACATTTTGTCTCTTTGCAGTTGGCCTGCAACTTATGAAAGTTTACTTGGGACCAAAAATCCTTTTCCTAGGCCCATCCCTCTCTCTGTAAGTTTCTGTGCAAGGTGGTGTTTTACCAATTTTGTTACTTATATTTATATATTTTTCTTCTAATGGGCTGGGGTGTAGGGATAATTCCCTCCCCCATTATACCTTCCGTCAGGGGTTGATGGCCAGTGGTAATTTTTTTTTTTTTTTTCAATTGCATGGAAAGCTAGCTGCATGCTTACCAGCTAATCGAAAATTTAACTGGCAGGAAATGGTTGATTTTCTGGTGGACGTATGGGAACACGAAGGATTGTATGATTGAGTAATTGTATTGAGAAAAATTGGTTGAGTTTTCCACATGTCAAGATTCCTTACATATCTTTGTTTGTTCTATGAGAATTCTGTAAATAGCTCTGGGGAACTGAAAGAATATTACTGATCAAGTGAAGGTTTCTGCTTCTGTAGTATTCCTTACTGGGGATGTTGACCGATCTTCTCCATTTTTTATGTACGTGCCCGATTGGAAATTTATGAGATATGAATGCTTGCTGTTTTTTTTAATTTATTTTTTTGTTTGTCCCTTGTCACTTCTTTTTCGTTGTTTCACTTCCAAAACCGCTAACTTTGTTCCCGGGCACTTTATCAATAAGCCAAAAAGATCACCGTCGATACCATGTTGTAAAGATCTATAATATCACTTGCACATTATAGTTATACAATAATTAGTTCACAGTTTATGTAGCTGCTGCGAGCGTGACATCTTACATACATCTTGTATAATATTATCATAGACTCCTTACCAATAATCCCAATGAAGTCATATTTGGACAATCAGTCCTGCTTTCCTTCCTTCTTAACTTTTAAAAAGGCGTTAGACATGTGTTAATATTTAAAATAAAAAGTTCAGATTTAATTTTAATAAAATTGACTTATTTACTATTTTAATCTGTTACAGTTAAAAATAAAAATTATTACTTTTTATTTCATTATCAAAAGTCACTATTAACTGTCATTATTAACCACCATCGAATGTCATGGATTATTAACAAACACCATTCATTTATAAAATCGTAAATACTATTGAAATCTTTATTGAATGTTCTATGTAACAGTAATATTATTATTTTTGTTTGAGTAACCGTTTGTTGTGAATCTGAAATTAAACATTTAGAACTAAAAAATTTAATTTTATATTTACATCAAATCGTTACTTAAATGAAAATAATAATAGTACTATTACATAGAGTATTCAACAAGAATTTCAATAGTATTTACAGTTTCTCAAATAAAAGTCGTTCGTTAGCAGTCAATGATGACTAGTGGTAAGTGATTATAATTAATAATAACTTTTGATAATTAGATAAAAAAATAATAATTTTTACTTTTAACTATAATAATAAATAAATAAAATTTATTACAATTAAATTTTAACCTTCTATTTTAAATATTAATACATGTCAACATCTGTTTGAGAGTTAAAAAGGTTGAGACGAGCAGAGGATACTGGTCTATGGTCTATGGACGGTGTCTATATAGTTGCTGAATATTTTCGTAGGAACTCAGTAGGGTATCTGTTAGATGTCGCTCGTTTTTATAAATTATTTGAGCTTTTATAGCGCCATGGTCATAAACAGACACAATACAAAGCAAGGAGGGAGAGAGAGTAATTAATGGAGTACCAGTCTATTGATTGATTGATCTGAGAATGAGGAGGAACAGCTTAGAAGCACGCACAAGAAGGTGTTACTCGGAGAATATCCCGATGTCAAGTGAAGACTTCATTGAAATGACGTTGCTTGATGGCTGCTTTCTCACTGAGGTCTTACGCCACCTTGGTCGAGACCAATATGTCTCAAAGCCGGACATAGATGACCTAATGTTCGGCAGGCCATGGTTAATTCCTATTCTTGAATTCTAACGGTGAGGAAACTTTGATCAAGCTGATTTTGGAATTCTTCACTCATTCTACAAGTCCGAATTTCTGAGATGCAGGCATTTACTGGACTTATTTTACTTGGGTCTTCTTCCATCGTTCTCAGTCAACTCTACCAGAGAAATACCGCCATTCTACGCATTCAATGCAATGCGTAACACAACTTAGGCGATCAGGAATCAAATTCAAACCAAGAGAAGCGGAAAGTTTTTTAGACATAAAATATGAGAAGCAGTTGCTCCAAATTCTATCACCATAGACGATATAACCAGTCCTGTGCTCATAAACTGTGTTGCCTTGGAACAATGTCAAGAGTATACAACGTCAAATACTTCTCAAACTATGTCTATTTCATGTATAGTCTCATCGGTCAACCAACAGATGTCGCATGCCTTGGCCTAGATAGAATCATTACAAATTTTACCCAAGATGACCAATACCTCGCAGATTTGTACAACGATCTTGGGGAAAATAGTCTCTTAAATATTAGAGAAAGATATTTCCAGGATGTGGAGGATTATTACAGCAGCTGCTGGGCAAGTATGATGCGTACCTATTTCAGCAGTCCATGGTTATTCATATCAGCCTTCTCTGCCTTTGTCCTGTTAATGCTTACTAGTACCGTACAAACTGTAATGCCTGTTCTAAGTTACAAGTCCTAGTTGAAAGTGTGGTCGCCCAGTTGTCATGGGCTAGACAACCTCGGACAAATAATATGCTTATGACATACGGTATACATTCAGCAGGTTGCGATGTAATAATGTTTGTCGAGTTGCAGAGTCATCTAGGGTCGACTTTGTACAATATAAGATGATATAGTATGAATGTCGTGTTTCTGTGCCTTGAACCCTGTTAGAGTTGCTGACTAGTTTTTTAGTTTGCTCCTTACCCTACGTCTGATTGAAACAAAATGGTGGGCCAAAACAGAAGGTCAACACTAACATGTTGGGCCTTTGGTGAATTTTGGTTCTAGTTTTTCTGTTATCATGTGTGTGAATGTATGTGTGTTCACTCTTGTTTCTTAACTGCTTACAGCTTGCTACTTCAATTTTGAATAAATTTATCTATGACCAATGACATCATTATATCTTCTTAATGTACAGTTAGGTATTTGAAAACATGCAAATACGACACGTTGATGCCAAAATTTTATCAAACGATAATCTTAGGATACTCATCGAAACTCAACAAACAACCACAATTTATTTGTATAGAAGGATCACCTACCAATTACTCCTTGGGTGTAGCTTAGGTGATCTGGATCGTTATTAAACTATGATTATTAATAACGATAAAGATCGTCAATGAGATTTTTCATTTCTAATCAAAATCTTTTAAAAATCTTTTAAAGTTAAAAAAAAAAATTCACTTACCAATTATAACAATAAAATTTACCTTCTAACAATAAAATTTTTTTAAAAGGTAAAATTATTTAAAATACTTTTATTTTATTTTAAAAATTTTATCTCTTCTTTAAAATAAAGTATTGAAATTTTGTCTATCAAAATAATTACACAATTTTTCTTAAAAATTTTTCTGACCATCAAAAAATTAATAAATTTTTGTTAAAAATTTCACTTATAAAAATTTTATTCATAAAAAGTTTACATCAAAGCGCTACTTAAAAAATTGTAGTAAATGAATCCTAAAACTCACTTCCTTTTCTTTCATCTATTCTCGGAGATGGAGTGCAATGTTATAATTTAACTGTTTGAACAATATATCCTTAGCTTTATTTGTAAAGGAAAATTAACATATATCTCCTTTAATGTTTAAAAACCTATATATAAATTAAAGGTTTGAGAAAATTCGGATTATTATTAAATTCCTCTCCTGAAGTTTGGGATTGTATTATTTAGATAGAAAATTTGAGGAATGTATCAAAAACCCCCCATTGACTGCTAGTCAACTAATCTTAAATGATATGTTTACTCAAATGCTCTTAATCTTTAAGTTTTATATTATTTAATTAATTTTAAAAACCTTTTTAATTTCAAAGGTTTGGTCTAATATCCTTATAAATCCTAGTAATTTCAAAAATATTCCTATAAGTCCCAATAAAATAATAATTATATTCTTATATAATAATTTTTATTTAAAAAATTTAAAAATAACTAATAAATTTCTAAAATTTGACAAAATGTAATATATTTATGTAAAATAACAAATATTATTTTAATAATACATTAGTAAAATAATTATATTGTAGTTATTTGTAATAAATTAAATAAAAATAAGTTACACATTTGCAATTAAAAATTAAATAGAAATAAGTATTAAATATTTTAGATTTATAAAATTTGTTTATCTTACAAAATATCTATAATAAATATTTATGACTATATTATAATTTAAATAAAATATATATACATATTTAAAATACAAATAAAATAATAAAAATAAATATCAATGAAAATGAATAAATTTATAATACATTAATAAATATTTATATTATCAATATACTATAAAAATAATAATATTATTTATTTAATTAATGTATTTTATATTATTAAATATATTGCATTTTATCAAAATTTTAAAGATTTAATAGCTATTTTAATTATATAAGGGTAAAATATAATATATATATATGAAAAATATGTTAATCAAAATATTATTTTAATAATATATTAATAAAACAATTATTTAAGAAGAATAACAGATAAATCTTTAAAATAATATTGTTATTTATTTTTTTTCTAAATAATATTATTTTATAAAGGCATAATTATCATTTTATAATAAATTAAGACTTTTAAAATTATTTTTAAAATTACTTAGGACTTGTAAGGAGATTATACCAAAGATTAAAATAACTTTCACAATTAATTAATTAATTAACATGAAATTTAAAGATTTGGAGCATTTTAGCAAATATGTCATTTGTGGTTAGTTGACTAATAGTTAATGGAAGATTTTTGATACATTCCTCAAATTTTTTATCTAATTGATACAATATCAAACTTTAAGGGAGGAATTTGATAATAATTCGAGAAAACTCACACATATCTCTCATTGATCTTCAATTGAACATTTATTTTTGTTAAAAAGAGTAAAATATCTTTAAGATTTAACTCCAAGTAAAAAAAAAAGAAGAAAAATTAAATACTTAAAAAATTTTGAATTAATTTGAGTGTATATATATATTTAAAATATAAATAAAATAATACAGATAAAATATAAATGAAAAATAAAATAAAAAATTTGTAATATATTAATAAATATTCATATTATCAGTGTGCTGTAAAATAATAATATTATTTAATTAATAATATGTTTTACATATTATATTTTATCAAAATTTAAATATTTATTAGTTATTTTTCTTAAATAACTATTATTATATAGGAGTATAATTATTATTTTTTAATAAATTGAAACTTTTATAAATATTTTTAAAACTAATATAACTAATAAGAGTATTAAACGAAATTTTTAGATTAAAAGTAATTTTACCAAAAGAAAAATCAATTATCGTGTATTTGAAGAAAATCATTATTTTACTAAAATGCCTATAAATTTAACAGTGAACTAACAATTAATCATAGTCAACTAATAATCAAGGAAAATATGTGTGAATTTTTCAAACTTTTCATTTATGTGTGGGTTTCTCAAACCTTAGAGAAAGTATACCCTAATTTTCATATTTGTAAATCTCAATTTTAACTTTTAAACTTTCCCTTTTACTTTTCTTTGTTTTTTTTTTCTTTTTGTGGAAAGGAAATATTCATTTCATTGACCCCACGAGTGATTCGCAAATACCAGAATAGATCAAATCACAAGTAAATTTTAACTCTAATATTTAAATCAAGTTACATACGAAACACCATTGGAAACATACAGAAGAACATAGAGAGAAAAGTGTGCACTTGCATACTACTTTAGAAACGACAATGCACACACCATGAGCTTGAGCTTGAGCTTGCTAGAACCTTCTTTTTGGCTCTTTCATCTTGTACTCCACCTCCATTATTGGTTAATCTTAAAAATAAGAATCCAAGCATAAAGATCTGACTTATGGAACCTTTAGCTTCAAAAGAGATATATTTCGTAAATTAACATATTTTGATATGTTGGAACTTTGATAACCCAAAAGCAATATATTTTAAAGAAACAAACAAACACTAACACAAATCTAATCTAAATCTGGTCGGAACAAAGACTGTCATGGATTTAGATATAGAAGGAAATTGCTTAATCTTGAAAAAGAAGCACAAAATATTATACAGAGAGCTAGGTTCCACTGGAAAAGTGCTAGTTGCGACCCCTTCTGGTGGATGAAGTTTGAGGATTTGGTGGTGAGTTGTTGGGGGAGAAAGAAGATTTTTGGGCTTCGCCTTACACATGGACTTTCTCTAACTAGGCCTTGTCATTTTCAGGTAGAGAAGGAATGACCAAACAACCGGTGTTGATAATCAAAGATGCATTGTGCTGGACAAATTAACCTTTGTTAAACATAAATTAAGAACGCTATTTTCTGGGGTCGTTGATTAGCTCCCTCTCAACGTTTGGTGTTCTTTTATAACCCGGTAATGAATGGCATAATTGGAAGGTACAACCTATTTAGGCCTGGACCCTGGACCGCCTGGTTGAGAAAATAATCTCTAGTCTCTAATTCAGTTTAGGTAGAAAATAATCTCTCTTCACAAATGAAATTGACAATTAACTTAAAAATTGGCAAATCAAGCAATCCAAAACAGGTTCTCGTGCTTAAATTTTCCCTATATATTCAATATTCTAGGAAGCTTAGGCTTCATTGATAGATAAATTGATTGAGCAGGCAGCGGTGACAACTGCTGTATCATATCGACAAATTTCTTTGACAAAAGGACTGGAATCCGAGAGACTAATGTTTTTATTAATGTACATGCTAGTATAGGTCGTTTATTGGGGGGTTAGTAGAACCAATCCTTTTCTTTCCTCCTCATTTTCGTGTTGTTTAGAACTAATATTGGCGGCATATAAGCTTTCTCCTCCAACAGCAGGTCCAAGCCAAATAAATCCTCGGCTGCGTTCGGTTCAATGAAACATTGTATTTTGTGATAGGTAAGTAAGGGGTGGTTGATGAATAATTGAATATTCATGCACCTTTTTAGCAATTCATCCCACGTGTCCGACCACGCGTCAGCTAAGCTTGCAAAAAACAAATTATGCAAATTAAGAATTAATCTGCTCTGCAGCTTCACCAAATGAATCCCGCCTCACTCCTTGAATCTTCGCAACACGACCATATTCAATTTGTCCGGGACCATTAATAATATATTATTAATTTTTATAAATATATAACATTGACCTGAGTCTGCTGCATGCATCGGCAGTCGCTGCTCCAGATTCATCAAATATTGCCCGTATTAATTATTTGCCTAAATCGGCATCGATTTTGCAGCACCTTAATTTGTTCACATTGGCTTGCTAGCTGGCTAGATGCTGCTAAATAACATGTTAACGTACCGTTATGAAATTAATAACAAGTCTCTCTCTCTCTCGATCGTTATGTGCTAATTAAATTTGAGATTGGTTGTGTTTATAAATGTAATTAATTCTTTAATTAGTGCTCATGCTCTGTAAATTCATGGGGTTAGATTTCTTGGCATGACAGCCCAACTTATTATCGCTATATATATTCATCCTCTTCATGATATATTTGGCTTTTAGAATGTTCTTTTGTTAAAATAAATAATTAAATGCATTTCTAGAAGTACTTTTTTTATTTTTATTTTTTCCTTCTTTCAAATCCCACCCACCTATGAGATCTTTTATTTTGGCCACGTTCATGTAGGAAAAGAAATTAAGATGGCCTAAAATTTTCCAGAACAAGTACTTCATCTCAGGCTAAGACTCTTTATGTATAATTTGAACCTGTCAAGCACTCCAAAAAAGAAATATTAATTGCTTGATTTCAGCGAGCAATAAACAAATCCTGCAATTTTGGATTCTACTAGCTAGAAAACAGATATTCATCCAAAATTATACATCCCTATTCAATGAATGTTCCAAAGCAATACCAAAATTCTTCAACTCGAATGTAAAAACCTTATAAAATGTATACATCCCCTAATTTTAATTTTTTTCAGGGAATCCGTATACACCTGGGTAGGGCTCAACAAACCATACTATTAAAATTCCAAAAAATTAAAAATAAAATGAAAGAAGAATTAATCTATTTACTTTTTTCTAATTAAACCCAAAAAAAAAAAAAAAAAAAAAACCTCTAATATGGATTGGATGGCCTACGGTTCGACCTTTTCTGGAGTGCTCACCGAATATATAATATTTCTACTTAATGAATTTGGAGTCATGATTTAGTCATTTTCCTGGAAATTAATGTGATCGATACCAACAAACTAAGAACAAATGCATGCATGCTCCTGGGCTTGGACTTAGACTTGAGAGTAGACACCATATACATGACATGGTTTTTACTGTCTCCCTTTTTCATTTTTTATTTTTTGGGTAATTTCCTTGCATTTTCCTTATGGCTGCTGGGTGATACGAGCCCCTTATTTGGTGAGAATTCAGAGAATGAGAAATGGAGCAACACACACACACACATATATATATATATATACATTATACATGTAATTTACAAGCAACGGGGAAGGAACGATATATACGTATATAACTGGATCTTCGATGGGACAAGGCTCCTGGAACCTTCTTTCATTCATTTCAGGAATTTTGTATGTATATAAGTCTATATTTGACGCAGTAATTGAGATTAGTCCATGTCCAGGACTTGCATCTACTTCAAATGTTTGTCCATTATTTGTTAATTAGTACCAGCTGGCTAGAGGATGTATTAGGAATATATATTATTAACTGTGCTTTAGGTAAAGAAGTTGGAAAATTGTATTTATAATTAACAATTTGGAATTGTTCAACTTGCAACATGATTGCCTTGTAGTTGTTAGTATAATAAAACCTTCTTGGCTTATATGATTAGTTTTTGACACCCATTTTTTCGTCTTGCCGTCACAAGAAATTAAAGCATTTATGATTGCTTCAATTCTATTCTAATACAAGTGGTGGGTTAAAGGTTTGGAAGCTAAAGTGAATAATTCGTGATATATAATTATTAATAAGTTTGTCATATAATAGTTCAAGTTGATTCTATATTTATTTTATTAAATTGAAAACTAAGGTCCAGAACATCGGAACAAATTAATAATATTAATTATTATTAAAGAGTTACTTATCCCGGAGAGAAATCGATAGACAAAGAACTCTAACCAAGATACAAGTGTACTTGAATATTAGATATTAAGAGCTGGCATTAGTAATCAACCAGAGTACTTGACATTTGGGTACAAATGCCAAGATTACATTGATAACTTTATACAATTATATTGTGCTACTACTATAAACTATGCCTTCTTTGTTTTTTCTCTAAGTTCATTAATTTTAATATTTAAATAAATATGTGAAATTCCCAAGAAATATATCTGTCATCAACCATTAATTAACCAATCTTGATAGACATAAAATTAAAAAATTTAAAAAAAAAAAAAGGAATAAAGATAGAAAAAGAATTGGCGTTTAAAGAAAGAATTTCCATGAAATGTATGCATGTAAATAATTTGAATGACGAAATTCAGCCAATCAGATACTGAGACAAAGGGGGGTGGGAAGATGGGCAGGGGGGCTGCTTGAAAATGAAGTCCAAATCCAAGTCTGTAAAATGTTGCTTTTCCAATCCCACCCACCTTCTGATTCACATTTAAAATTGATGCCCACACCATACCATACCATACCACATATACAACACAGTAATAGTACTCACGAATTGCCCAACTACTATAAAACATATACATACATACACACGCACACACACACATACATACAAATGTATATGTTATCATGATCAACATCTCCACGCCAACTCATCATTCAATGCAATGTACTTCATTCATAATTCATTGTCTGCTTAATTTTAAATCCACAAAGCCACCAAAATTTAAATTGCCATTCATGCATACATGATCAATATATATATATATATATATATGCAACTGCATAAATACCATTACCATTACCATTACCATTACTGTTGTTACCACGTGTTTTATTATTATTTTCTTTGGGGCATTATTTGGACAGCAGGCAGCAGCAGAAGATATGGCACGCAGTCTCAGCAGGCCGACTTTAAAAGGGAATGGGTTCCCTCTCGATATTCTGCAACATGCATCAGATCTTTTCATTATCACTCCATCTTCACCTAATCTTATTTATATCTCAATATTGTAATTTGTAATATCATTATGATTAACGATTTTCATGAAATGAATCTAATTAAATCCATAAAAGTGCCCTTAATCAGGTGGCTTGGTGAAACATTACTATTATTATTATTATTATTATTATTATTATTATTAATTCATGCTTGTAAGTAAAGTTAGTATAGCTGCTCGATCAACACTAATTAATCGTAAATGTTAGTTAACATTTCCATCGGTCGGTAGAATTACATTACAGGTTTCATAAAATTAACATTTAACTTTTTTCCTTAATTAATTAATATCATAAATTAATTGTAATGGAGATTGAGTTTGAGTGCATGCCCAACAAAATTAGAAAATAGCCGGCCAAGTGCCAACCCAAGTGGATGAAAAGTAGTAGATTCAGTTAATTAGCTGTCATCTGTCATCTATCATCTATATTAATTGCTTGATATTTTTTCTTCTTCAAAAGATAAATAATAAAAGAGCACTGCACTCAATGACCATGCATAAAAATGGCTGAATTTAACCCCCACCATCCCCCCCACCAAAAAAATAAAAAAAAAAGGAACAACCTAATTGGAGCATAATTAGCTTCATGTGAATCGATCGGACTGTATTCGTTTCTCGAGAAATAATCTTAAATTTTGATTTATAAGGGGGGTCTATATGTCAACTATGGGATCATAATCTTGGCATAGTATTAGATACTCCAATAATGGAAATCAGGTGGCCACATGTGAGCCGCACATGCATCGATCACAAATAATTCGCCCATATATTTGTGAAGAATTATTCATATGATAGCCATGCCAATGAGAAATAACTTCCGCATGATGCAATACCTATCAATAAATAAATAAATAAATAGAGGTGAAAACCTTGTGACACAATTAATTTAATGGCGAATTGACAAAGTCTATATAAATATAATCTAGAGGTTTCAATGAATTGAAATCAATGAATCCATTGATTCTACCCATTTGTTATGATAAAGTTTTTAAATCTCATATTCATTCTTAGCCATATATACATTGGACCTACACACATATATGTATATTTATATATATAACTAGGTATATAAGGTTATATGCACACAACAACAACAACAACATCATCATCATCATCTTAATAAAAGTAATCAAATTCATTGCATACATTCTCCACTATTGTCCAAGAGAAGAGAACCCAAAAGGCTGTACATATACAATAGTAATATTACATAACCCATATGACATGGGTCCCTTTCCTTTTTCTATTCTGATTTATGCAACTCATTTAATGCAATGGTTTTTGGGTATTACAAGTCAAACCCAACAATTGTGACCCTGTGCTGCTCCATATTTGACCAGTACTGTTACTTGAATTAGACAATAGTATAACCAGCAGTTTGACTCCGTAATTCCACAGCTTAATTTCCAATTTCCAGCCAAATTACATAGACGAACAATTCATGTAACTGTAACTTGCTCTGCTTTCTAGATCAACTTGGCCTTTTCTTTTCTTTTACTGAGTCAATAATGAAAACTGCAATGCCATTGTCAGCTACAGGCCATGTGGGTGAACCTGTCTTCTTTCCAGAACACTGCCAACAGATTTAATTTAATGGGTGCTTAATTTGCTTAAGCTGAAGAGAAAAAGTGGAATTTATGAAAAATGAGTGGTTGGTATTGGTAAGTAGCTAATTTTCTTATTAATCATTTAATAAATATGATAAATGACATCGATTGGTTGGATTAATTGATAAATATGCCATTTTTTGAGATCAAATGCACAGGAAAGTGCTGAAAATTGTATGGTTCACAAATCACAATCTTGTGGGTATCTGCTGATCCGAAATTAATCAAACTACTGGCGCCCTGTCATGCTCTAACAAATATATATATATATATATATATATGTATATGTATGGCAATTTATGGCCAGTGGAGTGACTAGTTGTGTATATATATATATATATATATAATTTAATTAAAACCCCACAAAATTTCCAATTAATGAATAATTAAAGTGATTGAACTACTAATAAAATAGAAAGATTTGAGTTATATTATGTCCTAAAAAATATAATATAATACAATAATAATCTATTTAATATTAAATGTATATAATAAGTGGGGTTTGGTTGTGATGCAAATGGTAATAAAGTTGTCGTCTAGTAAAGTGTAACGATTCCCAAAGAGTTTTGCTGTCAATTGAAATTAAAACTCAGTAGTAGTGAGCAGTGGCCATGTACAATTAATCAACCAATATTATTACAACAACTTGTGCTCATATAATTCTTCTTCTGTCATTGCCACACAACTTGTGCTGTTTAATCCCCCCTTCCCTTCCCTTCCCTTCCCTTCTTTTGTCTCTTTTTACAAAAGTAAGTATCTCATCACTTTTTTTTTGTGCTCATAATTCTTCTTTTGGATAAACATTGCAAGACTCCCCATCATCTCATCTCTTGAATCAATGGATAATCAATTTGAATCCACATCATCATCATCAGAGCTATGTACCTTATTTCGTGGGTTGTAAATATATTTATTTATTTATTAAAGCATAAGTAGTGCCTTACTATTATTATATTACCTATTTAATTAAACTAAATTATATCATTTTCAAATTAAAATTTTACTTCTATAATATGTCATACCTTTTTCTTTTTCTTTTTTTTTTTTTTGCTATGAAAATTTTACACCAAAATCTTTGAAGTTAAAAATTTTTAAGAATTTTTTTGTAAAAATAAAACTCAATTCATAATAAACAAAAAATTTAAAATATCTCATTTAATTTTTACAATAATTTAATCAAATTTATTGTATTTATTTAAAGAATTATCATACACTATTACCTTTACATTGTAAAGTAAAAATTTTACTACGAAAGTTATATTTTTAACTTAAAACTTAAATATAATATTTTAAAATTCAATTAAAAAAAATTTAAATGTATAATAATAAATTCACATTTATCATATTTAATTTAATTTGGCAAAAAAAAAAAAAAAAAAAAAGAAAAAAAACACGAGGACGCGGTAATGGTTACGTGGAGAGAAAAGGTGGGTAGGTTGGAGAAAGCGGAGGGAAGAATAGAATAGAATAGAATTAGAAAAAACAAAAAAAACAAAAAAAAAAAAAAAAAAAAGGGAAGAAAAAGAGAAAGGAAAGCGAAAATTAAGGTGGAGATACATTGCATGTTGCTAAAGTTGATACAGAACTGCGTCAGTTAATGTATCTGAGCAAAAATTCTCAACACGACAACCCAACCCCTCTTTTCTCTCACCGCGACTTCATATAAAATAAAGCCTTCTCTTCTCTTCGCTGTTCAACTCACCCATACATTCTCACCGTCCTCTCTTCAACCACACCACCCTTTCTTTCCTCTCCTTCTTCTTTTTTTTTTGCCCTACTCGTTTAGGGTTTCTTCTCATGCCTTCAAGCTTTCAAGGACTACTTTATTTGATCATCTTCTTCGCGTTGTCGTTTTTGGTTGTCAGCTCTTGTGGAATTTTTTCTCTCCGGCGAGGGTTCTTCTCTGAAATTGTTCAACCATGCCTGCTCTTGTCAACTATTCTGGTATGTTTCTACTTTTAGCTTTCCCTTCTTCTTTTTTACTTTGAATATGTGGATTGATTTTGGGGTCTTGGCATGTTTAGATTTCATTTGGACTTCTGTTTAGGACGTTAGATGGATTTAATTGATGAAACCTTGAGCTTGATGTAGTATTTTTGTGGTATGGAAATTATCTTTGTTAGGTAATCAGCTGTTTTTTTTTCTTTTTTTTATGGTTTTCGCTTTATTGTCAATTAAGATTAATTGAGGAAGAGACCGATCTTAGGAATAAGTAATTAAATCAGTAGAAGACAGGAATTTATGTGTTATGGGTTTAGTTTTTTCCGAAGCAAACTTTGGAGATTGATATTTGTTGAATTTTCTTGAAGAGTAGTAGAACCTTACATGACTTATATTTTTTTACTTGGAAACTCTTAGCCAAAAAGAAAAATATGGTTTGCTTCTCAGAACGATTAAAATTTTATGTCATTTATAAGGTAACCAATTGCAAGCATCATCTGTTGTCTTGTTGGATTTCTGATTCTAATTTTGCTGAAGTGTTAGCTCATTTGAATTGTTGTTAATGGGCTTTGCAGGGGATGATGAATTCCATTCTGGGGGTCGCTTGTTTTCAATTGGTTCCCATGTGGATGTGTGCTGCCCTCCTTGTAAAAGGGCTCGCATTAGTGCTCCATTTGCCTTCAGTGGAAATGAGTTTGAGTTGGAAAATCAAACATCAATTGAAATTCTTCCTGATGAATGCCTCTTTGAGATCTTTAGACGCCTTCCTTGTGGTAAAGAGAGGAGTTCCGCTGCTTGTGTCTCCAAGAAGTGGCTTTTGCTATTGACCAGTATTCGCAAGGCTGAAATTTGCAACAGAGATGAGTCAGAAAATCTGGACAAGAACGTGGTTGCTTCAGTTTCTGATGATGTTGAAATGCACTCGTGTGATGAAGATGCTGATGGTTATCTTACAAGGTGCTTGGACGGGAAGAAAGCAACAGATTTGAGACTTGCTGCTATTGCTGTTGGAACTAGTGGCCATGGGGGGCTTGGAAAGCTTTCAATCCGAGGAAACAAATATACTTGTGGAGTCACCAACTTTGGTTTATCAGCAATAGCCCGTGGTTGCCCCTCTCTCAGGTCACTTTCCTTGTGGAATGTCCCTTCTGTTGGGGATGAAGGTCTTTTGGAGATAGCTAGAGAATGCCGTTTGTTGGAAAAGCTCGAACTCTGCCACTGCCCTTCAATTTCCAACAAGGGTTTGATTGCAGTTGCAGAGAACTGCCCTAATTTGACATCTTTGAACATTGAGTCATGTTCAAAGATTGGTAACGAGGGTCTGCAAGCTGTAGGAAAGTTCTGCCCTAAGCTACAGTGCATATCTATTAAGGACTGCCCTCTTGTTAGGGATCAGGGAATATCAAGTCTCTTGTCATCAGCTTCTTCTGTCCTCACGAAGGTTAAGCTTCAGGCCTTAAACATCACAGATTTCTCTCTGGCGGTGATTGGCCATTATGGCAAGGCTGTTACCAATCTTGTTCTAAGTGGTCTTCAAAGTGTGAGTGAGAAGGGCTTTTGGGTCATGGGTAATGCTCAGGGTTTGAAGAAATTGGTTTCTTTGACAATTGCTTCCTGTGGTGGTGTAACAGATGTGAGCCTAGAAGCTGTGGGGAAGGGCTGTGCCAATCTGAAGCAGATGTGCCTCCGCAAGTGTTGTTTTGTGTCCGACAATGGATTGGTGGCTTTTGCTAAAGCTGCTGGATCTCTTGAGATCCTACAATTGGAAGAGTGTAATAGGGTTAGCCAATCAGGGATTATTGGTGCCTTGTCCAACTGTGCAACCAACATAAAATCTCTAACCCTAGTGAAGTGTATGGGAATTAAGGACATGGGATCGGAAATGCCTATGCTCTCTCCTTGTAATTCTCTTAGGTCTATGTCCATACGAAACTGCCCTGGATTTGGAAATGCTAGCCTTGCAATGTTGGGGAAGTTGTGCCCTCAGCTTCAGCACATAGACTTGAGTGGGCTATATGGAATGACAGATGTTGGGATTTTCCCACTTTTGGAGAGTTGTGAAGCAGGACTTGTGAAAGTGAATCTTAGTGGCTGCTTGAATCTTACAGATGAGGTAGTTTTGGCCTTAACTAGGCTACATGGTGAAACCCTTGAACTGTTGAGTCTCGATGGTTGCAGAAAGATTACAGATGCAAGTTTGGTGGCAATTGCAGACAACTGTGTGTTCCTCAGTGATCTAGATGTGTCAAAGTGTGCAATCACTGATATTGGCATTGCTGCACTATCTCATGCAGAACAGCTCAGTTTGCAAGTCCTTTCCTTGTCAAGTTGTTCTGAAATATCAAACAAAAGCATGCCTTCCCTTAAAAAATTGGGCAAGACTTTAGTGGGACTCAATCTCCAAAACTGCAACTCAATTAGCAGCAGCACAGTTGCTCGGCTCGTGGAAAGTTTATGGAGATGTGATATTCTTGCCTAACCAGGCATGGAAATGGAATGTCTATCCCCTGAATCAAAAGAGTGCTTAAGAAACTGGATGGGGGACTATATGTGTATTTTGATTGGGTACAGTGGAAGAATTCTCTTAGTCAGTTTACATAGGTAGCAGCATTAAGCATAGTTTTTTGGCTCCTCAGGACAGTGGTGGGCCTGCAAGTAGTCAAGGACCAGCTTGGTGGTTTTCCAGGGAACTTAGGCAGATTACATATACATCCTTTTTTGCAGGCTTTCTTCTAATGGAAGCTTGTTGCAACTTTTTAGCCCCTCTTGACAGGAGGCTGTCTTGTTCAAGGCCATGTTTCCCCGAGAATACAGTTACCAAGTTGTGTTCAGTTTCCACTTGTGGGTTCTCCGTTTCTTATCTAGCCAAGTCATGGTTCTGTCTGCTGGACATTCAATGCCCAGTGTTTTAGCTTCAGTCATGCATTCCTACAACGGTGTTTTGGACTAAGCTTTCTTTATTTTCAGTCTGATGAAGTCTGTTTGAAATCAGTCCATGCTAGTTTGAGATTGTCCCTATTTAGGTGTTTGACACTTTTATTAGGGGTTGGGATCCTTTGTTTTCTTAAAGTCTTCAGTGTTTTGGTTGCTTTGGCAATTCTAGGTCGGGGCTCCTCGGATCGGCGGGCTTGGTTTTGGCAGTTCCATTTGGTCTGACGTCACAACCGTGTTTTTGTTTGTTTTTTTGTAACCGAGTCTTGAGATTTGCTGGCATCTCTTGTCTATGAATGTACACTACAGTGTTCTTCAATAATGAAATTTGATATTTGTCCTTTGGGTGTGATACAGTTCTCTTTAAGAAATGGATGTGATGAACGATTGGATTTTCTTACCAGTCACCATATTTAGACGAGTTTTTACTCTTCTAACGAAAATATTTGGTGCCTAAACAACGCCTACAGAATAATATCATGTCGGATGAAAATGCCCACTCATATGCATTGAGACAACCCGCTGATTAAAAGAAAAGCATGTCTTTGTTTTGGGAAATAAAAGCAGCATGGGAAATCTTGGGTTTGAAGGGAAGCTCTGGCAGTTCAGTTGAATGATGCGGCGGGGGTTGAAAATGCCAATGCTCCTGGCCTCAGCCCTAACATTGGTAGGAACTACTACATTATTCTTGCTTGTATTTCAACTTTACTTTTCGGAATCTTGAGGTACAGTTGGTTTCCATGAAATTTTCAATCAAGTCTTAAAACTATGTGAATCAGATTGTGCAAGCCCCATTATCGCTTTGCGCCTCTTCAAAAATGCCAATTTACACTGTTGGTTCCAATAGCCCCAGTTTGCCCTTCTCTGCTGTAAAATCCTGCAGTTGTCTATATTCATAAACTAATTGTTATAAAATTTTCAACATGCTGTTACCTTGCGACTTGAAAGAAAAACGTATTCGTGTGTAACAAAACCTCATAAACAATATCCAGACCAAGTCCTCTTTTCTTGATCTCCATCTTAAAAACAAAAGTCTGATTCTTTATGACAGCTTTTTGTTCAAAGATTCCCATCAGTCTTGATATTATCAAAAAATTGAAGTAAACAATGCTTTAAAATAAAAAAGAAAAAGAAAAGAAAACAGTCAGAACTGATTGAAAAACTTCAGCCACATTTGCCCCTGATGACAAAAGAAGGGTCTATATACCCTACACTACTCCTGCCTTATTTTTTCTCTCTCTTTTTTTCTTTTTTATAATTTTTGGACAGCAACAAAACAAGTTGGAATTGCTCATTGTTATGCCTTCCGGGAAATAATAATTGGAAGGCAAAGGAAAGTCAAATCAAATCAACTGGCAAAAAGATGAAAAACTGTAAGTCGAGTCGGTCCACACTGGTAGATTGAACTGAGTGTGTTACTATTTTCTGAAAAGAGTTTGAAAATCGAAGTCCTGCTCATGCTGTTGGGACCCCTTAAACTGAGAAAGATGCATTGTGTTTTTCGAACGAATCCATCATGTGGTAGATTTTCCCTTTTAACTGGCACCACCACTTTTACTCTCCCGATATGAGAATCCCAATTCTATTCCTTCACAAGCAACTTGAAATTCTCAAAATCTTACAGCAAATCTACGTCTTTGCTCTTTTTTTTTTATTTTATCACATACATTCACAGACAAGACTAATGGCTTCATCAAGACACACCCCAATTGGGCTAAAGAATAGTGTCGCCATCCTGCTCATCATTTCTTTCATGATTTTTTCTTTTATATCAGGTAAGTTAAAAAATGTATATACCCACCATAGTCTACATACTGCAGGCTAAAATATCTAGTAAAAACATATTTTGGAAAACTGGGTTCTATAACCTTTTTCTTTAAACAAAATTCTCGTTTGGTGCAGACGGCTCAGTGTTTTTAAGAGGAAGCGAGAGTGTGAAGCAAGTGAAAACGGTATTGGGTTCCAGGCCTCCAGAGTGTTTGAACAAGTGCTTGAATTGTAGACCATGTGTGGCTACTCTAGTGGTTCCTCCCCACCCTGTAAACCGAATCAAGGCGAAGTTGTCATCCTCTAAAGGAGACGATGAAAATTATTATCTGCTTTCATGGAGATGCAAATGTGGAAACAAGTTGTTTCATCCATGAAAATTGAAATGAGAGCCGATATAAAAATATGTATATACTCTTTTTTCTGCACGGTCTGTATGTAGATGGTAGCTATATAATATATAATGCAGAGAGTAGAGAGTCACGGTATTTGCATCCTCATAATTTTGAATAGGAAAAGAGAAGCACTTTCCGTCTCTTTAATGCCTCTTGATTGAACTATTTGGTACCAATATATCTGATCTTCCGAAGAATTTGAAGTGTGGATTGTTTTCTCATCAACTCGTTGGGTAGTTGTATAACATTGATCCAGGGAATGGGAATCGATATTCATAGCGTATGTATGTGATCATGATGGTGAATGAAAACCATGTATTTTTATCAACCTTGTTAAATTGTGATGATAATCAAGATTAATGGTGCATTATTATTGAAGTGATATTTCTCTTCTTTTAAAGGAATAGGTCAGAGAGATTCCATCAGAAAAAAAAGAAATACAGAGAGGACAGACCTTCTCCCCTCGACTATTTAATGCACCACATCATCACAGTTGGTGAAATCATTTTTTTTACAATTAACTTTCAGTACCGACGTCCAAAAGTGTAACCCTGAATAGATAATCCTCAACAAAATAAAGATATATCCCGACTTGCACACATACGTGTGTACATACTTATACATGTTAGTAAGATAAAGCTTCCCCACATACAAAAATGTTGGCAGTTCGGTGCTGCCCCTGTTCATTCTGCAAAATGTAGCGACTGAGGAAGTGATGTTACCGGTGATAGGAATTTTAACTTCGACAGGGTGGTGGGGGCAATTATTTAGCTCCGACAAATAGTTTTCTTTTGTCCTGAGCAAAAACTACAAGAAAGGAAGTCACTTGCACCTATAAAAGTGGCAGCTCACGATATATATAAATGATTACAATGATAAGTTGAAAATTGTAGAAACGCTATGGGTAGAACTACAGTATTGACTTTGTTAATGTAAAATGCTCCGTTGTTGACTAAACTTCTTCTTCGTTCTTATGACACTTTGTCATAACAATAATAACTTTGTTCCCACTCAGCAACCAGCATTTTGATTTTGGAGGCATGTATGCCAAATCAGACACCTTAGGCCCCTCGTTTGTATTCATTTCTCTCTTCGTTTCAAACCAAAAATAAAAAAAGTATCAAAGTTTAATTGTAGCACAAGAATTCCGATTTGTGTTCCAAAACAAATCTAAAACTTTACGTCAGACGATTCTAATTGAGCGTTCAAGAATTTACATCGGTAATCCTACCAACAACTCTTAAACCTTTTTTCGTGTTGCAATTGCATTCAATTCTTTATTTACGTTTCAGCATATATCATTCACATTTCTAGGCTCTAGCATGTGTTGCCATCGCCAACTTCTTTGATTTCTCTAGGATTACATTTTTTTGTCATTACTCATTTTGTTGTCCTACATTTTACAAATACCGGTTATTTACTAAAAATTTTAATCTGTTCACGTATTCAAACAACTGATATTTTTGGCATCAACACTGGTGATTCTTAGCTTAACACCTTAATTCTCGAACTTCCAGGAATGCATTCCCTTCACTGCTCCAAAGGGCACGGGCAGATTATGAAAAATCATTTAATATGTCCTTTCCCCGACGCTCCAAAAGTTCATCTATTTACATATGCCCCTTCAGTCTTTACTTCATCAGCTTATCGTAGCTCTGCAAGGATCACATTTAGTTAAAAGAATCCATAATGAAGAATATATGAAAAATTCCATATTGCCATACGAGACTTTTTTAGTGTGAGAAAACCGATCTACATTCCCCTATCACTCTTAACGCTCACTATGTCAGACGTGGACGCGACTTTGTAGTGTAAAAAGCCTCTAAATAGTCCCCACAGAGCCTATACCATTTACATGATTCAGAGATACAATTTTTTTTTTTTTTCCAATACCTGATAAGGAGATCATAATTACAAACAAAATTCACAAGTGAAGCAGACACAAGAATATTACACTAAGGCTTGTTTTTAAGGCCTCGTTCATCCAAGGTGAGAGGGTTTCCTTGGGCCTGTCTCCTGACTGATTTGCATCACACTCACAGTTACGGGATCAGCAAGTCCTTGTTCTAAGCAGATTGGAACCCTCCGTTGGCTTCCATATGATTTTTTCTAGTTTAGCACAGAAATTCTTGTAGAACTGCAAAAAGAAGCAATTGAAAGTAGTCAGACATTTAGTGTATTAGTATTGTAAGAACCAAAAAGTATCTATTCATAATCAAAGATCCAATACATTTTCAAGCAGTTTGTAATTTCTAGAACCAAAAGGTATTCTCTGCACAGTTTTAGTCAATCTAATTAGTCTCAAGAACCCAGGAAAGAGCAATTAATGCATGCTAACCTTGTGATATTCAAGAGTATCTCCAGCAGCCTTCCGAACATCAACCATGAAAAGAGATGGCGCAACTTCATAAACCTATGTATGAAAAACAATCAATAATAATGAGTACTCACACCAAAACCAAGGACTTTTTACAAGTAACAAAACAATATAGCAAAAACCAATTTTAGGAACATACCTCCAGAACAACAGCAAATTGTCCAGCCTTATTCGCAGATACTCCTTCCAGTCTGGTCTGGGGGTATTTCCAAGAAAAAAGATTAAAAGAAAAGAATAATGCAAATACAGTGCTTCTTTTGAATATCCAAGACAATACCCAAAGAAACAGAAGAATAAAATTTACTCGGGACAAATCTTAACTTCTTATCTCCTTTTTAAATAATTCTGTTAGTCGATAAAGGAGGAGCTGTATATTTATCGTGCAGTTGTTTACAGATTTTCTGAACTATTGGTCTGAAATTGACCAACATTAAAAGATACGAGCTGTTTACAAATTACTATTGAATACATTCCCCAAAACAAGAAATTATATATCAACATTAGAGCTCCAAAGTAAAGATACAAGATTTTGGAATTCATACCTTAAAATTACGAGTATGAACTTTAAGACCCATAGATTCTGCAACAGCTTCAATATTTGAAATTATGACTTTTGCTGGTTGGCAGGATACAAAACGTGTTTGCCTTTTAACAAAATCCTGAGAGAGAGAGAGAGAGTAAAGTGATTTTAAAATTTTCATCTTTGATTGTGAAACCAAAATAGATGACTGACAAAATAAATCAAGAAACAATTAGAACAAAGCAACTGCAATTCAGTACTGCAACAACAGTCCTGCAAAGCCCCCATTCTTCCTTCAGGCTTGCAAAGGGTAAATCTTGCATAGACTATTCTTTCTTCCTCAAGTTGGGAGCAGCTTTTCAATGTCTAGGAGCCAATTCAGCGGCATCTTCTCTTACGATATTTCTAGTTAGTGTTTAGTGGCTTAATTAGTATTCAATAAATTGCCATCGGATTGAATAAAAGTGAAACCTAACTTTCTCTCCTAAAGCTAACAAAGCAGGACTCTTCTTCTATCCTTTCTATCATTTGGTAGCAGTCCAAAGTTCTCTTTATATAAGAATAGAACACAGCAAAGACTTCACTCCCATAAGGAAGCAGGAGTTTATCCAACTTTTCTTATATACAGGATAGCACCATCACTTCCTATGTGGTTAGATTATAAATAATTTCCATTACTCTGGTTTTCTTAACCGATTTTTTATTTATAGTTACATTTCAGAGATTTTTTATTTATAGTTACATTTCAGATATCGTCTAGGTTAGCCACATATTTTACAAAATTGTGAGGTAAAACAGCTACCTTATTCTTAAATTAGCATTAACCTGCAGGCATTTCTTGTTTCCCAAGTCTAAAAGCTAATGCACCCTTCTCTAACCACAAAAGAACTTCCACCTTATGAACTGTTATGCAAAACCATGGTATCCACCTCATTATAACATTCAAACCTGAACTTTTTACAGTTAAAGCTTCCACCAGAACCAGGTTAAATAATGCAGAGCTTGAATGTCAGAAAAGCACTGCTACACTCAAATTTCCAAGATGAGGACTGAAAATAGCCAAGGTCTTCAAGTAAGTACAAATGAACCAGCAAAGCTTCTGTACTCCTGAACACATTACTGTACCTGTCGCCTGTCAAATAATGCTCCCAGATTCAAACCCTGGGATAGGGTAATCATCTCAAATGCGTTCATGATTAGAGGGCCCCTCTCTTTATTTTCTGACTGCTCAGCTACATACTGGTCCTGCAAAATAGCAACATTTCCAAATAAAGTGAAATTGCACTTGCCTAAAAAAATAACAGAGCAAAGACTTAAAGGGTAGGAACACAATCAGATGCACTGAACTTAACAAATACGAGTAACTAATAATATCTAATTGTGATGTCATGAAATGCACCACTATGTTAACTTTTATAAGAAGAACACTACACAGACAAAGAGTAACAACCAGAAACGACATAAGGAAACAAAACAAACCTCAATGTCCTCAAAAACTGCACGAACATCATCCAAATTCACTTCCTCTTCCTCTCTACATTTGACAGGTATATAGTTTTTACAAAACCATGGATCTTTTTTTATTCCTTCAATCCGAATACGCTGCATTAATAAGAAAACAAACAACAGAAAGTGAAGGAAAGATGAATATAAAGTGGATCCTTGACTCTGTTGGTTTGGGCATTCAAAGTCACGTCATGTCTTGCATCTCTCTAGGTGGTTAAGTTCTTCAACATACTTTAAAACACTGAAAATTAAATTACAGAAATATAAAAAGAGCAATCAACCAATAGACGGACAATTAGGAATCCTGTAATATTTTAACCACTAATTAACACCGCCTGTAAAAATTACTGATTTAGGATACTATAATAAATAGAATTCCTTGGAAGAGCAATTATGTTTGGCCATTTTGATCAACATATAAATCCTAACTTATATATGTGCTAGCAAAAGCTTTAGGATTAATTTGGACACTAAAAATTACAGCAAAGTGCATATAGAATAATTGCCACTCATAAAACCTGGTGGTTAATGTAAGACTACACATTTGTTCAACAGACTTATCTTTGAGGTAAGCATTTGGTGATTCAGTTTTGATAGTACTTGAACCCAATTGTCAGCAAACTACTTGGTGCAAACTTCAAAGTTCATATAATTAACCTCACACTGAAAAGCCTAGTGCATTGATGATAGCTAGGTTTTAATAGCATTCAAATATTGTCACGGAACACAAAACAAGGTTAAGGATTTGAGGAAATTCAAAATAATATGCTGTGGCATTCAAACACCAAACAAATACTTAACATAATTAAATAAAATTCTCACCGTTTTAGGATTCGGATCAAGTATCTTATGGATCAATGACTTAGCCCCAGGTGAAAACCAAAATGGACAAGCAAATTCTGCAGCATTTATCTACACAGCTATGAAGCAAATGGTTAGAGGCTACCCAATCATAATGATTTTGTACTAAATATTTGCAGGGGAAACAAAAGATCAAACGAGAGGTTTTGTAGCTTATGTTCCTCTACATTATAATGTTAGACACATGGTATCAGTGTTCGAATTGGATGCATATCCAAACCTTGAACACATGAAAATGGATAAAATTTATTAAAAAAGTGTATACAAAAAATAGATGAAACAAAATGTAACAATGGACAGAAATAGGCGTTTATTACAGTTTGAAGGGGAAGAGTCAAACAAAAGTATCTTTCCTACTTAATTTTAAGTAATACTCAATGGTGAAGAAATAGAATCAGTGTATAAGGAGGATTGCTTAATCCTGTTAACTCCCTACCAAGAAGCACTTAGAAAATCCACAGTTCATTCAAATTTGCCAAAGCAAATTGATGACAACTAACCTTTTTATACAAGGTTGGAAGGTCTGTCTCCTCAAATGGAAGATATCCAGCCATTAGGACAAAGAGAATTACCCCACATGACCACACATCAGCAGCAGAACCATCATAACCCTGGTAGCTAAGGACCTATTGGCAATAATTTAGTGCAAGAAAAAATTAGGCATATTAATGACTTTAATCAGGAGAGAAATGACGAAGAAACTTGCTTTCAGGATTAATTAAGTAATAACAACGCACATGACTCTCCACAAACAAGAATATTAATGATTTGTAAATTTTTATACCATGCTACTTCTACCTACATTGAAAAAATTCAATAACATGGAAACGGAGAATTATCAAGATAAAAAGGCAATCATGAATCTCAGCAATTAAAATCTGGTAATACAAATTGTACATATATATAGAAAAGTCCATGCCAGTAGCAAAGCATGGGAAACAATGTCACACATTTACTCCAAAATTTTGAAGTTTCTAAATGAGCGAATACCTCTGGTGCAACATAATTTGGGGTTCCACAAGTGGTATGAAGAAGTTCAACCCCCTATCAAGACAAGCAAACCATGAGAGAGAGAGGGAGAGAGAGAAAGAAGCAAACTTCTCATCAAAAGAAAAACACAGGTGAAGGACAAGCAGAACCAATAATACAGTAAAATTCAAGGGAATTCAAATAGAACACAGTTGTCCTTACTTGCTGGGGCAATGCACTCAATCCAAAGTCAGAAACCTTTAAATTTCCATAAGCATCAAGAAGAAGATTTTCAGGCTATACATGGAGAGAAAGAACATCAGTCAGGATTTGAGACCCAAACATGATGTCATGAAATCACATTTGCTAAAAGAATTCAATGACAAATATCTCAGTTCACCTTTAGGTCTCTGTGGTATACACCCTTACAGTGACAATGAGCAACTGCATCTATAAGCTGTTGAAAGTATCGCCTACACTCATTTTCAGGAAGTCTACCCTGGTGAACCTGCACGCACAGATAAAGTATAAAATAACTATTTTTGGAAAAACTATAAGAAAAATAAAATCCTCCTAATCAAAGTTGTAAATAAGCTAAGATTAGAGATCTGGGCAACAACTTGCTAATTAAAGAAAAGAAAAATCACTTTAAATTTATCCATTCATATTAAGTAAGAAAACAGAGATCATCAAGACAGTAATAGCCTTACAATTTTATCAAAGAGCTCTCCTCCAGTCACAAACTCGAGAATGATATATATCTTTGTCCGGCTTGCCAAAACCTAGAATTTATACGAGAATGGCAGGAAAAAGAAAGAAGCATGTCAACATTGATAACTTACTACGAAATCAAGCTTACAAAAATCATGAGGTACATCATGAAGGGTTCCAGCAGACCTCATGCAACCGAACTATGTTAGGGTGTCTAACAATCTTCATGATGGATATCTCTCTTTTAATCTGGAACCAAAGCAAAAAAAAAGAAAAAAAGTTGAATTATTAGGAAATAGGAAAATGAATAATGAACAACACAACTAGCAATATAATTCTTAAATATAAGTTCTTGTTAGATCAAGCATGTTGAGTGTTTATTGCACAAAGAGCCTTTCATTGAGCAGAAGGATGAAAGAGGAATAGTAAGAACCCAAGTAGTCAACAAACTCCTTTGTGACAGTAATGCTTCACTGTTTAATCACTTGAAACCAATCACCAAAAAATAGGGGCCAGAAGAAGAATGAGACTAAACAGCAATGAAATGGTAATGTCCATCATTTTGAGCATCATGTTGTACATTATCCAATTATTCATAACAAACTTAATGATTTTCTAGGAAAATAACGCACAATAAAATGCATGGGACAAACTAGTGCATATAACTACAAAGGTTGAATATTCTTAGTGGTAATTTGACAAAAACAATTCTCAATTTCTAAAATGGCAACATATAAAGCAAAACATTTGAATAAATTGGCAGCAATGCAGGCATGTATTGCTTAAACCTCTAAAGGTTATTTATATTCTTGTACTTCATTTCTTGTGACCTTTTGTTTTCGAAACACTAATGATCCATGTGCCCCCGATACCCATGTTCCAGTTACTATCAATATGTAAATTCAATAATAAACAATTTGGCGCAGCTCAATAAACACAATTGAGGCAAAAACCAACATTGAAACAATAAGTTGCCAACCTAGCAATCAATAAAGCAAAAGTAAAACTGAACAAAATTAAAATATATCTAAGCTAACCACAAGTAGGTTCAATTTACATCAAAACCTAATCAAGGGTTTTGAAGAGCAGTAACAGTTAAGTACCTGATCAACCATTTTGTGCTTAAGAATAGTACTTTTAGCCAAAATTTTCATCGCTACACTCTCTCCTGTTTCCCTGTTTTGAGCAAACTTAACCTTGGCAAAGGTTCCCTCGCCGATGGTTCGTCCAACCTCATACTTCCCCACCTTCCTCGTTCCCTTCTTCATGATTTCCTCAATACTCACATTTCCCAACAAAACGCCCCGTCTTCAGTTCCAAATTCTTAACTAGGTTCACGAAAGACTTGCAACACAGGGAAGAATCAACCAAAATAAATTCGACACATCCACCAAACAAACAAGAATAGATATAGATAATAAACTGAAATATTCACAAGTATAAGCTAAAATCAAGAACAATCAAAGCAAGAGAAGAACAGAATAGAACATGATGTTTACTCTGATTGTCCGTTTGGCTGCGTAGAAGAAAGGCGAAAATTTGCAGACGCAAAAGTTTAACAATTGGTACAGATTCTGAGCAACTAAACAAAGCATCAAAGCGATTCGAGATTAGAAGAAAATTGACGCACAATCGTTTTCATTTTCATTTTAGAGAATATTCGGGCGAAATTCTTACCGCGAAGTTGAAAACAGTGTCGTAGAGAAATGTAATTCCGTAGCTCCGGCGAAAAGTACCGGTTAACGCAGCTGGGCTTTTGAGGTAACTTGCGTAAAATGATCGACACGAATTGTAGTAAATCACGAACAGACACGAGTGTACGGTTATTTTATTTTTAGAAAATAATTTTATTAACTAATATTTAAATTTTTATTTTTTTATTAAAATATATTCAATAATACTTTTTCCAGCAATGTTTTAATCCAATTTTTTCAGAATTCTAAAAGTCATCTTTTGCTGAAGGAAACCTTTTTGGTCTGTTTTTATTAATAACCAACCCTTTGTACTGGTTTAAATAATTACAAATATTTATATGAAAAAATTAGTGTGTTTGGTTGTAAATAAACTAGTAACAACAACAATTATTATTATTATTATTATTATTATTATTATTATTATTATTATTATTTATTATTATCATCAAATTTTTATTGAGTTGTTAAAATACATTCAAATTTGGGAATAAATGGACAGTTAAATTTTGGCTCATAGGCTCACGAGAAATATAGGAATCTTTCATTTGTTAAAATAAAATTTCCTCTAAAGTTAAAAGTGATTATATGATAAAATATTTTTATAGAAGCATAACCTTTTATTTACTATGCAACGCATTTTTGTGCTGCAGTATGACTTTCTATTTATAAAATAAATTATATTAATCATGAGCTTACTAATTTGTTGGTGATATATTACTAATACAGAGACGTACGTTTCGTTTTATAAGAATAATGTTATACATCTCAAATTTTTATTATAATTTTTCATGTATATAATACAATATTTATAAAGTGAGTGAAAAATTTTCAAGATCATTTATCATAATATTTTATAATTCATTTAATAAATGTTATACCACTTGAGATGAAAATTTAAAATTTTAAAATAAAAATATGAGACATTCGGATTATTATTATTATTATATTATTACTCAATCTCACAATCACCCTATCTTTTGAACTACCTAAATTTTTTTACATTAATTTAAAATATATTTATAAAGATAACTATATTTATGAAAATATAAATAAAATGATTTATATTAGCGTGTATAAATATAGAATGTTATAAAAATAATTTAAGTTGACATTGATTTAATGGATTATTTTGATGCTTGAAAAAAGAAAGAGTCTCAAATTGTTTAAAGTTTGTAAGCATAAACATCGGTTTGTCTGGAATTAATGGGATAAAATTATAATATCTTTGACTAATAGATGCATTAGTTAAATTAATCAAATAGATGTAATGTGTTTTAAGTTAATTAATTAAAATTGATGTGACATTAATCCGTCAATTTGGCATACTTCACTTTCTAACAATTTCGCCAAGAGGTTGTAGCTTTTTTCAATCAAGAAAATGATGATATCAATATCGTCATGCTGATATTTTTCAATGATAAGAACGCCACAACCATTTATTAAATATAAATTAAGATTTCAAAAATTAAATTAAATGTAAGCATGTGTTTCTTTGTCGGGAGCGATATGTACACGACACCAGTAATATTTACGCTGTTGCCGTTCTTATCATTATTATTTTCTTCTTATTTATTTATTATTACTACTTCTAGTTTTATTATCATTATTATTTTTTTCTTATTTATTTATTTATTTATTTTATGATCAACAATACCCCTAGCCTTCTAAGTGTCCCATCGTTCTTATGTTGGGCCTTGTATTTGTCTTGGGCTTGGTTGCATAATCATATGAGATAATAGCCTTAAAGGCTACAAACTAGCTGAGATCTTATGACGAGACCACGAATTTTATAAGAAAATACGGACTAGTCGAATATAAATAAATTATCAATATAAACTCATTAATGCAAGTTAATATACACACATATTATATTTTTAATTTTATTTTCACCATTAAAACCGGATCATGTTATAGTCATCAATATGAGTGATTTTATAAGATAGGTTTACATCCTTAATATTGATGAATTTCAATAAATAAGATAATAGTCTTAAAGGCTACAAATTGGTTGAGATAATAGGATGAGACAACAAATTTTATAAAGAGATACCTACGTTATGAATATAAGTTATCAGCACAAACTCATTAATACAAGTTAATATATACACGCATAATGGTAGAAAGTAGTAGTCCTAAATGTTGTAAACTGATTGAGATATTAGGATGGGGCGACAAAATTTATAAAGAGATATTTATATTATATATATAAATTTTCAGTATAAACTCATTAATATACACACATTATATTTTTAATTTTAAATTCACCATTAAAATTGGGTTATATTATCTTAATTTATATGATGATTTTATAACATAGGTTTAGCCCGTTAATATTAATGAATTTCAATAGATGTTTTAAAACTCTGATCATATAAAAAATTCTATTTACTCTCTCACTCTCCAAAACTTTTGAAACTATCAAAATTAAAAACCATATCTATCATATTCATAAAACCAGTTACCAGGAGAACGTGGAAGAAGACTTCAAATAAATGAAGTATTTGTGTTGGCAAATGGCATCAAGATCGTTGAAAATCATTCATATTTATATATTTTAATTTATTCAAATTTTAAATAAAACAACGAACAGGATTGTCGTGTTGATCTGTAATTTTCAAAATTAGGATGCTTGAAATGAGGAATTTCAATCATTAGTAGTATTGCCGTGTAATTGGCGTCTGCACGAGAAGGAAATTAAAGACAATTAAATAGTTCCTGCAATTAATAATAAATTATCCTTCAAAAAATAATTAATATTAAATTAGAAATTGAAATTTGGGAGAGACGGTTAAGGAAGAACAGTGAAGAGAGAAACAAACCTGCAGCTGCATGTTTATTTTTTTGGCAGCCGTCTGCGAGTCCGTAAGCGATGAATTAGGACCACGTGGCTAATAGAAGTGAGGGCTATGTCGTTATATAATTCACCAATTTTCTTTTTTAAGTTGTAATTTCTAACTTCTTCTTTGTGTCAACTCCTTAATTGTAATTTACTAACTTCAGAATTACATTTAAAATTTTTGAAAATATAACAAAAACTAAAAAATTTATAATAGAAGAATTAAAAATACTTTAAAGGGTTGGAAATATACATGATTACAAACTAATGAGCTATAACAGGGGTCTACGAGTGAGATATGGGAGATGCTGAATTTTATTTTATGGATGAAACAACAATAGAGTTAAATATAAATATGCCCTTGTATAAATAATTTAGATTGTTTTATATATGATTACTATTAAAAATAGATTTTGCCCTCTAAAATTATACCTTAGTGTAAGTTAATCTTTTACATCCATGTAACCTTCAAGATTCAACGATCGAATGACCGGATTTTATCAAGTTATACTCTCAAATATAAAGCTCTAATTCATGTATATAGAATAAGAATGAAGACATTATCTCATGTTTTCTAATGATGGTTGGCAACTCTCGTTTTTACAATATAGAATATTATATTCATAGCATCATTAAAACCACATATTAATATTATAATAAAATTAAACATATTTTTTTAATATATTGTATTCCACAAAAGCAATCAAATGAGTAACGATAAAGTTGCTTGCAATATTAGATATGTGTTAATAGAATTACAAGTCGAATTAAATGACAAGTAAATTTATGCACCCCACTTGGCGGTAAAGACAAAATAAGTATTAAAAATGGAAAAAGAAATCACTGTTTTAGTGGTCAACAACATAAATAGTAAATACACGTTGAAAGAGAAAAACGAGAGAGAGAGAGAGAGATGCTCTTCTAATTACAATTGGAGGGTGTAAAGAAACAGAAAGATGTGATATTTGGATTAGGAGAAGAGAGTAGTGGGCTGAATTTGATTTTGATTTTGATTTTGATTTTGATTTTGATTTTGATACTATTATATGGTGCATGCATTTTTCATAATTTAGTCTCAAAATGCATTTTGAGGCTCGTATTTCTGCTGCCAGCTAATGTGGAATCTCATTCACACAACACAACTTGCTTAATTATAATACTTCAACTTCATCCCTGTTCACCCAAGTGGTCCATCTACATATGTAAAGATACTCTCTTCGTCTCCTACAATACACCTATCACAATCTCTCAATGTGTCTTTCTTATATCTGTATACATATATAACCAAAAATTAATAACTCTATATTTTTATTATTTTTTAAATAAAAATTAGATATAATAAAATATAATAAATATTTTATATTTATTATCTCAAAATTTTTATAATTTTTTCTAATTTTTTTAAATTTTTTTCTTTCTTCTCTCATAATTCATGAATATCTCTCTACTTTTTTTATTTGTTCAAATTTGAGTACCCTTTTATCACCCATTTTTTTCCACTGTATCATATTATCAACTTAACAACTTGTAAAAAAAAAAAAAAAAAAAACCTTAACACACTAATTAAAAAAATTCACTGATTAGAAAAAATTTTCATCAACCGTATAATGGATGAAATTACTCGGATATAGCCCGAGTAGCCATAGGAGCTAACTCCCCAATCTTTGATTCTTGTTGGTCGAGGCCAACAAGGATTATTTCTCACAAAACATGTGAGGAGTCCTCTCTCTAGTTGCATGAGAGAGATATCATTCTATGTAGGTGAAGATATTTAGACAATACTAGAATAAAATTTTATCAAAACTTCTAATAAATATTTAATATAATAGTAATAATTTGTATACATAATATTCTTTAAAAAAAAAATCATAAAACTGGTGTATTATAACAGTATTAGTAAATTTATTTATTAGGTATGTAAAAAAAATCTCACGTACTGAAAATCAAGCAGAAACGCCGTGGTTACAGGACAGGACGACGGCACCCTTGTTTTAGCAAGTTGCATTACTCACGACAAATTTTTTTTTTTTTTTTTTTTTTAAATGGAGTCCATAAAAATCTAACAGGACGGCGGCATCACCCCAGCAATCAGCACACCATTCAAACTGAACCGTTAATTGTCCAGCCGAAACGTAATGCTCAGGACTCACCCCACTTGATATCTCAACTACGGCGCACGCCTCACCGTTGAAGCTTCCCCATGGGCTCCACGTTCATGCTACAACACAGTTTCTATTGGCTCGGGCTACTTCGTACTGGGCCCACTATAGCCACATTCAGCCGCTCATGATAATATGCTGCTTTCGTTAATATCAGGAAACTCTCATACCACGGAAAGACGTTGCCCTTTCAGAGTCTCTCACTCTCAGGTTGCCCAGCCCTTTTGTGAAAGCGACGGGTGGGGGTGGGGGGCGCGTCACGTGGTTGGACTAAATCACCACCGTAAGAGTCCATTAGTTGTTAAATCGGACGGCGGATAAGGGTCCATGTCACGTGACAATGTTTTATGTAGGGCCCGCTGTTGTGGAATGTCAACCGTGTACTAGCTGTGTCCTCTGCACGAATGGAGATGTTCGATTAGAATTTGTTATGCCGTGTTTGGGAGACTCGAAGTGCTGCCGAGTGAATCAGAAAAGACCGCTTGCAATTCTCGTCTATTTGTTTATTTATCTATTTTCGGAGATACCCAACTAACTTTAAATCAAAATAATTAGCGGTTAAAAAAAAAAAAGCTCATTCATAAATAGTAATCATAATATTTTCTATTTTTGTCATATACCTAAAAATGTACCCTAAAAAAGTAATAAATACATTTGCTATAATTATTTATACATTTCTTAAAATGTCAATGATAAATTGGGTAATTTTTTTATTTTTTTTCTTAAAATGATAAAAAAAAATTTACCTCAACTGTTTATGAGGTGAAATAAAAGGAAATTAACATTTGGGAGTTGGGAAGGAAGTTTCTTATTAGGAAATGCTTTGTTTGAAAATGTTAAATATATAAAATTGTGACCGTACTTCTGGAAAGAATCTTCTAATACCCAAAATAGTTAAATACGTTTAAACACTTTAATAATAGCTGGAGGAGGCCAAATGACTCGCTATGAATCAAACATAGAAACCTATAATTAAACCACGTGCGTCACAGTCTCTAACGAACGGCCCAGATCTCAAGCCGTACTTCCCTCCTCTCTCTTGCTATAAAATATCGTGCAGTCTCTCTTCTTGCTCTCAGCCTGATCAAGGGCGTGGGAATTTCCTTTTCCGAATTCTTCAGCATTTCCTCTGAAAAAAAAAAAAATTACAAATACAAAAGAAATATATAAAAAGCAAAAATGCTTCTACGCAGCTCGTCAACTCCAATTCTGAATTCATGGATACCTTATTCGAAAGAACCATCTGCATCACCTGATGTTGAGATAGCACACCCAATTCCAAGAACCAAATCCATAACGTTAACAGCGGCTTCTTCTTCCCCGAGTGATTCATTGAAAAGTATGACGAGAGCGTGCTCCGAGACAGATCTACCGAGTCTCCCGTTGCCAAAGAAGAAACAGACGAACAAAATCCTGAGCGGGTTGGCCCTCGAAGAGAAAGAAGACGAGGTACAGACGGCGTCATTTGATGGTGGTCTGTTTTCAGATTCTGGGTTGGCAAATCAAGGGTGTGAGATTGGTGTTTTGGTGGGTGGTGGGATCTTTGGCGGTGGCGGGAATATGTGTGGCGGTGGTGGTGGATCGGACGGTGGAGATGGAGATGGAGGGTGGGGTTCTTGGGACTCATATAATCACGGGAATGATAATACTGATGTTTATTATCAGAAGATGATCGAGGCTCATCCTGGCAACCCCCTTCTTCTGAGCAATTACGCAAGATTTTTGAAAGAGGTAAATGTGTCAAGATTCTGTTTCTGTTACCAAGTTTCTCACTTTTTTTTAAAGGATATAATCGCAGTTGATTAAAATGAAAAAAAAAAAAAGGAGTAAGATGTTAGTGTTTTCTTCTGATTTCTATATCATGGAATTGTTTGGTTAATGCCTGGCGTTAAATATTTATCCGACAGTCAAAACGAGAATTTTTCTCAGAAAATATTATCTGTATGACGAGGTTAATTATTTCTTTGAGATGCAAGAAGTTGAAGGTTCTTGTCACTTGATAAATTGCATACTTAGTTCAAATTGAAAAGCCAAGACCTGAAGAATGTAATAATTGAATTATTTGCAATTTTTGAATCCTCTGTTCTGATGTATTTATTGATTGGGAAATGGATACAGGTTCGTGGGAATTTTGGGAAGGCTGAGGAGTACTGTGCCAGAGCGATTTTGGCGAATCCAACTGATGGTAATGTTTTGTCTATGTATGGGGATTTAATATGGCAGAATCACAAGGATGCTTCTCGAGCTGAAACTTATTTTGACCAAGCTGTTAAAGCTACTCCCGATGACTGGTGAGAATCAGTTTTGCATAGAGTTTAATTTGAATTATGATGATAGAATGCAAAGTCTTTCTGGTAGCTGTTATTGTTGGTTGTAAATTTTCTCTATCAATATCATTGTAGGATGTTTCCGAATTGATTTTGTATAATTTGATGGTGCAGTTATGTGCTAGCATCGCGTGCTCGATTTCTTTGGGACGCTGATGAAGAAGAAGAAGACGGGGGAGAAGAGACGGCTAAAACATCACAGGCTAGTTATTTTCATGGAAGGCCTCCATTACCCCCTAATATGGCTGCTGCTTATTAGTCTCTTTCTCCTCCTCCTTTCTAGATTCATAACTTAGATATAACGTTCCGACCTTTGTTCATATCCCTGCTTAATTTTTCTACAATTAATTTTCCCCTGCTGAGATGAGTTCTGTTAATCGATAGCTTCTCCTTTTTGAACCCTTATCATGTACATGGATAAATATATATGGAATGAAATTTTTGTTGAAATATCTCTCTATTTATTTAATTCATGACTGCATCCATCTCTTCTCACAAGTTCTGTTCTCTTTGACAAATTATAGGAATAGAATTAGTACTAATACTGAGGAACAAATGTAAACTTTGTTGTCTTGAAAACTTGAGCAGGCAGCCAATTTCTGTTTAGATGAACATGCAAACAACAATTGAAATAAACTCGTGAATTGGGCATGGTGTGTTAATGTTTGCCAACCAAACTATAAACTGCACAATTTCCACTGCAACATGTATTTCGCATGACATCAAGGATGTCAAATCTAAATTAGCAGTGTCAGGGGGTTCATCAACCACATATTTTTTCTTAACTTCGGCAAATCCTCGGTGGAATTGATCTTCTGTTGATTACGGCACTCAGAAGCACTTTTATCTCAATATATGATGGGATTTTTCTATTTGCCCTTTCTGTTTCTGGATCAATATTTATTCATAAAAGCGGAGTTGAGGAGAAGAATATTCGAAATGTTAGCAGCGATATCTTGGTTCGGTGAGCTTACAGCCAAATACAGACATTAGTTTTTCTTTCTAACACTAAATTATGGCGTTTACTAGCCAAAGCCTGTTCTAATATTGGTGTTAGTTGTGCAGAGTGATCTCATCAAACGCGAGAGTGCCAATGATGAACTTTAGCAAAATAAGAAAACGTGTTTAAAATACTGGAAAGTAGTTCAACCATCAGAATCATTAGAACTCCCAATTGAGTTTTGTTTTCTTAATCATAAATATTTTTATTGGCTTACTCAAGGCTCTCAAATTTCTAGTTTTAAAGCCTAACTAAAACTTAAATCATCCAAAGCCAACCAAGGACTGAACCACCAACCAACCCGATTCCCAGTGACAAAATCATTACAATCGCAGCTATTTCTGCCTCTGCAACTGGTACCATTTTGGGGGCGAGGATCATGACGAGACTTGTCAAATAACCATTAGTCAAACCAAGCATTGATGTTAGAAGTAGCACAGGTATTTCAGTTTTCAGCCACTTGTATCCATGGAGGCAGGCAGCAAAGAGAGGATAGAACGCAAGTCTGCCAACGCAAGCCCATGTGGCCTTTTTTATGCTTTTTGGAATATGTATTGCAGTCAAAGACTTCCCTGCAAAATCTGAAACGTTATAAACAGTGATTAGCAGGACAGGATACCAATCTCGAAGGAGCTTAGATTCCACGTTTTCACCAATGAATCCTGGAAAAATTGATAGAGTCACAACATATATAAGGAAAACTCCGAAAGCTGGCCATAATATTTTTTTGGCCACAGCACAAATTTTGGGCTTTGAGGAGAGTTCATCATTACTAAGAAGTCTATAGTGTTGCATAACTGGTAACTTGTTAAGCAAGTTGCAACCAAGACAGCAGCATAGTATGATAACCGTGCTGACTATAAAGTAGAAATGGGCACTAGTTCGGAGACCCTCTGGGGTCTGTGGGAGCGATGCCTTTGTTATAATCCTCAAGGTGGAAACTAGAACACCTGTTACAAAAGAAAATTCCTTGGGAATATTAATGATGACAAGCCATTGAAATTGAAAAGTTGCAACAGTAATCACTTGAGCTGGGTGCACAACATGGTTAGCTACTGCATCAACGGCTATATTACCGGTTTCATTAGGGTGTGGAAAAGGAACATGGCATAGGGCCTTTAATAATAAAAAGAATTGACCATTGGAAAGATGTCTAATACTATCATGACTCTCTTTGATCACAATATTTAGGATAAGTTGGTGGTAATTTAGCAGCAACAATAGGCCATATCATCTTTCAACAGGTTAGTTCGCTGTGGAATTAAGTGAGCACTATATTGACATCGTGCCGGAAAATAAAGATGGCAATTTGTGATCGGGAGACGTATAAGTGATGCCACTGCAGGGGATGAGTGCACTAATCTTACTATTTATAAGAGGGATCTTTCATTATATGGAAACAGTGAAAGTGAAAATATAGCTTCTGGATTCCTGGAAGTGCAAACTCTAGGCATTATTTTCGTGAACTGTAGCTAATATGTATTTTTAAACTCCTCCCAAAGGCCAAAAAGCAAAAGCATGCTCATTAGAGGCCTTATTCTTCCTCAAATTCTACCAAAAGTACTTTAAAAAAGTTCAATATTTCTATTGAAAAAGAAGCCACTGCCAACTTGGAAAATGGTTGATTTTTTTACAGTATGTTTTCATGCAAGTGCTTATCTTGTTTTATTGTTATGTTACTGTATGCTGAAAATTTCTGGTTTAATGAATCAAGAAATAATATTTTACCTGATGAAGCTGTTCCAGCAAAAACGGCTTGCATGTACTGTTTTGGAAGTTTCCCAGCTGATCCTATCAAGCTTCCACCTATCAAGCCATCAGCTAAACCACAAATCACAACTGATGCTACTGTCACGCCATACGCCCCATTTGATCCACTACTGCTCCAAGTCCAGTCTATGATTGGAGACACCAGTAGAGAGAGAGCAAACATAGAAAAACCTAAGTTCATTCTCAATTGATAACTCAGCTTGGAACTCCAGCCACCCCAACATATCACTAATAATAGAACCAGCAATGAAGAGCTCATGTAAGCTACAGAGAAAACCTTTTCAACATGCTTTGCCGGGTACAGATAACCAAAGTAATCAACTGCAGTTATGAAAGCATTCCATGGAAGCAAATTCCCGGCACCAAGAATGAAATGAATTACATAAGCAATCTTGTAGCAGTCTCTTGGCTCGGGTTGATCTCCAGCACCCTTCACGGCTTCCATTTTTAGCATTCTTGCAGAAATCTAATTATGTTCAAATAGGGTCGGTCGAAATATAAGCTTCATTTTAGCGGGGATGGAACAAACTGAGATGACTAGTTGAGTGGAAAGGCTATTACAAGCTGAGCTAGCTGATCAAGCAAAACTCTGCCTAACTGAGGTCTGAGCTTGTCAAGAACTATATATAGCGTGTACATTTATATGCAAACATGCTTCTATTCTTAAACAAGCTGATTTAGTCATGGAAATGAGCCAAAGCCATTTGGGTTAGCTGGCAGCTCTACTTACTAGGACCATGGATTTGATTGATGGGTTAGTATATTGGAATCAATGGGTCTCATGCCTGAACAAAATTTGTGCTGTGTGGGGACGGGCAATGGATGGGCGGCGTTTGAAGAAGTGGCTTTTCACTCAACTGCTACACATGGGGGTAAGAGTTTGCTGGCACTAATTGTCTAAGTTAGCTAGTAGACTAGAACCTTAGCAGAAGTACTTGTTACCAAGCGAATATCTTTATTCCTGATTTAATGGTTTACTTGGGTCCATTAGCTGTGACTCAGGCCACTTCTGTTTTCCCAATCACTTAAAGGGAGAAAAGGAAAAGCCAATGCGAATAACTAAATTGACAATATTTCTTAAGTCATAAAATTCTTTAAAAGCATTACAGAAAAATCTGTGCCGAGTCTTGACAAATGCCAGGGGTAAATGGTCCATTTAACCTTTGACGGATGCGGTTGGTTTTGCAACTGAGAGTGGCCAAAGTAGTTGTTCTTTTCATGAATGATGGCACGAAATGAAAGGAGAAGTTCCTTTTAATTCAGCGTGACAAACAAAGTAGCATTAACCATCCGCGTGCAGAACTTGATTCCATCCTGTAATGTCGAGAAATCTTTGCGAGCGACCTTGATCATTATCATGATCTTGACTCTTCCCCTGTTTGACATGTGTTATTTCGACTATCGGCTGCCACTAAATTATTCCTTTCTCACTCTCTTTTTTTATCTCCTTTTCCTTCTTCACTTTCTTGCTTTCTGAATCCCGCAATCAGCCACCAACCCATTGCCCCGGCAGTGGTTAGCTAAGTAAAATTTCAAAGATGTATTAACAGGAAAAGAAGAGTACATGCATATTGAACATAAATTTCATAGTGATTGCTTATGCCTAGATAGGAAAGTAGTCTCATTGATCTCGACAAAGACACAAGAGTCAGAGTGGCTTTAATACTATGTAGGCTTCTGCCAAAACAAATATTGTCTCCATTACAGGGCACCTTCCACTTTACAACAACTCGGAGCATGTCAACCTTTACTTTAAATTAAACCAGTCCAGGATCAATGACTTGTTGCCAATAGGAATCATTACACTAAAAACGTTTCCAGAAATGATAGAACCCGGATACTTTTGGGTTTTACACAATATATTATTGCCAACTCTACAAATTTGCCAAAATTCAATACTAGAGAGCATGCCAATCAAAGAAATGTCAAAACATGACATGATTTTATCGGTCGAATGTACATTTAGCGGTGTATGACATATGCATGCACTGTATGTATGAATGTAAAAGAAAGATGAAATTTAAATAGAAGAGAGATGTAGAAAGGCATGATGAGGGTGAAGTTATTTTCTCTAACAGGGGAACGTGTGTAAGTTAGTGTCGGTTCAGGATTCCTTTTTGGGTATTGGGGAATTTTGTTTTGCTTCTTGTCTGCGTTAGCAGTTACTAACAAGTTTTCTTTCAAAGGCAGTAGGAAGTTAGTTACTTCAAAATCAAGTATGGCAGTGGAAAATGTATTTATTTACAACACTAAGTTACAACGATTTGAGATAACTAATGTGTTTCTTTGTTGATAACAAGTTACTTTCATCATTTCAACATATGATATGTAACATATCTTATTCACAGATTTTATTACACGTTTGGTTGCTTCTCTTTGAAATAATATCTTTTTTCTTCGATTGGTTAAAACATTTTTTCAGAAATATTATCAATATCTCTATTCTTGAGAATAATTGCTACTATTTTTAATATTTTCATAAACTAATCTGCATAATCAAATACGAAAAACGAAAATATTTTTTTTTTGGTTAAATTCTTAAAAAAGGTAAACTAAACAGTGTATCTTGTTCTTGTAAATTGCAGTTCTACTTATTAGAAATTGGTTTACATTATATTATTAGAGAAATAAATTATTCACATTACAATAAGTTTTATGTTCAGGTGATATTTATCTGATTATTTTTATAATTTTAATTATATCAATAAAGTGTAACCGTATCGCACATCTAAATGTGAAGTTGTCTTAACACAAATAAAAATGTACCCTGTAGAGGGGAGAGATTTTTTTAGTAATGTTAATTTTTTATAACACTAATAATTTGTGAGGTGTGAGCATTAATTTTCTGTGATATTTGAATTGACAGCACATTTTTATCTCTTTTTTTTATATTATATGCACGTATATCAATATTATATTAAAAATTTATTAAAATTTTAAATTAAATCGTGTATGATATTGTCTGAAAATTTTTATTCAATATTACATGTACAACTATCACTCAATATTATATATACAACTATTAATATTACATTAAAAATTTATTGAAATTTTACATTAGATCATATGTGATACTGTTTAAAATTTTTTACGCAATATAAATAATACCTTACCTTTATATGTAAGAAAGAATTTACTCGTAAACTAATATAATAGACTGTATATTTATAGTGGGTATTATTTTTTACACCCAATGGTGAAAAAATTACCCCATTCCCTCTGAAGTCCAAAGTGGAGTCCAGACCTCTAATGGCTTACATTTTTATCGATTTGAAAAAATATATATATATATATTTTGAAATATATTATATAAAATATCTATAAAATAAAAATAATAGAAGACGACAAGAAGTCAACAAGCCCACGTTTTTTATTAATTTCAACCGCCTGTAACTGCACATTACCCAGGTTTCTGTGTTAACTCTCTGGTCAATGAAGTGGCATTGTGGTTTGTGAACCCAAATCAGCCATTTCTAGTACTATTCTGTCAATTTAATTCTTTTCTAAAGCACCATTAATCACCTACTTGTTTTTTTTTTTCTTGTTTTGTTTTTACCCGCTGCAGTAGTATTATAAGGGGTACAAATTTAGATATTTTATCCATTTTGAGAGAGAAAAGAGAGAGGCCATCCACTGCGAAGGACGCCCAATGGCGGTCTTTTTGATCTGATGCTCTCATTCCCTTTACTCTGGTAAGTGAAAGTTGCTATAAGCTATGTTTTTTTTCGCTAAAATCTGCTTCATTTTTGTGTGTGGGTGGATCTTTTTCTGTAGTAACAGTGAAGGCGCTAATGTATGGAGGTATAGTGTTCTCCTCTTGGCTTTTAGAATTAGGAGAAAAGGATTTTGAATTTTGGTGGCTTTTGTGGTTTGTTTTCAATTTTTTGATGAGTTCCTTGTCGTTCCTTGATGCAAAGGCTGTGTGTGTTTTGATTGTTAGTTTCGCTGAGAGACGTTGTGGTCTCTCGCTGGTGATGATGGTGCTCTAACTTTGTAATCTTATTACTAATGTAAAATAGCTTTTCAACTGTGCAATTTGGATTATGGTTTCGTTGGCAAATGTCTATCGTCATAGTGTTAATCTGCGTTTGTTTTGTCCACAATGTCTGTCCGAATAAAACTGAATGTGATTTACACTATATGTCGCCAATGTTGTGTATTTTAATTGTTTTATATGGAAATGAATTTATAGCGTGCTGTTTAGTTGCCGAGATAGCATGGTACAAAAATATTTGTTTCTCTTATTGCTAGGAAATTATACTGCCTTGAGCCAAATGCAACTTTTGTTTCCGGATCTAACATCAAAGTTTTATTTCATAGTCAAAGGAGCATCGCCGAACTGATAAAAGAAAAAAGAAAGAAAAAGAAAGGGTTGAAAGACTTGTTTGCCCTTTTTTTTTCTCTTTTTTTTATTTATATGCCTAAAGTTTTCTCCTAAAGAGAATGACAGTTGTGACTTTGCTTTGCTGCTCTAGGTGGATTTAATTGTTACAGTGCAATGGATGCTACTGATCCCATAGCTGGAGATGTGATGAGCCACCAAAATGAGGCTCCTAACTCTGGTGTGGATGGTGAGACTATGGAAAAACTAAATACAGGTGATGACACTGTTATACTAAATGAAGGGCCCAATGAGAGTGCTAAAACAGTTGAGCTGGAAGCCAAGAGTGTAATTGTTGACAGTTTGGCTGAGAAAGATGAAGAGGAATCAACCCTCCAAGAGGAATTCATTGGTTTGGCTTCACATAAGGTGCAACAATTTTTAACTGCACATTCAGTTAACTTTTTTCCCTGATTTGTTATACATCTCAGCACTGTTTGTATTTTATAGGAATCAAGAGGTGAAGAAAGACATAATTCAGATAACTCCAAACAAGGTCTGGGTAGGGAAGTGACTGAGAAGACCTCGCGACCTAAGAGTGTAACAACTCTTGCGAAGAAGACCAAAGATGGGAAAATTGGGTCAATTACCTCAAAGCAGCCTCTTGCCATTGCAACTAATCGGAGGTTATCTAATGAAAGGAAGATTTCTGGTAGCATCAAAGGTCTTGATTCAGGCAGGCTGATAAAACCGGTATCTGCACTTAGTACCACTGATCTTTCCTTGGTAGCTAGTGTTCTCCCATTTTTAATTTTAATGAAGAATTAACCATGAGTACAGTCCTTTTATGGTTAATGATAATTTCTTTTAGTCTAAAAAATTAGGTTTACGGCATTACTGCTCAACTAATACTCCATATGTTCATTGGGCAGCAAACCAGAATGTCTTGTACACCATCAACTGCAACAACCACAACAAATGTCATAGGCCTAATGTAAGGATTCTTGTGCCTATTAGGCATGTTTTCTTCCTCATTTCCTGGTCCCAAGAATAATAGATTGTCAAAGAGGATGTAGATTTGAAGGGTGCATTGTTTTGTTTGTTCGAAATACCTTTGTTACTACACTTAGCGGAAACTTATTCTGGCAATTTTTATGTGAATATTGCTGTAGGGAAGAGGTGAGGCATCAAAAGCCTTTGAAACAGGGACCACCAGCTAAAGTTGAAGAAAGCACACGTTCTTCTCTGTATGTTCTCTAGCTTTGGATGTTTCTAATGTCAACAATCATATCTTTCTCTCAATCCATTTTTACCAAACAAATTTTTTCTCCTTAATGTTTCACAGAGGCCCTGAAGTGGTGGGTGCTAAACCTCAAAGAATGGGTGGTCTTCCTTCCTATGGTTTCAATTTTAAGTGTGATGAAAGAGCTGAGAAACGCAAAGAGGTTAGTTTCATTCTTATTTGCGCATTCATTCTGATTGTATCTTTTGTTGTTGTTGAAGAAAAATAAAATTATATTGAATCTCTCTTGAATTGTAAACTAAGTATATAGACATGCCTTTATATAGGCTGAAATAATAAAGTAACATAAAATATAAATCCTCATAAACTTTGGAACCCTTAACAAACTAGGAAAAACTAATAATAAATCTAATTTTAGTTCTGACAGTTGTCAATCGATCAACGTCAGATTTGACATTCGTTTGTTTACTTCTGGTTGGGCAGTTCTATGCGAAGCTTGAGGAGAAGATCCATGCAAAGGAAGTGGAGAGAACTACTATGCAAGCAAAAACCCAGGTTGTGCATTTACTTTACAAGTTAATGCTTGTCTGATTTTGATTTTTCTTGTATAAGTCTGTCCTTCGGCTGATTTTGATTTGATTGTTTTATAGGAAAATCAAGAAGCAGAGATTAAGGTGCTGAGGAAGAGCTTAATGTTTAAAGCTACCCCAATGCCTAGCTTCTATCGTGAACCTGCTCCACCTAAGGTGGAGTTGAAGAAGGTAACATGTCTTCAGTTCAAGTCTCTGTTTATTATTGTTATTCCCTTGTGTCATATAATGCAATTTCTACCATCACTGCGACTTTGGATTTCGTACAGATAGTAAAAATAATATTTTTACACTTCTCTTTTGCCTGCTGCATATCTTTTTATTTATTTAGCAAAGTATAATGATATTATAGTGATTACTCTTCAACTTCTTGCTACTTGCCCTCATCCCCTCTTCCCCAGAGTCAGCTTTAATCAGTTTTGGAGAACAAGATTATCCAGATCTCCACATGATCCAAATTTATGTGTCCCAACAATGATGACTACACCTTGTGTATCTCACTATGCATATTCAATCATTGAGATTTTGGAATATTTATGTTTGAATTATATCTTGATAATCTTGTTTTCCAAAACTTTGTCCCCGAAAGAAGTTGCTTCATTGATAGTGTGATTTATTTCGATATTTTCACCGATCAGCTTAATCTAGTGGAGATAAAAGTAGAGTTAATAGTTCAACTGATTTGTCACATAGGGTGACCTTATGCACTATTTGAAGAATCCATAAGGTTTGTTGTGTGGTTGTTGATTTGGTATTCCTATGAGAATATGAATTGCTTTTGTTATAATTAAATGCCTGAATCTTGGATTTTTAACTTGGAATTTGCCCATGTATCGTGTCATGACGTCAATACATATATTAGGGCATGATTGTATCTTGGCTCTGATTTTGATGCCAGATACCACCAACCAGAGCTAAATCTCCCAAACTCAGTCGCTCTTCAAGGAGCTCAAATGTCAAAGACTCAGATGGAAACAGTAGCCACAGCTCTCAATCAGGCCGGTTAAGTCTAGATGAGAAAATCAGTCGAAATGGCATTTCCAAAGGATCATCCCCACAACCCTACAAGAAGAAACCTCTTAGAAAGTCACTTCCCTCCGAGACGACTACATTGGCTAATGTGGCAAAAGATTCTGCATCCATCTCTCAACATTCAGGACAACCTAATTTGGAGCCAGAAGCAGAGCGAATTTCTGAGCCAATCCAAACTCAGGCTGGCACAACACAGAGCCTGTTGCTGAAGACCAAGAACAAGCCTCTTTGGAAAGCCAGAGAGTGAAACTGCTGCATGATAACATAGCAGAGGAGCACTGATTATGAGTCAATTGCAAATTGTTGAGGTCTCGATTCCATTTGGCATAAACTAAGCCACGAAGCTAGAATTATTTAGCAACGAAGGAAAGCACGAAGGATGTTTGAATATAGGGTGCTAATGTTACATTGTTCATAGTGTATGGCTCGTAGGATTTGTGACTGCTTGTAAGCAGATATGGAATTGCTTTTGTATTTGCAACATTGTGTTGCTAACTGTCAGGTTGTTTTACAACTTTAGAGTATCTTGATCCTGCACATTTAAGTATTAGGCCTGCTTATTATTTCCATATTTACTAGAGGAAAATGTTCTGATCCTGCTTATTTAAGTATTAAGCCTGCTTATTATTTCCATATTTACCCAAGGAAATGTTCTGTTCTGTTAATGGTAAGTAATCATCTCTGCCGCATGACATGGTATGCAAACGCGGTAGCATCATCATTCATCAAAGAGTATGCTAACGAAAGTGTAATTAACCGACTGGGTTGGGATTTTGGTATTAAATATTTGCCACTTTTTTTATCTTCAACAGGACTTGAACATGATATTATATGCATTCAAATGTAGATTTATTGTTTTCTAAAAAAATATAAAGAGATAATATATTTCTCGTAATTTTCAAGGTAAAAAAAACTGAGATTCTTCATGAGCTTGTTTGATGGGCCCCACAGAACATGAACTCGTGCGCCAATAAACTAACTTTCGAGACTATAATTATAGACCCGCTGCATTGGGCCTACCTAGTAAATTACAAAAAGACCAAAAAGGCGAAGCAAAAGCGAAAGCAGTCAAAAAGCACGCTTCCGCGGTAAACAGAAAGCGGGTGTATTTTTCCGCGTGCTCGAACCGAGTCGGAGCCCAGAGGGAGATGGACAATAAAGACGATACGACGTCGTTTTCCTCGGCGCAAAACGTAGCAGAGCGTGGCGCCGGTGGAAAGTTCAGAAAACCTTCGTCGCGGAAACCAGCGTCTACGCCATATGCCCGGCCTCAGCCTCACCATCAGCAAAGCACCCGGTGGCTGTCGAAGCTAGTTGATCCAGCCTGTCGGCTCATAGCCGGCGGCGCAACGCGAATCTTCCCCTCTCTTTTCTCTAAGCCTTCTGAATGTTCCCTTCCTGCTCTTAACAACCAAGAACAAGAAGAAAATCAGGGTTCGTCAAAGTCGGTTTTTAGAGCCTTTTGGTTATGATTATTTATAAATGTGACTGATTAGTTAGGGTTTCTATATTATCTTGATTGCTATCAGTTTATGTACGCCATATTTAATAAATAAAAGACTGTGTTTAGTTCACATTTAATATCTTTTATTTGTCAAATTGGAGCTAATTATTTTTAATCTATTAGGGAATAATCCTACTTGATTTATGGTTTTTATGTAACAGATGTAATGGACACGGAGGCAGAGGAAAATACTGAAGATGATGGCGTTTTAAATGTATGGTTTAATTGCAGAAATCGTGTTATTTTTCTGCTTTTGAACTACCCAATACTATTTGTTCCTGATCGCGCTCACACTTCTTGTGCTTCAAATTCGTGGTTAACAGTGTTAACTCATTTTCGTTCTTCCATTTAGCTGTACATTTGTGAAAGTTATTTTTTTTTTAATTACTCTTTGGGCAATGTTGATCTGATTATTCTAATAGCTTAGCTTTTATTATGAAGGAAGTTCACAATTATTATCAGTTTTTATTAGTTTGGTTTTCCTATGTTATTGATTTAAATTATTAGTTTTGCTTGCAATGTAGCATCAATTCTAGGATGTTCTTGTATGCTCCTCTCAACTATTTTCAAGACAAATAACATACCTTTTTCCTGTTTGCATTTTGATTGATTACTTGCAGCATGGAGAATCCAGATTAACTGGCGTATCAGGTCCGAGCAGCGCAGCTGATAGATCAAAGAATGGTTCTGACTTTGAGGGGTGCAAACAAGACATAAGAGGTGATATAAGTGATGATGGACTTTCTGAAATTGAGCAGCTAGTAAAGGGCAAAACCTTTTCTAGGTATATGGTTATTGTTTCTGTTGTCTGTTTTCTTTGATAGTAAATGGTATATTTGCTTGTGTTATCATTGAATTTTCTTAGACCATTGATGTAAGATGGTTTTGAAAATTATGGATCTTAAAATTTGGACTGCTAAATGGGGGATTTAGTATTTGGGATTTATTTTTTTGAAGGTGAAGCTGAAGAAATTCTAAAGTAAATAGTTATTTGAATATTGATATGAACGGTATCTTAAACCATTACTTGAGCTTTGAGTTAGAAGAAGAAAAAGATCAAGAAGAAGAAAGAGCAAAGGTAGTAAATAGAAGAGATGGAGAGAACATCTTGACACTCATGCCTTCAATTTTAAACATAACTCATATTCCATTGATCAAAACCTAGGAAATACTTTATTACGTTATATATAGACTTCGACTTTTCCTGATAGAATTATGGTTTCTTAGATCAAGAGAATTAGAGATCTTAATAAAACAAAACTTGACCTAAATCGACTGAGAATCAATAAACACCTAATAATTCAGCTTGGATTTGACTAAGTTAGCAAAATATCCTTACTATGCCAGTATTCCAGAAAATATGATTCTATTCCTGTATACAAGGTTCCTGGAACCCCTGATTACTAAATCTTAGAATTTCCTGGAAACTAGCAAAAAAATCCTTTTCCCCACATTGAAACAGCTGCTCCTTTTACTAGCTTTATCTGTGCTACTCATGCATATCTGCGCTGGTACGTAGTTACTTAAATTCATAAACTTCTTCACTATGTAGGGATGAAATTAATCGTTTGATAGAAATAATACGTTCAAGGGCTGTTGATGTTCCTGAACAAGAAAAGAATTATCTAAGCACGCCTGTGAAGGGGGATGCTGAGAGGCCTACTGCTGCCCTTGAAAATCCGAGAAAGTCAGTTGAAGAAAAGAAAGAAGATTTGAGTAAAGGTCTATGGGGTCCCTCAACCACACTTCTGCAGTCATCAGTGAGTAGACTAAATTGTTGTAATCATTTTGGACTATTGGCGTATGCCTGGAGAATCAGCTTGTTTTGCATAATTAATTGTGCTAAGTACTCGGATTGTGTTTATATAATGCATTGCTTCGTGGATACATTGCAACATATCTGGGTGAACACCGGCATAAACATCCCATTTTCAGAAAGTTTTGTATACAACAATGCTTAACCATTTTCTTATAGTTTGCTGTATATATCTATGTATACCTCTTATGAATTGCCTTTGTACATTAAAGCTCTGTGCTTGTTTTGGAACTTAGTGTCTTTTTATCCTTGATTCTTTAGTCTGTGAAAATACAAAGTTGATGGAGATTTAACAATGAACAATGTACACTTGACTTTTTCAAATTTGTTTATGCAAAACTACTTTTATTTTTGATTCTCAAATCAATCAGTGTTCTGTTATTTACAGCAGCAATCAAAGTGAAAAAGTAACGTGAATTATGTTTTGACAATGGCGAAACATTTTGGATAGATATAAATGGAAGAGACACATTGTGTACTATAAACATTTCTAGTAGACCTGACTGCGCATATATTATTTATTTTATCTTTTATTGGCAGATTCATTGAAATTCGATCAGTTTTCACTTGTGTGATTTGATTTCTTAATATATTGTGTATTTTAAATTTTTAGGTGCAAGGTAAGGTTGGTGCTTCACCAATTGAAATTGCAAAAGCATATATGGGAAACCGTACATCTGAAGTCGGCCTTGGTTCTAAGAGTATATTATCTAAAGATGAAATGGAAACACTAAATGGTGATGAATTTGCATTAAAACCTTTTATTCCATCACCATCCCCGAAGCCATCTACATGCTGGCCAGGTGCCATGTTACAGGATCAACGTAGTTATCTGACCCCACGAAGTGAAAGAGGTAGATTTGGGCTTCCTAATTTTCCCCGTACCCCTTATTCTAGATCGATCTTTTCAAAGTCCAAGACCAAGGTATGTAGAAAATGTCTTTATGCTGTGATGCATTCGAACATGATTAGTTGCAATGGGTTGATTCTTTGTATCTTTTGTTTACACCAGTTGACTCAAGGTGATGGAAATAGAGGCCTGAACACATCCACTCCCTTGCAACACCTGCAAACTCCTATTTATGAGCAGGTACTTCCTTGTAATTGAAGTTTTCATTATATATTTATAGGCCTACATGATTTTCATTTCTGCTATGTTGCTTGATTATTGTTTCTTCATTATTTGAAGAAGTCAGAAAGAAAACATGTTGATGTGCCGAAGGTCTACATATGACTGAAGTATGTAATTAAATATCATGCTAGGATGAGCTTCATACATGTTTTTTTTTGCTGATCATATGAGAGCTCCTTGGCTACTGTTTGTGGTACCATTTTGCTGGATTTTGCTTAAAGTGTCTTTGACCATGGGCTATTTGCTCTTGACATTTTTCCCAGATGAGGTTTCCCCTTTCTTTCCTTTTGTGGATGTTTACCAAGTGTATGAGAAGCTCATTCATGCTTTTTTTTTTTATAGGATGTTAGCCTTCTTACCCTATCTTTTCTTTTTGGCGTGGGATTCTGGAAGGAGGATATCCTTATTTTTACTTGGTCACAGTACATTTTGTTCCCTATGCTAGTCAAAGCTTAAAACTAAAAGATGGAATAAAAAACTAAGGAAAGAAAATAATATGATGTCTGCAAAATTACTTGTATAATTCACTTTGTCTGAGTAGTACTGGTTTTTCTTCAGGTCAAACTACTATACGTCACAATGATGATAGAATTCTCTGATTTAGATTTAGCATTGAATTTGTGGGAAATTTTGTTGGACAAGCAAGACATGTGAAACTAATTTCTTGGGTCCCTAAGTCAGTTTTTGGCATGTCTAACTTTCTGTTTTTCCATTTTTGCAGGAATGGTTGAATCATGATTTTAGGTATTAGCATGTAGGGTTTAGATGATCTGTCTATGTGCTTGTGTGATCTTTTGTTAACTGCAGAAAATAGTACTTTATGCTTTTGAGAAGCCGAATATAACATTGAATTTTTTATTTGTGTTGCTATTCATTGTGACAAGACTACTGAATTCTTGTCAATCAAATTGAATTTTGATTCTTGATGCCTTATTGTTTGAATTCATGTTGAAGTCAAGGAGAAATGCATTGGATAATGGCCATGGATCAGTTGGACCTATTCGCAGGATAAGGCATAGAGTTCTTGACGAACCCCAGGCCAGAGGATATATTAATTCAAATTCCTCTTTAAATGGCCCTTTGCGGGTGGGAAATAACAGTATTTCAGAAGACTTCTTTCCTGCCTTTAAGAAGAATTTAGAACTTGGAGGAACAGGTAACTCTTCAATATTCCAATCAGTGGACAGGAAGTCTCCAAGCTCAGGTGTCCCACCAGTTCACCCACATTCTAGTCAGATGGCTAGGACAATATTGGAGCATCTTGAGAGAAACCCACCCACTCCTAAAGATAAGTCTGCTGAGTTAAGTTTAGCCACTTCATGGAAAAAGAACCAGTTGTCTAATAGTAGTATAGCTATGCCAAGTGAATGCAATACTTTCCTGCACTTAGGAGGTCTTGACTCTAAGAAGACAGAGCTAGGCGACAAAAAAAATTCTGTGCAGGTGAATGAAGCTAGAATGAACTCTTTCTTTAAGGTCCCTCCTTGGGAGAATGCTAAAGAACATGAGGATACTGTACACAAAGCCAGCTCAGCTTCAGTTAAAAAAGTTGGCAGCATGTTTACATTACAACAAGGTGGCATCGCATGCACTTCTCAGACTTTCAGGACAACTCAGGATTCAGAAATGAAGAGTAAAAATGAGGTACTTTATCCTCTTTGATTGCTGCATTTCATATGAATGCTTCCGTCAAGTATTTTGGCGTAAGTGATGAGCATACTTTTCATCAGTCTCCTGATGGGTGAAGTTAGATATCTTTATTTGGAGGGGGCATGCTATGGTAAAGAAATAAAATGATGGTTGCTTGTATCTGTTTTCTTCTTTTTCTCCCCTGGATATGATGCTTTTTGAGTATATTTATCTAAGTTAAAATTCTCATTGGTATGCTTACTATTCATAAGATCTCATTTGTTTGGGATGACAGATTTTTAATTACAAATTACCTTGTATATAGGTCGAGTTTATTTGTCAGCTCAATACGTGATTAGACTGAACAGCTGCCTGCCTTAACCTGGGTTCAAGTGCATTTTGCTTAATTATGTCATCGAGTATTGTTGTTTATTTAGTGTTATCAATTTATAAATTTACTTTAAACCAATGTGATTAATGAAATTATTGGGCAGAATGACTTAGAGACTGTTTCAAATGCTGCTGATGGTAAGATGCTAAATTTACAGAGGAAGCCTCCTTCTCATCCTGTAGGGACTAAACCGGTTTTGCCTTCGATTGCCGTCGGAAAGCCTGAGCAGAAGTGGAGATTTTCTTCTGATAATACCTCTGGATTCAGTTTTCCAGTTACCACATCTGCTGGGGTACTGTCCGAGCCTCCGACACCATCCATCATGCCATCATTGGCAGCTAGTTGCGAGACCAGGTCAAAAGAGGGGCCTGCAGTTCCGTCATACAGTTTTGGCTTGAATAGAACTACTCCTCGCCTTATTTTTGCATTTCCTTCTACTAGCACCGCCCCTACCAGTACTGATGCATCAGATCTTAAGTTCAACTTCGGATCAGACAAGACAACAAGGATATCTTTCAGTTCAATAGGGAAAGATGCCATCTGCTATTAGTGAAATGATGACAATGTTTCACTTTTTTTTTTTTCCTCTTTGCTTTCTAAAACGAGATTTGTTTTAGGTTTGGGGTTTAACAGTCCTGATAAATTCCATTATTGCTATTAGTGAAGCAAGCGAGCAGGAATTTGCCTGAATCGAAAAAATAGTTGTTCCCTTAATATGTTGTAATTCTCTGTTGCTCGACTCGACTTCCAGCTCTTAGTCAAGGTCTTGCGATGCTGGAGGATGAGGCATAATATCAAATAATTTCTTTTGGGACGAAAGAAAATAGGAAGTAACTGAAACCCAAAAAAAAAAAAAAAAGAGAAAAAAAAAAAGCCATTGATTTTATGCAAGAGGCGACAACAGCGGCACAGTTGGTTGAGGCCCAAAGATTTTTGGATTTGGATGTTAAATGTATAGCCCAGTTTATGATGTACTTTTAACTTATACGAGTACGTGAACAAAACTAGAAAAAGATGGGATGGGGGCCTTAGTTTTTGTTTACGGGATAAGAAAGAGCAAGTGAATTGCTTTGATGTTGATACTGGGCGTGGTGCGTAGGCAAAACCAAATGTGAATGTGAATGTGAATCTATGCTGTACCAGTCTTTTTGTGTGCTGGAAATGTGTGTGAGAGTCACATGGGGGGGTGGGTTAGATAATAGATAGACCACTCGTGGATGAATTGGTGATCACACAAATTACAGAATTTATATCATCAAAAGGGAACATGATGCCATTGGAATCACATGTTCCTCCCATTTTTATCGCAAGAACTTATCCCCTTGAACTAACTTCGTCAGTCACCGGACCCTACCCTTTTTAAAAAAGATCATCAAATTCCATCGTTTAGGTCCACCTCTGCTTATTTTTTTTTTTTTAAAAAAAAAAAGAAAAGAAAAGAAAAGAAAACCTCATATTGGGTGTAGGAAGTAGGAACACCTTCAAGTGACACCAACATTCCTTGGGGGGAGAGAGAGAGAGAGAGAGAGGGAGATTGTGAGCGAATGAAACCAAATTCCAAACTTCGAAGTGAATGCTGCTGAAGGAGAGGGAGAGGGAGATGGTGGGAAAGTGAAAGTCAGAGAAGTGAAATGACATTGAAATGAAATTGAATGCGTTTGGCAGACATGAATTTGACGTTTCAGATTCTTATGTCAGAATGATTTTTGCAGAGCAACAGCTACAGATACAGATACAGATACAGATACAGCAGCTGCAGGAGTAGCAGCAGCAGCAGCAGCAGCAGCACAGCCGTCCGTATTACTCATTGCCCGCCACTATTTCCCACCTCCCCCAATCCCCCTTCTTTTGCGTAAATAAAAGAAATTAAAAATAAGCGAATTCCTATTCTTAAAAAATTTTTAATTTTTACTTGCCAGCTTGTAATCTACTACAATCCACTTGCAGATCCCGAGGACATTCAATCATTATCGTTTTATATATCATCCTTTCATTTCTATATATAACCTCTCTATTTTATCCAGTGTATACTTCAACATGTATATGCATATATTCTACAACATTACATCAATGATCCCAATATTTTCTGAGATGAGATGATACCCATCATTCACTTCAATTTTAAGTATCGAGGTCACGTGATGTTTTCCTTTCGAATATCATTATAATTTTTTTTTTTTTGAAATGAAAACACAAAATATTTTAATAAAAAAATTTATATTTACTAAATATTTTTTCAACAATATTTAAAATTAAATAGAATCACAGTAACTTGCCTGAACATGAAAATTTGGTTTAATTAGTGGGGTTGAAGCTAATGAGACCGAGAACAGAAAAACTAGTCATAAAAAATAGTAACACACGACACACTCTCTACGAATTATATACATATATATATATATATAGGAGAAAAGCCCGAATCTCCCTAACAAATAAGCCCTAGAAATTGCCGAGAAAAATATGTTTAAGGCATGCATCTGTAGTTTGATTCCCTTCACCAAAAGAATGATAAGGACAAAGACAGTTATGCTAGCTAGCTACACGTACGAAGTTAATAGTTCTACAAACAAAAAATACTATAATTTTTAGTAAATGGATCAATATCATAAGGAATGCAATGTAATATGGGGAAATGAGCAATGATTAAAGTGAAAAGATGATATTGAATAATTTTATACACTTGGTTTTTTTTATAGTGGTGGTGACCACATCCCCACTTGATCATTTGACAGTGGCATAATAAGAAAGATTTCGCAGTAGTAACTCTGTATGCAGAAAATGCAGTCCTTGTTTTCTTTAATTGCAGATGAAATCTGATAAAAGGCATTCATCAGATACAATGTGTGATTGGAAGTAATAATAAACTTTGACCACTTACCACGCAGTAAGATAGCCATTCAATGAAATCAAAATATTGAAGCAATATAGATTATCTGTAAAAGTGCTTCCTCTAGCTTTAGTGCCTTTCTATGTGGAGGATTCTCTGAATGCTTGAGATGGGAAATGCCAGTAGCCAAAAATGGTGGTCCATGAACTACTTTTCACAAGGGGTCATTGATGTATGGTTTTATGAGTTGTAAGCTAAAGCTATACATATATATATGCTTGGACAGACAAAGTCTTTTCTTTCATATTTACTTTCTGAAAGAGAAAAGCCAAGGGAATACATTTCTTCATTGATTTCATTCCATAATTCAAGTAAATGAATAATATCGGAAACTAAAACAAAAAATCTGTTTGTTTTATGGTAAACATGTAGTGTCAGGAGAAGGAAACAAATGACATATGATATTTCATGCAACTTACCCGGCTCCTTATTCCCCCACTTAAAATGAATTTTCACCTAATGCATCTTGAATTGATGAACATCATGTTGCATGCGTTTCACGACTCTCCAAAAATATCAAGTGTGTATTTTCCAAGTGAATGTTGTTTACCAAATGTTATGTTATATATTTTTGGAAATGTTTCCTACTCTACCGAATGCTTCACTTTAGCAATTCAGATCGACCATATAACATGTGATTCAACTCCCTTTTCTAGCATAGTTATGTATTCCCATATATATATATATATATATATATATGTATACATCCTTCGTTTTTCGAACAGATTGATTATCAGAGTATTAAAAGATCACCAATGTAATCCTTATAGTACTTTGTGAAAGGGGTAATGAATCAATTTAGGCTTGTCATGTCCCTATGGAGGATGTAATCAATCATCATGAAATAATAGTTGTTAGTAGAAACCTGTAAAAATTTCCTTGAAATTCATTTGAGGGAACTAAATAGTTATGGGGCATACAGGATACACTCATTATTAATGTTCAAAGTTTGATGTTATTTATCCATGCATGGCATTTTAAAATGGATAAATATAGCTTATAAATACTTCTAAGAAATCTCATAACTATTGAGTTGATGTGCCGTTCTTTTCTGATATCTTAGGAAAATTAAAGCACGATGCTGAATAGTTTAATTTCTATATATTTTACTAGAGTTACCCGAAACCTAGTTATTTAATTTGACATCTCGTTCTCGAGGAGTTCTTCCGTAAGCACGCCATCAGAAACCTAGCTAGATATCTACGTTAACCCTACATGTATTTGACCTTGATTCTAACTCAACCTAGGCTTCTTTATCACAAGTGTCCTTACGTACACTCAAACTTTAATATGTTTCTCATTTAATAAATATTCACCATTCATATGCATGGACAAGTTATTTATTAGCGGAGAATGAACGGATTAATTACCAAAACTACATATTTCTATCTACATTAAAAAAAAAAAGAAAACCGTGTATGAAAAGTATTATAAGATGTTACAGCTAGAATTATCATAATAATTTATTTAGTCATTATCTTCACTTGGAAAGTCAAGCATTAACGGACAAATTATGCAACAAACGGAAGTAGCTTGCTTACTTCGGAACAAGTAAATAACATTCTCTAGTTAAACAACTTCAGACAAATAAACATTAAACGAGGATATAGAAATATGTCTTCCAACACATTGAAGTCAATTCTATTTCCTTTTTTGCTTTACGAGCTGAGACTTCAGTGAAGTGATCTTGTAAAATCAAGACCATCATTTATTCAGCAGTGCAGCCCTTGATACGAGACGCTTCTCAGAAGCCTGCGAGAATTCATGATAGCACTGAGTAAATAACTGAAGCAATATGTTTACAATGTTTATAAGAAGTTATTATATACGTGAGAGTCTCTCAATATTACTACTGTGGAATGCTAACATAGCAAATCGAAGAGTATGGAAGCCCTTAATTCGAGTGGCCAAGTATAATTATCACTAGATCACTCAGTTTTACCTCTTAGGATCAAGTAAAGTAGGTATGCATGAAATTTGAATTCCCCCATTTCATAAATCAGAATTCTAACAAGGCCTTTAAACTATTCAAGAACCAGGTTTCTTCCAAGTAAATTAGGAGCCACAATATTAAGCAAAGTAGTGGTAAACAATTAAATGTAAATTTTCTTGAACTCTTCAAATACAGCTACTTCAGGCAAAAGAGAACTTTCATTGTCATTCTGCGCTTAATTACTATTGCTCCAACTACAGGTGGTATATTAAAAAATTATGTACTTTCATTAACTCAAGGATACTTACATCATCCAGCTTAGGTTGATTGTTGGTCTCCAGCATCAGCCCAAAATGGATATGAGGGAAGTGTGCCCACTAGTAAAAACATAAGGATGATAGTTAATAACACAGAAAAAATTGATTTGATGAGTTTTGGGTCGATTGTATGTGAAAGTTCCTTAATTTACGTTCCTATTTACTTACATTCTTGGCAGCAGTGCTGAATGCTTCCCTATGGCTGATATCCGGATTGTTAGCCTTAATCCTCTGAATCTCCTCTCTACATTATCACATCTTTTCCTTAGAATCACTAATGAATAATAAAGGCTTAACGTGAAACAGATACTAAACAAGAAAGAGCCTAAGTACTGTTTCATTAATTACTTTATAAACTGGTTATAAGCAGAAGGTACTCGCTGCCTCTTCTCGGGAGCTGAGAATGAAATTACAGCACATGAGTCATATACAATAAAACAGATTAAGAAAAAGAAATAACAGCTTGCAAGTGATATGCAAACGCATTATCCAAAACTATGAGAGACTCACGTCGATTCGCAACCCTTTCCTCAGTGGCATTGTTTGTCGGTGCTCGCATTGTCATCTTGTTGTTGCATTTGGAGGAGGAGGAACCCAAATCAATTCTGTACTCTGGTGAGGTGTAATTTGGAGCCTGATAGATATTTAAAATTCGACCAAATAATTCAAAAGGCAGAAGATGTTATTATCACTTGTTAAACGCCCTTAATCAGTCGATTAAACAAAATTACAATCAAGGGATGTAAACTCTTTTAGGTGCTTTTTAATTTTTATTTGTGCTTCAAGTGGATAGGCTTTCTACTCATTAATTTAAAAAAAAAATAGTTTCTGGCAAGAAGAAAGAAGAAAGAAGAAAGAAGAAATGAAATGAATGTTTTCTGTATTCAGGGGAATAAAAGTTTACAAGCTTGTATGGGCTGTGGGTTCACAATAATAGGAGAGAGAAGTTGCCGAAAGAGTTGAAATGATGTTTTATGAGAGATAAAAGGAAAAAGGAGAAACCGGCATTGAAGTGACTGAATCCGTTAGATTTGTAGCATCTGAACTAAAAGCAGGAGTGCAGATAATATATAAGCGACGAGGGCTTTAAGATCTGAAAGCCGCAGTAAACTTAGCTTTGTTTGCACAGTAGAAGACAATGCCCTTGAAAAGAAATCGTTAAAACCTATATGCTCATCTTTCATGTCAATCAAATCGAGGTAGTTTTCTTTAAAAAGTACTGGCTTAAGAAAACCCTAGTGAGGAGAGAATGCTGAGCCTGAGCATGAGCCTGAGACTTAGATGGGCTATTAGGACAGTCCCTGACGCATAATACGACTTTGGCCGCAAAACCCAGCTCTACGAAAAGCAAAAAAGATAGGTTTTGGGTTACGGCGGCTGCTAAGTTTCTCAGTAACGTAGCCATTCAAGAGAGAAATGCTTTGAAAAACTCGATCCGTGACTTGAAGGCTTCGATTTCCTCAAAAAGAGTAATGCCCAGAAAACCCTAGATTTCTGAGGCTATAAATGCCATAAACTTAGCTGATATATAAAGACAGATTTAATATAATATATATATTATATTATATCACCTGAACATCTTGCCATGAAAGTGACTGAAACGCAGCAGCCATATTCACGGACCATAGATTGGCGCAGTGCCCGCATCGGACGGTCACGATGTCAAACAAGCTGCTGCAAGGAACACTCACCTGCATACATCCATCTAATAATTAGTTTTGCAAGATCAAATTGTGACTAAGACAGTGAAGAAAAAGGGAGTAAAAAAAAATGCAGATCAGAAACTAAATTCAGAAATTGGGTTCTGGTACTGATCTTCTCTTGTTCTGAGTAAATGAAATTCAAACAAACAATTCTAAGCATGGAGAAGAAGGGAAAAAAACACGGAAAATGACCAAATTGTCAAAAGGGTAACCCGAAAATAGAAAAAATTAGGGTGCATGGTGAGATTTCATAGTGTTCTTGTAGTTGGATTATCTGAAGGATATACATCCAACTCAGATGTTTGTTCTCTTTGCTCTCAATTAAAGATGGAAGCTATTTGGTAGGGGAAAGGGAAAGCAAAGCTAGCTAAAACAGCAGAAAATCAAAGGGTTGAACAAGTTGCCTCATCATCTTATCATCCAAAGCTTGTTTTGACGTTAAAAGACTCCTTATTTTTGTTAAAATAATATATTAAACCAATAATCCCTCTCTCTGGTTGATAGCTAGCACTTCTGGACCTTCAGGTATGACTTTTCTTTGACTGCAAAAGGAGGAGGAAAAAGAAAAGTCTAAACGATGGAGACCTGACTGTAACAAAATCAAGAAGCCACAGAAATAAAATCAATAAATTTGAGAAAAATATATATATATCACGAGGAGAGGAACTGATCACAGAAGCAAAGACTAGCTTTTATCAGGATCTAAAATGTTCTTTCTTGTTAGGTATATATATATGTACACATGGAGAAACTGGACGCAAGCAACAGAACTTCTTATATATAATTAAAGACGTTGGTGGGAAGGATATATATATATATATATATATATGTATGTATGTATGTAAAAACTGAAAAAGCAGATCATCATCATGTATTCCATTAAACAATAGCCAGCTCTCAGATCAGATACCGCAAGAACTATGTTGCAAAAGTTGCAGGGGATGTAGCAGAGTTGCTCAGCCGCAACATCGATGCAGCTCGACATATCTTTCAGGCAACTAATAAAAGAAACACCTTGACCCAAGAAAGAGGAAGAAGAAAGGCAGAACAGGCTCTTGCAAATTGCAAGAAACACGAATTAAGCAGAGAAAAGCAAACAACACTATCTCTAGAGAGAAAAAGAAATCTTTTATTCTCTATACCCTTTGCTTTGAGACCGGGTTATGTATCACAACAACAATACAACCTTTATATATAGGAATAGTAATACATGTATATATATAGAAAGGACAGTGCAGTGAAATTAATTCAAAATTAAAATAAAAGTGAGAGATAGGATCCAAAGAGTATTTGAAAGAGAGAATAAGCTTGTTATGCTAACGCGATAAAATAAGTGGGCTTTAGTAGTGCCCACGGCAGGCTGCAAATGCTGCTGGGACCTGCAATGGAAAAATAAATAAATAAAGAGGTGGTAATGCTTTTTAGGGAAAACCGGGTTTTTTTTTTTTTTTTTTTTCTTTTAAATTTCTCAAACGGAGAGTGAAAGAGGAGAAGAGGGTTAGGGGCTTGAAGGAGAAGAAGAAGAAGAAGAAGAAGGAGAAGAGGAGAGAAAGAGGAGATTTTGGCAGCATTACCAAATACAAGAGCCGTGGCCATACCATATCTGTCCATATGATTTTGTTGTTATTACGATGAAATGAGTGCGACCACTGAGCTCCCCCCTCTTTCCTCTGCTACACCAACAGCGGACTATGGGGGCGAAATTTTCATTTCTAATTTCTTTATTTTATTTTAATTTTATGTAATATATGTTTCAAATATTCTTTTAATATTAATTGTGCAATTTCTAAGTATTACTTTCTCAAATAAAATGAATTATCTTGAATTAATTATAAGCCTTCTAAATTAAATATTATCCTAATTAACATTCTGTTAAATTAAAATTTAATTATTGCTTGATTTAAGATTGTATATTCAAAGACTATGTGTTTATATATCTTAATTTTATGTATGTATTTCTCGTATACTAGCATCGTAGTTCTAGAATTAACCTAGGAAGAGGTGGTGTCAACCTCTAATTTTAAAATATTAAATATTCTTCTTCCTTGGATTAAAACTAAAGGGTGATAGAGTATCTTAACAGTAAGTATAGATTCTAAAGAAGCCCGGTTGCAGTTAATTTAATTATTTTTTTCACTGTTTAAGAAGATATCATTAATTAATTAATTTTATTAGGAGATGTAATTCTACCTCATACACTAAACGGGTGAGATTGTACGTGTGGTGCATATATATATATATATATATATATATATATTCGAGGATTTGACAAATTAAATTTTACGCCACGGACACCGACCCCATGTATCAATGGAGATATATGATATTGATATATATATATATATATATATATATATAGTATAGGAATAGGAGGTATGTAGTAATAGCCAATAGGTGATTATTAATTAATGGTTGATTAATTAGGAAGAGTAAGATAAATGATGAATTAATTAATTGATAATATATATGTATGGGAATTGGGAAGGGGACAAAGAAAATAAAAGCAGGCTCCGAATAAGGACCGGAGAGAAGATGAGAAAATAATAAAATTATTGGGATCTCTTCTTTGTTGAGTTATCCAACTTGATAACGGACTCGGCAATGCTGCTCTACCTTCCGTCCTTTTCCATGTCTGCTCTATTAATCACTCTTCCACTCCCAGTATTAATATTAATTTAAATACCATACAATGCTACCTTTCATTTCGACACACACACATATACATATATTAATTTCTAGCTACCTAGCTATATATATATATATATATATCTTCCATTATTGAAGCATATATATATTTTCCACTAATTAATTATTAATACGTAACTAACCAACTATATTTTCAGTTCCTTTATGTTCAAATAAAACCACACATATCAATGCTGCAACATATATTCTAATTTATTCATGAACAGTCTTTGATTATCAACTACAACTGTAATCGGATCGCTGAATTTGTATAGAACATTTTTCTGCAATTCACCATATATATATATATATATATATATTGCAAAACAAAAGGAAAATAATTCAATTTTCAATTTTCAATATATATTTATGTGTTATTCGATTTTTATTATTTTATCTCTGTTATTTTATTGCATATTTTAATGTCCATAACTAATAATTAAATGATTAATCACCTCATACTACTACTACAGCAGTACTGCAACCAGAAATAACTTGGTAGGGGCCGATTTAAATGACAACAAAATAATTATTGATTAATTATTTTTGAATGTTGAAAAATATGTGGATAAAAGTTAAGTTTTCGCAGATATTTCATTCTTATTATTATTATTATTATTTTTTATGTGTTTATGTGTGGCTTAATTGTTCACATCTATTTTTGTTTTCTCACATATATATAACGAATAAAAGGAAAAAAAATATTAAATTATAAATAAACAAATAATAACAAATAAAAAATAAATAAATTGTGGTTTCTTTTTTTGAGTACAATTACATCCCTTATTATTAACACTAAACTTTTACTGGGAGTTAAAGATACATGTTGTTGTGGCGCATGTCAAAAATCTTCGCACACAGGATACCAAATTAAAAAATAAAAAGAAAAAGGTAGCTGAGGATTGATTAGAATATATTAATGTACGCAGGATTAAAATCATGTACTTAACAAAAAATAATTTTTAGATCTTTTTGAAAAGGCTAATAATGTTAAATCCAATTTTTAAGGATGACACAAGATTTTTCGTGGCCCATGAAGCAAAAAGAAAAATATTAATAATTACACATGATTAGTCATTAGTTCATGGGCAATAATATATTATAGGTGAAAAAAAAAAGTAATTATGCCCTTTATTTTACCTTTTATTTTTGTCTAAGAAGAAAAAAAAAGATAACCAACAAATCAAATTGTTAGCGAACGGTGACCAAAAATTAATCCTTGCTGGTAGGATATAAGAGAGTCAATCACAACAGGTGTGACGTGATGCAACTCTTCTTAAATTTTTAGATTCCTAAATAAAAAATTTATCCTGCTCTAATATCATACAAAAAAAATCTTGAAAAAGAGAAATTATATTTACACTTGCATTTAAGATGTTTTATTTTTATAACATCACAATTTATAGTAAAAACTGATAAAACAATAAGAGTAACAAAATTATGTCATGATTTAATTGAGATATATTCTCATACAAAAACTTAGTTCATAAAGATAGATTTCAATTATTATATATATATATATATATATCTATCTAGTAATTTAACAATGAATCTTGTAAGTCGATGTTTATTATTATTATTTTTATCTTGAAAAATTTTAGCCCTAATTGTTATCATTTGCTATTTATTTATTAACAACGATATGTGACATATATATGAAAGGTGAAAATTTCATTAAATAATAATCTTATTTCATGATTTCATGTATATATAGGATTGTATAAGATTCTGATACATATAATACATCCAATTCTAGTCCATCATATATATATATATATATATATATATTTTCTAATAGAGTTCAATACTTTTTGTTAACATGCATGTATAAAATTAAAGTTTCAATGGAACATGCACACTCTCAGATACTTTGAATATAAGTTATTTAATCAAAGGTTCTTATGCTTTAGTGTGCTCTTATAATAAGGTATATTTAATATATATCAAAATATTATAATTTTGAAATTATAACTATTATAAAATAAAATTATTAATTTTAAAATTAGACAATAAAAATTAACTAATTTTTAGTAAAACTTTATTTTGATCAAATATTAAATTGTGTGAGTATGAATTTAAAACTTAATTCGTGGTAATATTAACTATAAAACCCTCTTAACTCTTATCATAATTAGAATATTCTCATATTCATAACTATTATTGTATTCTTATTAAATTAATTTTGTACAATTTTATTCGGGTGTTGTAGTTTTTATTGTATCTGTGTATGTATATTTTAGTACAGATCAATGATTCCATAAGTTTACACATATATTATTACACTTTTTTGTGGACCATTGAATTAAAGAACTTCTAATGATTGAGATTGAATTTAATATGTGTATTAATTATAATATATTAATTACATGTTTAAGATTTAATCTTAATTGTAAGAGGGGTTTAAATTTAATAGTCAATGATTAATATAAAAATACATAATTAATATACTATTATTAGTATATATATTAAATTTAATTTCAACTATGATATAGGATTATTGATATAAAAAAGTATAAATATATGTATTAAAATATAAAACTGTTAATTTATACATATATATATATATATATTTTTTTTTTTTTTACTAAATTATTAAAGAAGAAAAAAGAAAATAGTAGTGGTCCTGAAGCGCTTGCTGCAGAGCAGACATGTCTAGCTAAATTAATGGATATCTTGAGAGGTGTGAAGTGTTGTATATCATAGTTTTCACTTTAATATATGTATATAAGTCGCGTGAATTAAAACGTACGATTGAGGAGGGGAAAAGGCTATAATAACACAAACAGCAAAGTTTTCATTCATGTATGTAAAAGTTATAAACCTGCAGGTAAAGAAAGAAAAGGATACATAGGTATAGCATCGATCACCAGGCCTGCATTTAATATTATTGGAATTAATGAATGATCTGTCACAATATTCTTTTTATTTCTGGAGGGAGCCTGGGTGGGTATGACCATGTATATGCTATCAACTTCTCCATTTCTTAGGCCTAAAAGGTTCTATCCTCTTTTTTCAGCACCTAGAGCTTAGCTTAGACAAATAACTAATCATATATTAATATATATGTGTGTGCGTGTGTGAATTGAATTGAATTAATAAGTGTTTATTATATATTTTGGAACTTTTAAATTTATGGGGTCTTGAAGAGAATAAGGGTCTCTATCTCAATCTTAATTTGGAACACGTTATAAGCTTCCATATTATTCTTATTACCTTATTAATTGATTATCTGACTTTAATTCTCCATTATTCTAGATGACGATACGACTGGAAGAGACTAAAAAGCGTACATAATTAATAATTGAGAAGACAGAGATATGTGTATACAGAGGGAAGGGAACTTCTCATTTCTCATGTGGTGTGTCTTTGATTTGAAGGTCAAATCTTACTTTATCTTGATTTTGATAGTTCAATTCCTCGGAAGAAAAAGAGACTAATATTGCTTGCTTTCAATCACCAGCCAATCAATCGAAAAAACTGTTAAAAAGGAAAGAGGAATGGTGTTCTTTTGTCTACTTGTTTATACATACATATGTCTGTATCAATATCATCAAATTATTCAAGCTTATTTAATTTACTTGCACTTCTAATATGTCAATCAGTACAATTAATACAACAATAACGCTTTCACTTTTCTATTTAGGATGATTGATTAATTGTATATCAACTAGGCCTAGACGTTGATATATAATACATATTAGCCAATATGGATATATAACATGAAACAAGAATGTAATATATGTTACACGTACTGCATATATCAAGATATATAACTAATATAAAGAGATTACTTTTTGTAAATATTAACATATTAATTTACATTATGCATATACAATTATACATCATTCTAAATATTTAAGTAATTTCAATATATATGTCATGTTATCACATTAATAGGAGGATTTCGAATCCGAAAAATTTGGCTTTGAGCGACAAGCCACCTAATCATAAGTGTTCAAGATCATTAACCTGATCACTTCATGAGCATTATATATATTTTATATATTTTAGTTGATTATTTTTACTTTTTCATAACATGAAAATAGAAGATTGATTAAGAGATCAATTTTTTCCTGCATCAACTTTGGAGGAGAAATTTCTTTAATTATATGTTAAAGATATACAATGAAAAAAATAAGTGAATATATTTAAATAAAAATGAATATTTGTCAAATACTTTTAATTAACTATATATCATTACATTCAAATTTTAGTAGAAGTATGTATAGCTGTTTCAAAAGCTTAGGCAGAATTCAAGAACTTACATAACCATATTCTTACATTTAATTAATTGCTTCGAATATCCTTGCACCAAAATTTCTTCCATCTTTGCTTTCACTTTTCCTTCTATAATTGTATGATGATTGTACTTGCTTCGAAGGATGCCAAAATTTTTTTTTAAAAAAAAAAAAAAAAAAAGCTTTACGAGGGATAAATTAATTAATGCATGGACAAGCCAAGGCAAATTAATCAAACCAAATATTTGACTAATTATGTACGTACTTAATGGCTGAAGAGACGGCAGCAGGCCTCTATATATGCAGTTACATACAGCTTTTAATTTTGTGTGATTTAGGCAAGGAGACGACAGGCCTGCTGATCGATCACAGCACCACGAACCAAACTCCGATGATGCCGCAGCCTTGCTTATTGATATATAAGAGATCGCGTCCAATTAATTACCACTCAATCAGAAATTACGTGAGCAATCTTCCTTCTGACCTTAATTTGCATATATAAGCAGCTTCTTTCTCCATCAGAAGAACATTTTCACTTGCTTCTTAAACCTCGCCACCAACTTTTTTGCAATTTCCTCGCTTTCTCGTGACCAATATTCAAATAAATAAAAGAAGATACGCCTTTGACGTTCAATCATGAAATTTGATTGATGTTTTTGATCATTGAGAAATAAATTTAACGGAAAGAAACATATGTATGATGAATTAAAAAAGGCAAGTGTGGAACCCATTAACAGGGGCACCACTCGAGCAAACATTATAGTTCCAACAAAACACGAACTTGTTGACAATTTAATCATGAAAGCTCGTTAATTAGTGAATCAAGTACAAAATCATAAATCACTATGTAGCTTTGGTCCTACTCTCCCTTGTATATAGAATGATACTAATTGAATTTCTCGCTCGGACAGATGAAGAAAACCCATTTCTTTGTCATTGTGTCCTATTTTGATGCGTGATTCCTGTATGTATATTGTACCTGCGCCAATCACCTACCAAATCTTGCTTTCAATTATAATGTATTCAATGCACGCAATGACTTATCGCTGATAACTTGTTGCATAAACGATCGACCTTATTTAACACACGGGCCAAAATTGCTTCTCTTTTTGTGAATATTAGAATTGGGAACAGTTGAACACATTTTATGTGTTCTAGATAAAGGCAAGGTACTTTAATAATGGTTTTGCTGGCTGTGCAGGAGGCTTTAGTCCCGGTGAACTCAATATCAAGGTTGGTAAAACAGCTCTCCTCATAAAAAGTGCTTCTCTTTCCCACTGATAAACAATTTTAAGTGAAGGATTAAATTATTTTTCTTTTTTTGAGTCCCGATCGAGAATATTTTGGTACATAAACCATGTGCAATTGCCTGTCCTTGTAATGACTGGACTGGGCCCTATATTCCTAATAAGTTGGTGTCTTGTGGTCCAAAGCGGTAAATTTTTTCATAGGGTTCCTCCGGAAAAGCCTTTGCCGCCCGATATGCTACAGAATAGTAATAATCAAGGTTTCTTGTACGAAGAGAACCAACATTACGATGTCACGTGAAGCTCAATCACAAAAAACTTTGAATTCCGCAGCCCCAAGCTGTCTATATACGTCTGCAGGACATATTATATATATAAGCACGCAGATATTATAGTGTTGGAAATATTTATATACCAAACTTAGCTCTTTTAGACATACGTGTTGTTCATCATATATATATATATATGTGTGTGTGTGTGTGTGTGTGTGTGTGTGTGTGTGTGTGTGTGTGTGTGTGTGTGTGTGTGTATAAAACAAGTGTATCTATGAAAATTAAGCATATGACATGTGAATTGTGTTTGTCCTCGACGTCATGCTGCCTACTGTATTGTCCAGGGTCAAGTTTTCAAAGGATGATGAAATGAAAGAACCCAGTCTCTCAAAACGCATAGCTAGCTAGATTCAGTACATAACAGAGTCTAATTAAGGGGAATGTTTCTGGCATTTGCTAACCGATGCATGCATGCTCATGTATACTTTTCACTTAATTGATATTATCCTGTCATCCATATTATGGTTTACTTAAAAACATTTGTACTTTTTTCTTAATTTTCAGGCCGGGGGATAAATCTGGTGTGGTCTTGTCTTGTCATCTTAATAGAGCCATTCATTTCCTCGTCATTCATCTATTTATCATTTTCTCTGTGCACATGCATGAATACAAACTCGCTGGCTACTGGTCTATTTCGGCCCAGTTTGGAATTTGGGCTTGTAGAGTTCACTCAATTGTTACAGTAGAAGTATTAAATGTGGGATGAGCGTTCCAAGTCAATTATCAGAATATTCCAATTAATGCAGTGATTTTGAGCCACACATGTGGATCAGTCGAAAACTGGCTCGTTGGGGGGTGAATTTGGTCCCCACCAACCAATGGGCTCTTCACAATTAGGCCCATGCAAATAAAGCTAAAAATATTTCTTTTAATTAATTAGATTAGGTTGCTGATAGAGAAATAATTCTACCTTTTCATATACAGATTATTGACAGGGGTCCACTGCAACTAACTTGTTTTTCCGGCTCTTCTTGGTGGTTCATCGTGAATATGCTTCAAATTTTAAAGTTCAACATTAACCTTCCTTTTCTTTTCTTTTTTACCTAAAATATGCAATGGTTATAAAATTATTATCGCAGCTTTGTTAAAGAGGATCCCAAACCCATCGAGGCACGCTTAAAAATGGGACAAGAATCCGTAGATGAACATAGAAGGTATATGCATGATATCTATAATAATAAAATTACGGTCTAAAATATTCTTAGAATTGAATTATTGTGAAACTCTATTTTAAAATTATTAGTCATGAAGTATAAATGGAAGTGGGTTTTTAGTTCAGCTGTTGTATTTTTGAAATGAAGTAACAATTTAATTATTAAATAAACAATTAATAACAAAAGGTAGGTGCTTGATAAAGATATTATTAGAAAAAAAAAATGTATTTATTAACATTTCATAATACGATTGACAAAAGAAAATTCCTTTACAGCTACATATCTAATCCATTGCATCATAATTAAGGGAATTAATCAATATCTCAAGTTGATTAATTCGATTAATGGAATCATAATCAAGAAGAAAACCGTGTGTTTTAAACGAGAACTGCCAAAAAAATATGGTTACCTCCTCGAGCTTCGATATTCATGGGCCTCCAATAAATGGCCCAAAGATGATGGGGGGAATTCAAAGGCTGAGATCCCTTGTCTGTAGTAGATTAGCTTGTGTCATTACAATTACTGTCTGAACCAAAGCCACCAATTACAAAGATTTGAAGCTTTACTCTCTCCCCCCTGATTGGCTACCATTTTCTTAACTTGCTAATATTTGTTTGTTTAATTAATTTTTAATTAACAACATCGCGTTATTGCTTGTCACGTGTACGAATCATGATCCGGATAAAAGCGAGCGTGCGTCCGTTTATTAGTTGATTGCAACTCGTACTTCTTTTTCAGAAAGCCTTTTTAGTCAAATTCCTGCAATATATATGATGGATTAAATTAAAGAAATGTTAATAAAGAATAAACCCTCATTTTTTTAAAAAAAAAAAAATTAAAAGGTCGAAACAAGGAAATCCACGTAGTCCTAAATTCATGCGTGTGCTAAATTCACCTGTCTGAAAATGGAAGTAAATGCGACAGTAAAAAGAGACGAAAACCAGGGCTCGAGACACGTGTCAAAGCAAGACCCCAACCGTCACATGTCCGAAATATCCAACGCAAGAACCAAAGAAAAACTCTGCAAGTTTTTTCTTTTTTTTTTTTTTTTTTTAAGAAAAAAAGAAAATTATTATTTGGAAGAGAGAAAGCGAAACGTGGCTGTCCGTCTGCTCAGTGCTTTTGTCATATTTGTTCGTCAACAAATAGCATAATCATCATCAATCCAAGCTAAACAATAAGACCGAAAAAAGGAAAAAGAAAACATTTTTATCATAACAGATTAAAGAACTGGATATCAGAAAGAAATAGAGAGTGAGTCTCTGTGTTCTTTTCTGTTTTAAATTGTTTATGCCTAATTTTTATTAATGAATAATTTGTCATAGTTTTATGGAAAATGTCAGGTGAGATGGCTAACTCAGAGAGTGCAAAAGAAGAAGAAGTCTGCTTAGAGCTTCCTGCTCCCTCTGGCTGGAAGAAGAAGGTCCTCCTCTCTCTCTCTTTCCGTAGTTTTTTTTAAATTATTTCATTTTTTTTACTTTTTGGGTTTATTTTACTTGTGTGTTCGTTTAAAGGATCCTCAATTTATTAAATATTTGTGGGCTGTATTCTGTTGGCTCTCTTTATCTGGCCAATTGCTTGTACTATTTTCTATTTTAATTTTGTTGCATTTTCTGGTGGAATTTTTGTACCCTGTTGTGATGAAATTTATGTTAGGGTTCGCAGGTTTTTTTTCTTATTTATGCTGAATTATGAGTTATTATTGTTTAAAAAAAAAAAATAAATCACGTGCTTTCGTTTCCTTTTTGGGAAATTCTGGAGTAATTATTTGAATTTTTGCTGGAACTTTTAATTTCCGGGATATTGTTTTCGTGTATATTTTCTGTTGTTTACGTACTTGGGTGGAGTATTGTTTTAAATGTAACTAGTGAATGGAAGTGATTCAACTAAAATCGTAACATAACAGTTCTGTTACAGATTTTGTTATGAACAGGAAAAATAATTTCTTCATGAGTGTTAATCTTGTCAAAGGTAGTTTTCATGCTTGTAAGCTCTGGATTTGAGATGTGAGTTGCAGATGAAATTTCATGGACCTGTTGATTGTGAGTCCTTGACAGTATCCTGGTTCAAATTTAGAATTCCAATACTCTTTTTCTTTTTCTTTTATTACTTTTATTATTACACAATATGGGATTGCTATTAGTTGCATTTATCCATTATCTCAAATATGTGATGAGGTTGCTTATCATCTTCATGGGACTACATATTCATGGGTAATTGTATAGTTTTGGTATAGTCAACTTTACCATTTATGACCTTATTATAATGACTTCCCTTAATTGTTTATGCTAGGATGATAATCGAACCTGGCTCTGGAGCTTGTTAGTTGGAATTTATTTTTGTCCTGACCTCAAGAAATCTTTCTGCTTTTTATTTGCTTGTAAATGAAATTTTCTTTTCTGACAAGGGACGTGATCGACTTAAGTTTTAGTTGGTATATTTCTGCAACATTACACATTGATTGTAGTGAAGTATATTGTTTCTCTTGCTTTCTCACGTACATGAACATTCAAATACTTGTAGACAAAGAAAATTTTTGACAAGGAAGACCTGGTGGTCTGTTTATATCAGGAGTGAACCCAAATAATGCATTGAGACTGCTTAAAACATAGTATCTTGCAGCTCTATGATATGTTTTGTTATTATGGTTGATTTGACTTTCACAAGATTAGCTTAAGGCTAAAGTGTACATCTGATTTTGCAAACTTCATTTAATGTATGACTGTATCCTTCTAAATGGAATTATGCACCCACCACATCTATCTTATATAGAAGCTATTCCAAAACTAAGAACTTTAGTTATTAGCTCCCTGCTAAAATCTGGAGTTTTGTTAATGTCTTGAATGAATTCTAGGACGTATTTGAAGAAATTTTGGCCTGCAGTTTGATGGTTTGTGGAGTGCTGAACTGTTATAAAGGCTGAACCCAATGAGAGAGCAATTACAATCCAAGAAGTAATAGTAATTAGATCAGCTAAGGTTCATTTGGCTACTCCTGGATTACTAGTTTCTTGACTGAACTTCAAACTAACAAAATATTCTCACGAACATTAGCATGGGGCCTATACTCCTTATTGCAGTGATGCCTGTGTCTTGAATGAGTTATAGTCGGCGTATTTTAATTATCAATGTCCAATTTAGAAGTTTCTTGGTATTGGAGGTCATGCTATTGCATTGCCGGTTATTAACCTGGCAATTCCTTCTTATAAACCACTTCAGGGTTTATTTCCATTTGCAGTTTGTGCCCAAGAAAAGTGGGATGCCTAAGAAGAGTGAGATTGTATTCACTGCTCCAACAGGAGAGGAAATCAGTAACAAAAGACAATTGGAGCAGTACCTGAAAGCACACCCTGGAGGTCCAGCGTCTTCGGAATTTGACTGGGGCACCGGTGAGACCCCTAGGAGATCAGCAAGAATTAGTGAGAAGGTCAAGTCAACACCACCAGCAGAAAGTGAACCCCCAAAGAAACGAGGCAGAAAATCATCTGCTTCAAAGAAGGGCGGCAAAGACATAGAAAATGCTGCTGAAACTACTAATGAAACAAAAGAAGCTGTGATGCAAGAGGCTGGAAAAACTGAGGAGGATAATGTCAAGCTAGAAGAGAAGGATGTAGTGGAAGAAAATCGAGATGAGAATGAAGATGAACAAGATCCAGATGCTAAAACAGTAGCTGCTGCACCTGGAGAAGCCAAGGTTGGAGAAGATGTTAATACATCCAATGATGCTGAAGAAAGCAAGAAAAATACCAAGGCAGAAGCTGGAAACTTGAAAGAGCCCCGGGGTGGGATGCAAGCTGATAGCTCAGGTAAGACTGGAGTTGGAAGTGCTAAAGATCAAGAAAAGATTGATCAACCTCAGGTTGAGATGAGGAAGGAGCTTGGCTCTGGAGAACAGGAGAAAGCTGATCCAGCCACTGCTGAAGTTGAGGGCGAACAGAAAACCAATAGAAGTGCTCCCGAAACTGAAGAACTCAGGCAGAAAGCTGCAGTTAATGGCAATGGTGAGGAACTTAATAGTTCCAGTGTCAATCAAAGTAGCAAGAAGGGGGGAGAAGTGATTGAGAATGGCATCCGTGGTAGTGATGCAGATGAGGTGAAGCCTTGAGTTATAATTTATGCAGATTAACCAAAGCAGGCTTCTCTTTTAACTTCTTTCTAACCCTTTTAGATTGTGAGATTGTCTGTCATCTGTAGCTCTGTTTTTGCTAAAGAAGGGACATTATCTATACAATCATAGATAGGTGTATAATGGTGTTGAAACTGCTAATGTGATGTTATTATGCAGTATTGTAATAATAAGTTAAAGATCCTGTGAACTCAATATTATTCAATAGCCCTTCTCTCTATGCTGCTTTATCTTGGTCTCTCCATGTGATGTGATTTTGAATTGCAGATTCAAGAAATAGTGTTGTATATATCGGATTGTGGGTTTTATCATAGAATGTTGCAACAGCATTACTATCCAAAGCGGGTGTAGATTACACGTTTGCCACCGTTCACTTCTGACTGGGAATACTGTGAGGGAATCTTGAAGTATTTTAACACAATGCAGCCGAACTAATAGTTACGTCTTGCCTTTCGAAAATAAACTGATGGGTGGCTCCCAAATATAATCCCAGTAGCTCATGTTACTGCAAATGAATTGAACTGTAAAAACCATGAAAAATAACGTATACAAATACCTTGCTTTATGGCTGCAGAGTTTACGCATCGGGTTGCTGGTATACTGATATGCTACAGTTCCACGCGGGTAACCCAATTTGTAGAGTATTTTACATCAAAATTCGCAATTCTTATTGAGAAAAGTTACAACCGAGGGTCAAAACATTGAACAAGGATTTACAACTCATAACAAATAAAATAGCCATTCTTGAATTTTCGGCACTAGTTGAAACTATGAAGAAAGCTGTTTGAAAATACAAATGAAATCACCCCGGCCGCAATAAATTAAGCTTCAAGTTGCTCTCTCAGTGAAAGACAAAAGGTAACAAAAATGAAAATCTCATCTTCTCTTCCTTCAAAGTCCCTTGAGCTGTCCAACAAGTCCTGTCAAGGATGTCCACTTCTCAAATGCAGTGGCTGATGCCACAAAAGCAATTTTGGAGGATTCGAGGTCATTTTTGGTAACTGGAAAGAAAGGAAAGCAGACAAAGGAAACCATTGTTAAGTTACATGACCAACTAAAAGGAAGTGATAGCTCTCATTTACATAGTACTATGAAAACACAACAGTTGTTGTACTGTTGCGCAAAGTTAATACTCTTAAGCCGACATTAACCATAGAAATGTATGGCACATATTTTAAACAAGATCAAATGAAAAACTCAGTGATAGAGTAGCCGACCTGATGAAATCAATGAAGCTAGAGAAGAATTAAATGTATCCACTTCAGTCCTCTCTTCAGGACTAGAGCTCAGCTGTTGAGAAGATGCACAAAAACACACAAGATGAATGGAATATAAACCACTATAAATAGAAATAGAAATGCTAATCTTTGAGATAGTCCCTCTGTTCTAGGAATGACGGTATAAGCAATTAGAAATTATCAGAATTTATGGTCATTTAGATTCAAAAGGAGAAGACATTAACGGACATTCACACCTTTGATCTTATTTTATAAATGAGACTACGACGCGTAACATTACTCACAAGACTAATCTATAAATAATTGTACACTTATTTTCAAGAAGTGACCTTAGTGAACGCTATATTTGCTTTTTGGACCCAATCTGTTTCAGTGCTCCCCCCAAGAACTGAACTAGCTGCTGAGAGATCGTTGTTGTCTATGGCTTGACCCACTTTGCTCAGCTTGTATACCAGATCCTGCAAATATCCTGCCACGGGTCAATTTAATGTGTAAGGTTAGAGTACAAGGTAGAGAGAAAGATTATGACCTGGCCCTCTATAATTCAGCTTACGCTGTTGATATGTTTTGTAAAGGTAACAAATACAACCAACAACGATAAATGCAGAACTTCAGCTGAGATTTGAAGTTGCATGCTACATGTCTTAAATTTTTATGAGGGAACAAAATCACTCTCTAGTACCTATACTTCCGGTAGCTATAAGACAGAAACAAAAAAACATCAAGCGTTGTCACATCTTCAACTCATCTGGGAATTATACACCATCTTTAGCAGTAAGGCATATACATAACCAAGAGTTATTTTCGATGCCTTGATATTCATATCACAGCCGAGACAAAAATTGAAACACGAACTGAATGTTTTGAATGGCAATTGGAGGCCAAAGCCTGTCAGTGTTAAATCCTATAAAGCAATATTCATAAAAAAAATTAGATTATATCAAAGAAATCAAAAGAACAATTCCCTTCCAAATTTAAGTCAAGATATATTAGAGTTGATCAAATTAAACTCAAACAAGAATAACTCCTTGACCCTTCTATTCCACAACCAGTACAGACCTTGTAATTTGTGTTCGTAAGTTGTTTAAGGTAGCACTTGCCTATGAATTTTATAAACCACATTCTTGCTTAAACTCCACATTTCAACAATTTCATCATTAGAAATCTATTTTATGATTCTATTCATTGAGCATCAAATAGATTAACCGAATTCCAACTAAACACAAAAGCTAAAAAAAAAAAAAAAAAAAAAAACACAATAAAATGTGGGTATGTCCAAATTAACAAATTCCTGGGACAGCTTGAAAGTAAATTATGATAGTGTAGTAAGTAAACCTGTTTCTCTCTTGGAGGAGTTGATGACACCTTGTTTTTCGAGCCTCTTCTTTCTATCTTTCTTGACTTTCTCCAACAGCTCTTCGTCATCATCGGCTTCTAATATAGCCGCATGGGCACCAAAACAGCCTTTACCGGACAAGGATGTGAAAACAAAACTGGTGATAAAGCTAATAGAAAGGTTTCTTTTTGTGAAAGTCGGTGAAGGTGTTATTGACTCGGTGAAAGTCTTGCAAATAGTTTGTGGTTGTCTCTTGACATTGTGCCTGTGAAGGTAAACTAATGTTGATGCTGACAATGAAGAAGAAGAATATGACGACGATGATGATGGAGATGAAGATGGTAGAGTTGAGGAGAGGAAGGTATTTGCAGTTGAGAGAAATGGGGTCGCCATTTTCGTGTTTTTGTACTTTTTATCTGTGTTTTCTGGCCATTGTAATTTGGTGGGAAAAATCAGAGGTAGTCGCAGTTTGGAACTCATCAGAGGATAAGGTTGCTGAATTCTGTTATCTGGAAATCAGTCATTTTTCAATTTGGTCAAGGGCGTTGGTGTCATTTAACAAACAGCGTACACAAACATTTTTCCAACTTTTAACTTAATCCTTGAACGTTTTGAAGCATAGCCTTTCAGTCCTAGAGATCAACAAGATAACCCAAACTCAAAAGATTCACCTTTTTATATGGGGTGGTTTATATTTTTATCCTTCAACCGAATATTTAATAATCCGAATTTAGAACCCTCTAAGTCTAACACTTAATTAGCTCAATAATCTAAATTTGTATTCATCTTCTTTCAAGATATTTCTAAGAAGATATGGAGAATGATAATGGTCCTAAAAGACTCCCGTAAAAAAGTATATGACCGAATTTTTGTAATTTCGTTTCAAGCAACAGATGAGAAGTCGATGTAAAAAGAAGAAAGAAAAAAGAGTGGATTCCCTTACGTGGAATATGGTAGTTGGAATAACAAAAGAAATGGTTATTAAATCAACACATAATCAACTCGAAGCCAGCTCTAAAGGTAAGCCTTTTATGTCAGATTAGATAGATGTGATTTTTTATATCCATCTGGAGAATTAACTGGTCGACGAGTGCTTTCATGCAATGCAACTATTATATTATATATTATATCTTCATTTCATTTCTTCAACTTCATGCTAACTGTCATATTTCTTTCCTTTTAGGATTCGACTCATCTGCGACCTTAATTTCTTCACTTTTCAGTCTACCACACCCACCATCCATCATAAAAATAAATAAATAAATAAATAAAAAAAAAAGTTTAATTTCTGGCACTGTAATTGTCTTCTCCCTCTTCTTCTGTTCACATATAGTGCAATTTCAGTTTCTCAAAGGTATATTTTGATAAATTATCATTACTTTCAATTACTTTTTTTTCTTTTGCTTAATTCAAAACCATAATTAATTCCCCTACTTATACCCATAAATAAATATATATATATATATATGTTCATGTAATTGCAGCTTTGGTTACTCCTTTAATTTTAAAAAGAAACAAATAAACAAAACGTCAGTTGAACCAAAAAAGGATGGAGGAAGACTCTTGTCTTCTAAGCAATCACAAAAATAATAATAATGCTGCTTCTTCTTAATTTAGCTTCAACATTCACTTACTTTTGATCAATTGGCAACTGGCATCATCACTTAGGCTGTGTTTGTTTATTTATTTATTTTTTATTTAAAATATAAATATAATTAATTGATATGTTTAATTTTTACTTTAAATATCTAAATATAAATATTAAATTATTTATTTTTTAAAAATAAAAAAAATTTAAAATTGATATATTTATATATATATTTTAAAAAATTTTGAACTAATATATTAAAATATTGACATATATAAATATTAAAATATTATTTACAACAGATTTAAATTAAATTTTTTTTAAATATTTTATATATAAGTTAAAAAAACAAACGATTTTTAAACATTTAAATAATTATATTCAAACTTTAAATAAATAAATAAAAAAATAAAAATTTTTAGTGAAATCAAAACCACTTAATTAATTAATTAATAATAATGACTGCTTAACTTATTATTGATCAAAAAACCCAATTAATTAATTACCAGTTGTTAGTGAAAATGATGCGGTAGTCTACTAGTCAAATCTAATTTCATACTAACATTGTTACATAATTTGTCCTTAGCTAACTGTTTTAATTCTGAAAAATCCATCACGCAAAAGTTTAAAGAAATGCTCTCTTTTATGCTTCGCTTTTTGTTTCCGATTCCTTTATTTTCTTACTTCTTATTTATGTGTCACATACATTACATGCCCATCACTTTCATCTCTTCAAATTTAATTTAAATATTATTAAATTATAATTTAATTTTTAAAATTACTAAGATATTTTTTTTAAAAAAATGTGACAGCCATATTCTTATACTATGTCAAAATATATTAAATTAGAAGTCAATACATCATACATCATAGAGTGTAATAATATCAAATAAGATTTTGTATAATAAATAATTTTGGAATCAATTAAGCCTTAGTAAAGTTGTATAAAATCATTTTCATTTGGTTACATCAATATTTAATTTTAATAATGGATTTGTTATATCATAATTTTTTTGTTAAAGAAAAAATAAAATGAAAGAGGGAAAGAAGAAAAGAGGACAAAGAAATTAGAAAGTAAGCAGTTCCACCGAGGGAGCGCGTGGAGACCCACTTGTGTAACTTCAAGTAAGTAAGCAAGCATTGATCAATAAGCACAAGAATAATACGTGACCAAGTAATTTTAAAAAATAAATAAATATAATTTACGAAACTAAGTAATTATCGATTAATTAATTAATTAATTAAAAAGAAAAAGAAATATAAGCCCAATAACCCTCTCTAAAGTCTCACAGAAAACGACCGCCAAAAATACATCCTTCAATCGGTTTCATTCCCATAGAAAATTAAGAGTGCGATTTATAGATTCATTCATTCTTAAACAGCATGGAAGGAATAGCGCGTTGTAGTTCACTGACTGAAAAAGGCGGAATCTTTTTGTTGTGGATGACTAAGGAATAAGCAGCTGTCCACTGAATTTCTGATGTCGTTTTGTTCAGTTGCTGATTTCCGGAAGTTGAATTAATTATCGTTGATTTGATTTTCGCTGCAAGACCAAATGAATAAACTCTTGCGCTTCTTTCTTCGGTTTCATCTCTTGTTTTTTGTCTTCTTCACTCCAATTGGTACTTTCTGCAACTGTTTACTTTCTTTCTTTCTCTTTGATTTTCATTTATCGGGTTAAATTTTAATTATATGAATGTTTATATTTATTGAATTATTTTTTGGTATGTTTCTTCGGGTGATCGCAGAATTTTGTGAATTGGATGGTTTCGGATCAGTTGTTATTTATAGTTATGAAATTTCTTGTTTTGATAATTGAAAATTATAATCGATAATTGCTTGTTATTGATTTCTTGTTGTGATATATATACTTTCTGCTGTATTGTTGGACTGTAAAACTAAATATTAGTGAAATATGTTTGCTTCTAATTAAAACTCACTTTGCTTTAGAATTTGCTGGTATTTGAATTTGATCCATCTGATTCGCTTATAAATGCTGATGTTTTGGGTCTCTGCAAAGAACATTATAATTTCTTTAGTCTGATTGCCTGCAGCAATGACAACTTTACTGCCATCAAATATATGTTATATCTTGGGTTATTCTATTTGGTAATTTATCTTGTTTCTGTTTTTAGATTGTAATGATTTGATTGCTGTTATTATTATTATTATTATTGTTGTTGTTGTTGTTGTTGTTGTTTTTTCAAGGAATTGGTGCCAAAGAATTTTTCTTTGATCTGCATCTTTCTTCCGTTGGACCTGTTTTTGCTATGTCAATAAGGGAGTTGGCTATTGAGTTTGTCCCACCTTTGTTTCAAATTTGATCTCTCATGTAATTTACAAGTGAACTTGTTTATTTATTCCTTTTGGATCCTAAAATCAAGTCAAATTCACTTTTCTCATGCTCGTTAAGGTTTACTTGCACACTTTCATCCAATCATACTTTTCTTTCTTAGGACTTAGAGTGATTGGTGAATGTTTCAGTAGAAGATCTTCACACACTTTTCTACCAAAATAATGGGCTCACTTCATCTATCTGGGTTATACGAGAAAATTATTGCTGTCAGTTTTAATGAAATTTGTTGCCATCAGTCTATAGAAGATAATGACAGACTGATTGAAGCTGACATTTCTTTTATTTTTTCCAGATCCTAAGACAGCGCAAGCATTCACTGGAACTTATGGAATAAATTATGGAAGAATTGCAGATAACATCCCTTCACCTGATGAAGTTGTTACCCTTCTCCGGACAGCAAAGATAAAGAATGTTCGTATTTATGATGCTGATCACAGTGTTCTCGAGGCCTTCAGTGGGACGGGGCTTGAACTTGTGATTGGACTTCCAAATGGTTTTCTAAAAGAAATGAGTTCTAACGAGAGTCATGCCATGAATTGGGTTAAAGAGAATGTGCAGTCATTCCTACCCAGGACAAAGATTTGTGGAATTGCTGTGGGTAATGAAGTTTTGGGAGGGAGTGATTATGAACTCTGGGGAGCTCTTCTAGGTGCAGCAAAAAATATTTACAATTCCTTAAAGAAGCTTCATCTAACTGATGTAGTTCAGATCACCACTGCACACTCACAGGCTGTTTTTGCTAATTCCTACCCTCCCTCATCATGTATATTCAAAGAAAACGTTGTTCAGTTTATGAAGCCACTCTTAGAATTTTTCTCACAAATTGGCTCTCCTTTCTGTTTAAATGCTTACCCATTTCTAGCCTACATGAGTGATCCAGAGAATATAGATATTAATTATGCTCTTTTCCAGTCCACTCAAGGAATCTATGATTCAAAAACTAATCTGCATTATGATAATATGCTTGATGCTCAGATCGATGCAGCCTATGCTGCTTTGGAAGATGCTGGATATAAAAAGATGGAGGTCATAATTACAGAGACGGGGTGGGCTTCACATGGAGATGGCAATGAAGCTGCTGCAACAGTTGATAATGCACAGACATACAATTATAATCTGCGGAAGAGGCTTGCTAAGAAGAAAGGAACTCCTTTTCGGCCAAAAAATGTGGTGAAGGCTTATATTTTTGCAATTTTTAATGAGGATATGAAACCTGGGCCAACTTCTGAGAGAAATTATGGACTGTTTAAGGCTGATGGTAGCATTTCATATGACATTGGATATCACGGCCTGAAATCTTCAGCTGCAGATTCATCACATCTGTCTTTGAAGGTATGAGGTTCTTCACCGAATGTGATACTTTGAACATGATAACTTTTTGGGCATTGTGTTTGCTCATTGGATGATCTTGTGCTCAGTCAGAAAAATGGAAAAATAGAAAGAATGAACAAATAAATATTGTTATATCCACCAAGACTTACTTTGCTACTACATTTTAAATATCCTCATGGGCTGTATATATTTTATGGCGGAGGGATGTCTGATTGAAGGCATTTTGTTGGATTAGGAGGGTTGAGTACTAATAAACATACAATGGTAGATTTACTTCTACAATTTAGATAACCATAAATAACTACAGCTTTGGATCTTGTTCAATTTCACTAATACGGAGACTATTCATAGTCAGATATAAAAATGTATTCCTAATATGAAGTAAAGAGAGTTCATGATCATTAGAAGTTCATTGATTGTGCTGTTATTAAACATAATCAACAAGGCAAAAAGAGGCAAATTCGTGGGTTTATCGTTTTGAGATTTCATGTAGCAAACCTGTCATCACTAAACACACTACAAAGAGATGATAAAAAAAGATGCTTCATTGCTTGCTCTTTTGTACTTGCTAAAGTACATTAATGACTTTTTACTCTATATCACTGAAAGATTCACTAACGGATTCATATACTCTATTACCATCAACTAAAAGCCCAGACATGGTATGGTTTATCAACAGATGACGCTGCCAACCAACCAGTTTAGGATTTTGATGCATCTGTTCAGTTGACTACAGAATGAAGTCTATCACCCTTAGCATTTTTGAGAAACAATGGAAATTAGCTTAAGGGAATGTCTGCACCAAATATCATGCCATAAAACATACTTGAGTCCATTAATCATAACAAAGTCTACGCCATGTTAGTTGCATCTCATGCCTTCATTATGCTTGTCCACAGCCTGTTTAATGTTCTTTCCTTATTTTTATAAAATCAAGAGCATATTTTGTAGCAACCCATTTCTTCAATCATGATCCTCTTTAGAAGATTATACTTTGTACCATCATTGTTTACCTTCTTTTGGCAACCACCAGAAAGGAAACTTTCTTCAATTTATGTGTCCCTGTTGAAGGGATCTGAGAAGGGATTTCCAATTGGTTGGGTGGTTGGACAGTGTAATCGTAGTTCAAGGTTACAAAGATGTTAAGAAGAGGAATAAATATTTATACGATATTGCAATTACCAACCAGACAGTTTCAATATTCTCCTTGTCTGCCAGCACCTCCTGCCAAAACCTGAGACAATATACCATTTCAGTATGTTACTATGACTGTAAAAAAGCTGGATTTTTTCTCATCAGCTCAGGAAGGTAGGCCATTACGGCTGCACAACTGTTTTGTAATCACATGTTGCTGAGAAATAATTTCTTCAATGAAAAAGCTCTTGATTCCTTTGCAGTCAACCTTTATGCCTTTGTCAAATAGATAAAAGAAAGGGAGAAAGAGACTTTCCCAGCCTCTGATAACTTTAGTAATTCAGAAAGGAACTCCATTAATTATTATTCAGGGAGAATTTATGACTGTGATTGTGTGTATGTGTTTATGTATTGTACAGTTTATGGTACTACATTATCCAATGTGCTACCTCTATGTCTTCATCACATTTTTTTCTTAATCTGGACGTGTTATTACAGGATATACAAGCTCGAGGGTGGGCTCAGTCTTGTCCCTTGATTTTAGTAATCTTGCTTTGGCTTCATCTGTTCTTAAGCTAGTGATTGAGCATGTCTTGCAGCTGTCACTCATTTACATGTGCATGTTACTGCTAACAAGCACATGTAACTCAAGATTTTGAGTTTGGCACCACCCCATGTCATTCTTAAAACCAATACACCAATTTCATGTATTTTAGAAAATGTATGCTAGAATTGCTGATTATTTTTATCTCTATCAGCAAATGTATATTGATTTTTGCTAGTTTATACCTCGATAGTTTTCATTAGATCATTTGCATATTGTTCTCATGCAACTTTTTATTTTTATTTTTTCCTCATGATTTATGAGAGTTATCCACAGAAATGAACTTGTGGACTCTATTTACTAATTTATAGAATTGTTGCATTGAATTGGCAAATACTTAAAAACTTTGGAATTCACACAGCAAGGATATGAGGAACTTAACACATCTAGAATGTTAAAAAGTGATTTCAGAAAGAATTTCCTTTACTGGTGTTGAGGCTTCACTGTGTTAGTGCCGTTTGACACTCATTATGCATAACCTGGGACCGGCTTGCTTCAATTGATTAAATCTTTCAATTTTTAAACGGGATAAAAGATGCATACTTCTTCTTATATGGGTAATTTCTTTCTGATTTGGAGGCTATGATGGAGCAATTTTTATCTGCCGCTTAGAGAAAATCATTTCTCCTTGTTTCTCCCTGTTTTTGAGTTGTCTTATAGATGCGAACGATTCACACATTGTTATTAGATAAGAATGATTCACGTAGATTTTAGAGAAATAGCAAGATAATTTCTAGTTGAGATTAAACTTCAACGTTGCTGTGCTTTGACCTAGCAGCACGCTGAAAGAAACAACGATAATTCTCTGATGAAACCTGTGATTGTATCTTTCATCAGTTTCTTATACTATCTCAAGCAATGGAGTCATCCCGCTAAACTCAAGGAACGGCAGTGGATCTGCTAGTGTTGCCTCAGATTATGGATCAACTCGTTCATTTTTTCACCATTTAAATTTTGACCTAGTAAATCATTTACCAATGGTAAAATAGAGCTCAAAGTTTCCAGATCAAATGAATGAAATCTCTCCCTAAGATGATTCTCGATAATTTTGATAGCTTAAATGCTTCAAATCCTTCTTACGAAGTTATTTTTATTTAATGTTATTTGATAAAATAAACCAATAAAATATTTTCAGAGCATATATGGCCCTGTTGCATAGCAATTTATAATTCACTCGTATTATCTGTTACAGAGAGCATGCGTCGAAAAGATCAACCCCGATTTTATAATAATCAGTCAAAGCCAACATTTTTACGTTCTGGAAACCTTTTAAATTGCAGTAATTCATTTATAAAAGTAAATGATTTCCTTTTTCCCCCATTCACATAAGAAATGTCTCACAAGATGGCAAGCTGCCAAATACGAGTGGCCATGTGCATATTAATATAACAAACGGTTTTAGCTGACAAAATCGCAACAATAAAATATTATTGTCGGTAGAGATATGCCATTGCCATTATCGATTGATTGGATATTTTAAGCGAAGAGAAATGTTACAGAGTCCTGGAAAAATAATACCAGTCCAAGGGATGACATGTACTCCTTACCATTGACCTGGTTTGTTGATTATGATCCCATTCCACAACCACTCACATCCCTTCCCCACCAGCCCGCCTCTATGCACACAGAAGAAAAGCATTTGCAAATAGCGACTTTTTCCACGTATAAAAGCTTTCAATCCGTCAACCAAAGATGGCTCTCAACAACTTCCGTGTTACTTGAAGGTTTCTCTAATTTATATATATATATATATGTGTGTGTGTGTGTGTGTGTGTGTGTGCAGCATTAGCAGAAATCACCTGCATACGCAAAAACACATATAACCCATAAAGAAAGCAGGGGCGGCCTGAACACAGGGAATAGATAGAAAAAAATGGCTAGAATCAATATGGGAGGTCAACTTGTTATTCCTCTAGCTTTAGCTGTTGCCGCGCTGCTACATGTCACAGCTGCCGATGAAATCGTGGTGGGAGGCGATCTGGGTTGGACAGTCCCTACCACTAACACCACCTTCTATTCAGCCTGGGCTTCTAGTAACACCTTCGAAGTTAATGATACTCTAGGTCAAGTTCTATAACTCTTAATTGTTTTATGTTCTAGTGCGCAAAGCATCTGTATTTCCATCATCTATTTACGCAACCTTGTTAAGTTAGAAAATCCAGATGGGATTTTGTCTACGAATAGATTTTTCATCACAGTCCGTTGCAACATCACTCTTTACATCTTTTGCAGTCTTCAACTTCGCTACTGGAACACACGACGTGGCCATAGTCACAAAGGAAGCTTATGACGCCTGCAGCACTGGCAACACCATCAGCACTATACAAAATGGACCTGCAAATGTCAGGCTCAATACCACTGGTGCACACTACTTCATATGTACATTTCCCGGACACTGTGCCGGCGGCCAAAAGCTAGCCATTAACGTTGTTGCTGATTCTGATTCTGACAACTCATCTCCTGCTCCTTCTGGCACCACAGCGCCGCCCCCACCTTCCGACTCCGCCTCATCTCGTGGAGTTACTTTGTTTCCCATCTTATTGTTTATTGCCGTAGCCTTGTTCTGCTAGGTCTGCTGACTGCCGGTGCTGGCTATTATTGTTTGCTTATGTTATGTGGGTCTAGTCTTATTCTTATGGTTTATCGTATAGCTAGACAGAGTACAGAAACATTCATTATATTTGATACTGTTTTGTATTTGAATAAAGCCACTTGTTTGAGTCTTGATGGATCAGCAGCAGGATTACTTTTGATTATTCTGTAGTAATAAAGATTATCAGTTTTTAATTTCTGATTTTTTCACTGCAGGTTCTGATTTTACTTCTCTGAATTAGTGAATAGACCATTCTGTTTAATACATTTTACCTTCAGAATTTTCAAAACTATACTTTGAAACACAACTCCCCAGTATGAACCAGTAAGCTTCAGACTCAGTTGCACCAATTACTATCAATATTAACTTTAATTATCAATCATTATTTTCGTTGATCATTTTCTGGTTACTATAACAACGTTGACAGAGTGCTCCGTCTGCGGTTGAGACTTTTCAATTGTTTGTTTCTAATCTGATAATTGTTGAACGATTTTTCGAATCAGCCTTCAAAACAATTTAAACGTCATTGTAACTTGCTATACCTTGTCTGTCAAAGGTCTAAGGAAATAATTTTTCCACCGCCACCATATTGACAATAAACAAAAGTTGGATTGCACCGTAAGCAAGAAGATCTTTAATGGGTTTGAATTTGAATGTCTGGAGCAAAAGAATGGGTTCAGCACATAAATCAATCAACTTATTAAGCACCAGGACTCCGTTCTTAGTCATGTTTGATCTAAAAAAACTGAACAAGCAATCAGACCTGCTACGCGATGCTTTCCTATGAGTTTTAACTGAAGATCAATGGCGATCAAAGAGTTGAGAAGTTTGTACCCTAAGACTACATACATCTTACAATAATGTTATCCTAGAGTCATGATACATCTCCTAAATTCTTAACCGTGCCCTATAATTCATGTAATTGAGGAATTTTGTGCTCTCAATATACTTTTATGTCAAAAACAAGGTGCCTGACTTTTGTGGCATGCACATCCAATACACTCAACCGGCAACCCCAAGTTCCTCACGTTGTTCACATTAAATTGTTGGCACCCGAGTCAACGAAAATCCATTTCATATTACTGTGTATATATATAATATTGAAGTTGGTGAGACTCCAAATTTATGTCAGATGTGCACAATGCTGGGAGGTTTATATTATTATATAATTGGGTGAAAGTGCCTGACAATAACCTTGCCAGGTTTCATATATAAAATATAATTTCAGGCTTTCTTTGAATTCTTTTATTAATATGTTGCAGAGAAAGATTTCCATACAGCCAGGGATGGAAAATATTGCACAGATGAAATGAACTTTTAATTAACTGAACGTGGTCTACAAACTAATAGAACTGTCCGATACTAATTTCAGATTATCTAATTCAGCTTTCAAGTTGTCGAGCTCATATATCACTAAACTACAAAGTGGAGGAAGCCACTGGTCCTTACATGCATTTCAGATTATATTTTTCAACTTCTCCCTTAATTAATATGATTAGATAGAAAATGCAATCAAAGTTCAATTGGGTTGAAAGTATTCTTTATATCTTCAATAATTGACTTTTGAAATCCACACACACACACACACACATATATATATATATATATACCGGCCAGTTCTTTTCTATCGCGATAATTTAATAGTACAGAGAAATTAAAGCATTGCATCAAAATTAACTATACCTATATAATTTTTTATATACAAGTAAGCATATCCCTATGATTGGTAATTAATTTGACAACTGATTAAAGATGTTATTTATTCTCATTGCCGTGCCCAATTACAAAACCAATTTTTGTTCTTTACGTGCTCCCGCCGTGACTATATAGAATTGGATGTTATAATTTGGGCACACGATCGAAATATTTGAGTTCACATTAATTTAATGATGGCTGTTCATGACTAATTTACTAATTAAAAGTATTCTTGTGGAATAAGCCTAATGTTTCGTCCAACAGCAACAACTATTATACAAAATCAACGTTTAGAGTCCGGCGTCACAACAGGGAAACAAGATGTAGCCCTGGTCATGACAAAGGAAGGTTATCAGACAGCGATCCAACAAATCCCATCCCCCTTAAAACAACAGGTCCCGCCCTGGACTCTGTTGGCGATGCGGGTACTACTTCATGATCTGTACTTAGACCTGCAGTGCACGTTAGGCCAGAAGCTTCACCGTACCATCCACGTAACTGTCATTACTCCTCAGCCCAGTCCGCTTCCTTATAGAGAAACGGTGACCTGCGACGTGGGTGGCGAACTTGGTAGAGTCATACCTCCCGGCGGTGCTATTTTCTACCCCTTCTGGGCTTATGACAAGAGTTTTCTCGTTGGTGACACTCGAGGTAATGACAAAAGGCCATAAATTCAAAAGAAAAAAAAAAATCAAATTTTCAATACTTGATCTTTTAAAATCTCTTGCAGCTTTTTAAATTTGAGAATGGAACACAAAACGTTGCTCTGGTGACAAGGGAAAGCTATGAAACCTGTAAAATTACCAGAATAACTTATGTTTTAACTACTAGTCCGGCGAAGGTGACCCTCGACACCACGGGTATGCATTACTTCACTTGCACGTAGGAGAGACACTGCACCCTGGGCCAACGGCTAGCCATCAACGTCACCGCCAGGGCGAAGCGGCGCCCAATTTGCACAGAGCTCCCCTGCCTCTTGCTGTCAACTTAGCTTCAGTTCAGGTTAATGTTTAGGGCTTCTACATCACCCTCTTTTAGTTTTGGTATAGTGAATACAAGTCGTAGTAGGTGTTCTTGTTGCTCGATCGGTTATGATTGTTATTTTTATACCTTTGTCCTGCCATTCTGTTGGATTCAATATTATTCATATATAGACAACACTAGTGGATGTGGATTTTTGAATTAATTACACTGATATTTTTCTTCATTTATAGTACGAAAAATGTTACGTTCATTATCAATTCACATCGTTGAAGGAACCCATAATCTAGTAACTATATATAAATTCAAGAAATTGAGCTCTAACTGGCAGGAGTCTTGAGTTGAGAATGTCGTCTAATATCATATATAGAAGATATTATACGTCAACTGTACATTGTATTTGTTACAAGTACTATATACATACCCACATGTATACACATATATAAATATATGTATGTATGATTTCTCTTATCAGCGACAAGAACTTTATTATATATATCAACATCTAACGCCCTATTAATATATTGCATAGTTAGTTAGCTAGATTTCCTAGGGCTCAATACATGCATCCATATGCCATGTAAAATCTTAAACAATCTATTAAGATTATTAAGGTTATATAATTATATATGTATCTTACAGCTGGGAGCGGCTGCAATGACGCAAGTCTTGTAGAACAAAAAAGAAGAAGATTTAATTGGAAAATGATTTTAATCTTTAATAATATATCTTTTTAAACTTTAGCTCTCCAAATTTTTTTATACTTACACTTTACGTACCCTCCAACAGCCATAATTTTTACCTTGAAATGCTAATTTTTATTTAAATCTAAAAATAAAATTAAAAATATTTAGTAAGTATCCATTTTAATGGAGTTCACCTATTTTTTAAATTAATTATTTATTTAATATTTAGTTTTAACTTCTATCCTAAAGTAACAGTACTTTAATATCAAATATATCATAAATAATTATCTCAAAATTGAAGATATCTAGCATGTATTTTAATTAAAAAGTTCAAAACTTATTTTTTTAAAATTTTAAGATTGATGTAGCGAAAAAAGAGTTTTTTTTAAAAAGAAGTCTTGATTTAAAATTATGAATGAACAACTAAGTTGGAGTTGTCACTCCTGTTGTACTAAAATATCTTAAAAACTAAAATACCCTTAAATATATGATTATGAAATCATGAGAATTGAAAATTCTATTGGTTGCCAAAATCCTATAAATCAAAATAAATAAAATAAAAAAATTGATAAATAAATCCGAAATTCCTAAAAGGATAAAAGTCCTAAAAGCTAGGTTAGAAAATCCCCAATAACTTCAATTGTTATTTTGAAAGCCTAAACACTAGAATTTGGCAAAAATCCACGGAAGTCATTGCCAAAAGGTACGAGTTCTTCAATTTGTATCATCAAAAATTTCGCAATACATGACACCTCATTTGTCCCATTTCGACGCATGCAATTCAATATAATACAAGTTAAAGCCAGCTCATAGCATCCATCGCATCATACTACATTCAAAATTTTAATTAACTGTATTTTTGAAGTTAGGGAAATAAAAAATTTTGAACATTGCAAGCCGTTTTGATTGACTAATTAATCATACAACTCTGACTATGATGTCTCTCTTTTTCTTTTCCAGATCAGTGTCTCTTAAGAAATGTATCAGTTAGAAGCCTAGAAAGTTGCAATGAAAGACACACATGCATGGCAAATGTTATAATAATACAAAGCTTATAAGATCTCTCTCTCTCTCTCTCTCTCCCCCATTACATATTGAGGAGAAGGAGCTGGCAAGAGTTCATTTGCTTTGGGTTCAACATCTTAATTTCCTTTGTTCATTAAGTGGCCTTGAAGATTTCGGGATAATTAACATTCACATAGGAATGTGAATAATTGGTGTTTACAGTTTATCTATTATGTAGAAATTTTAAATCATAATTTACCAATTGATTGATCACAAGAGAGACAGGATATTATGTATACGGGTGGGTGCGGGTGCGTGTGCGTGTGCGTGTGCGTGTATGTGTGCGTATATATTATTATATTCCTTTTAATATGCCGCACAAATTTAAGAAATCAAGAGTATTATTGCTTTGGAATGAAAAGTACATAAAAACTAATTTAATGTTCACTAGTTATGACTAATTAGAAGCATGATTGATACTACTCAATTATAAAAGCAAAATTGAAAAAAAAAAAAAAAAAGTGTCTAACAACACCAATTTTTGTGGGACTCATCCACTTATCTTTTTAATATTTGACGTCTAGAATTTTCTTTTTACATTTATATTTGAATGTTATCTTATCAAGATTAAACACGCAAGAAAAGTACTTAAAATTGTTGATTCATCGTTAGAGATGACTTAGAACTAATAATTCATTATCTAATGAATTTTTTCGTTCAAAATATTCTATTTTTGAGAGATGTTAATATCTAATGGAAAGTTATTAGATCAAATGAAAAAGATATTGTTGAGAAAAATATAACTTTTTTTTTCGAATAAAATGAAAATTAAATTCATATCTTATAATAATTACAACTTTAACGTCTCAAGATTTCAATTCCAACCATGCCCTAAAATTGCTCTTGAACCACAATGCTGAATTACATGATTATGAATATAAAATTTTTTCTCATTTGAGTACCAAGAGATATGTTAATTTTGAAAAGAATAATTCATAATTAATGGAATTATCTAATGAAATTGTTATATATATCTTAACATTTTTTTTATTATCGCTATTGATTAATTTCAAACAAAAATTATAATGCTTTAAAAGTTTCTTAAATAAACAAATAAATGACAAAACATTTATGTCGTTTCACAGACTTTTTTTTAATATTTAAAAAAAATCTGGAATAGTATTTTCTATATATAACAATATAATAAATAGCTTCACCAAATCTTGCTGGTTCAAGTGTCTTCCACAACCAGAAAACAGAAAATAGAAAGAGAATTGCAAATTTAAATATGGGTAGAGCAACGATTCTAGCCATTACAGTGATAGCACTACTAGCTTGTAATCAGGTAGAGAGGACAGCAGCAAAGACTACGCATGTGGTCGGAGACAGCTTGGGGGGATGGCATATTCAGCCATTCAACCCCTTAGCTTACGTTGCTTGGGCTGCAACACAAACTTTCACTGTGGGTGATGTTCTTGGTATGTCCACAAGCCTAGCAAGCTATAAACACTTCTCTCAAGCTTCTTGACCAGCTAGCTACTTGCCTAGTTTTGATGTATACATATATTTTCTTATATTTATTTATTTATGCAGTGTTCAACTTCACTACTGGACAAGAAGATGTAGCCCAAGTCACGAAAGAAGCTTATCTCATCTGCAATTCATTTAAACCCATCTCCCTCAAAACAATTGGACCTGCAAATTTTACCTTTAACTCCGTTGGCCAGTACTACTTTATCTGTACCATAGGCCTGCACTGCTCATTAGGCCAGAAGCTAGCCATCAACGTTATCTCCACCGGTGCCGGGGCCAGCAGCCCCTCGAGTAGTCCTCCACCCGCCAACAATATTGAGCCCTTGCCACCTCCACCTTCCAGCAGTATTGAGCCCTTGCCTCCTCCACCTTCCAGCAATAATACTGAGCCCTTGCCGCCTCCACCTTCCACCAATAATACTGAGCCCTTGCCGCCTCCACCTTCCAGCAATATTGAGCCTCCATCAAGCGCCACTTCACCCGCTCCAATTATCGAAGCGCCTCCCGGCCCACCTCCTCCCCCAAGCTTAGCCTCAGCTCAGGCTGTTGGCGGCTTCTACATCATCCTCTTATCTATGATTGCTATGCTTTTGGTCTATTGAACGTATAAGTACGTGTTACCCGATCGATGGGTTATGGGTATTTGTTCCCCCTTAGTTTATTACAGTTAGTTATTATTTAAGTAATTAATAAATTTGTATTTTTTATATTTTGAATTGTTTATCAATCGCTAATCTATATTTGCTTATGGAAGAAGAACTGATATTTTTCTTTAGTTTTATTACCAATTAAAAAGTTCACCCAAATATACTATTGTGAAAAAAATAATTTAATTAGAAATTTTGAAGCTTCAGACTAAGGATCATTAATTTGATATTTTTTTATTTGTAATTTGATCATTAATTTCAAATAAAGCTTTAAAAAAGAATCGTGAAAGTGGTTGGTTATAATTTTTATTTGTTTTGGAGGCAGAGTTTTGGCATCTCCTTTTCCTAGCTCCTGTCTCTTAATTATATAAGCACAACCTGACAGAATAATAGAAGTGAAAAATGATAACCCAATACTGTATATGCTACTGAAATAATTAAAAGCGCTCTCTTATAATTATTGTCCAATTTAATCATTATTAAAAAGGCATGGAGAAAATTATTTACAGTAGAGAGTATGTGTGTGTGTCTATATTTGATCAAGATGAATGGTTAATATGTGTTTGATAAAATTATTACTTGTAAACGAAGCAAAAGAAAATTTTTAAGAAAAACTCTTAAATTAAGTTAATAAATTATAGAAGGATTTTTCGTCAAAATAATAAGTCTATTTGGGCCTGAGGAAATTGTTTGAATTCACAAGACGGAAAAAAAAAATTATTTGTAAGTTCTAAGTTTTGCCTCATTTCTTATATAGATATGCAAGTTGCTACAGCATTTTTAAATTTAGTAATATATAAAATTGACTATATTTATTAAATGGATATATATTTTTAATTTTAATGATTATTTATAATTTTTGTTAAATGTCACTGTCTTTTAAAATGAAAAATTTAGAAATTGAAAGTAGGTCATGCCTTTTAACATGCAACGGTAATAAAAAATTAATTTAGCATTTATTTGAAAATCGATAACTGATTTTGTACTTATTTGAATTACTAATTAAGAATTAGGAGATATTGGAGCACTTTAGATTATTAATTGTGAACTTGATTTTATTCATAGGCGGTCAATAAAGGCAGCTGCAACACAACACAACACAACAGAACATAAGCATGTACATTAGGCATCATTTAATACAATAACTTTATTGCTTTCCACATAAAAGTAATTAGTTGTTCTCCCCAGACATGACCTCAACAATTCCTTCTTTATTCTTATTTAAGTGTTTATAAACATTCAGCCGCCTATTTATTTCTTCATTTTAATAATTACATTAATTACTGCAAAATTGATTTAACTCTCTTAATTTTATTCCGTGCCATATATCTATGATAAATTTCTCTAAGAACGTCAGAAAAAATCTAGGAATTTTACAATGATTTTGAAATTTTTGTCAATTTCTCAAACGAGGGAGGGGTTTTGCTTACGTCATATATTCCAATTGAATCATCTTCATACCTATATATATATATATATATGCGCTTTTCATGCCACATATATTACACTCAGTTTTTGAATTATTTAAAATTCTTACGATCCAAATAAAATAACAAATATATGTAAGTTAGCTCCAAACAATTTGATCTGACAATTTTTTTTTTTTTTTTTCCTGAGTATATAAGACAAGCACAGTCTACAATTCCCTCATTCTGCTTTTTCATAGAAGCCAAAAGCTTATCATCTATTAAGCCATTTAGCTGTTAACTCAATATTTATATATACAAGGAGTAGTACTTCGACCATGGGGGATTATGCTTGGGAATCAGACGTGAAAGAAGGCGACGGCAAAGGCAAAGGCAAAGGCAACGGCGATAGCGACAGCGACAGTGACTTCTCCAATATCTCTCTTAGGCCTTTCAGTCTCTCGGATGTCGAGGACTCCATGTTGTGGGCTAGTGATGATAAAGTGACTCGTTTTTGTACTTGGGAATCAGAAGATGGAATCAACTTCTTCAAAAACAAAGTTATACCGCATCCTTGGTTCAAAGCAATTTGCCTGAATGATAAGCCCATCGGTGCCATTTCAGTAACACCAAATTCAGGCAACTGTGCTCAATGTAGAGCTGTAATTGGCTATGCTGTGGCCTCGAATTACTGGGGCAAAGGGATTGCAACAAGGGCTGTGAAAACGGTGGCTGATACTATATTTGGTGAATGGCCGCATTTACAGAGACTCGAAGCTACGGTAGATGTTGAAAACTTGGCCTCACAGAGAGTGCTGCAGAAGGCTGGATTCAAGAAAGAAGGTGTTCTGCGAAAGTATATAATTCTAAAGGGAAAAGCCATCGACGTTGTTATGTTTAGTCTTCTTTCTACTGATCCCAGGATTTGATTATTCGTGTAGTGTTAATCTGATTGATTTCATTTCGGTAAAATATGTGCTTGCTTCTTTTCTTCTCAACTCACAGTTTGAAAAGGAATCAGCTAGCAGCACCTGGTAGTTGTATGCCAAGGAATCATATCTGTTTGTGCTGATATTGTTGTTAGTTTAAACAAATAATAATAATAAATAATAATAATATATATCATGAGATCGAGCATTGTTACAAGCACTGTAGAATTGGATTCCTTTCAAGTTTCAAACTGAAATAAAGCAATAAACTATGATAACTTTATTTGATTATTGGCAAATTAATTTGTTTTCAGCTAGCTAGCAACATATATGCGTTTGGTAATGCACGAGGAAGGAGGGTTTTGAAACTTGCCGCTGCCGTGAGAAGGAATGTTAATTACGATTTTATTATTATTATTATTATTATTATTATTATTATTATTATTATTATTATTATTATATCACTCCAGTGTAATGCAATTAATAATAAAAGTATATTTTAGACGGTGATAATATTATCATATCATTCCTACTTGGAAGATTAATATATGATAAATCATTACTTTAAGTAGGTTGTGGAAAAGATGGAGGCATGCAGGTGGGATTTGGATCAGATAAGCTGGTATTTAATTAATTAAGTTAATAAATTATCAGGTAATATCTTTTTCTGTATGATTTCAGCTATAGGGAGGTATATAATATAATATTAAATATTTACTCTATATATATATTATACACAGATGGGCTTTCGTTCTCGTCGTGTGGAGATTTTTGTTTGTGCCGTCCGTTTCCTTTTGTCGCTGTGAAATTAATGATAGAAAGCAACCTTCCGCATAGCCTTCGATATGGTTCCACTTCTTTATTTAGCAAAAATTATCAATAGTAATTCAAGATAATTTCACTTAATAATAAATAAATAAATAAACAAATAGACCACATACACTGTCATGGGCTCGTCGTTTAAAAGTAAATAATTTCTGAGGATACTCTACCCGTATGCTGATTACACTCCTCTGCTAAAACGTCCTCTATTATAGAAAATTAACAGAAGGTGCGTTTGGGATCACTCTTTTGAAGACACAAAAACAACCCAAAGCACAATGGGGCTTATATTTAAGTCGGGCCAACCCAATTGATACCTCTATTCTCGACTTTATTATATTAAATGTCAAACACTCGCATTTTGATATTATTACCAAAAACAAATCCAAATTCCACATTGGGTTCACATGTCTTCCCTACTTCACCTAACCTTCACGGAACCATCTGTGTTCATATTTTATGAACCCGTAAACTTTATTTTTTAGGAACTTTATTTACTTCTGATTTGATAATTGCAAAGAAACGTTAAAGCTGCTAGCTGCGAAGACTTCACATAAAAGACAAATAGTTGACCCGTAAACGCCTGAAGTCGCAATGTTTGGTGCATTCTTACGCGCTTTCGTCAAGAAATTCTCGAAGGGCAAGCCGCCTTTGTAGAATCGGCCCAATCTCCACCAAAATCGGGGAGTTCAGCTTCATCAAATCGTCCACAATCATCCACGTTTCCTTCATCCAAGGGAGAAGACCCCATCTACCAGGTTTCAGACTTTGTTACGGGGCCTTTCTCTATAAATACCAAACCCAAAGACACATCCTTTCCACTTGAGTTCTCCTCTCCTTGTAAAGAGAAAACAGAGCAGAAAACAGAGAACAGAACAGGGGCGACCTTGCAACACATACAAAACGATGGATGGCTAGAAAATTTGACACTGTTTTTCTCGCAGCATTTGTCATAGCAACGCTAGTACAGAGCTCGACGGCACAGACAACACATGTGGTGGGTGATGCCCTAGGCTGGGTTGTACCTCCTGGAGGTGCTGCTGTGTACTCAAACTGGGCTGCAAACCAGACCTTTCGCGTTGGCGACATTCTTGGTAACTTTTCCATCTAAATTTATGCTTCTAACAATTTCTAAACCACTTAACCTGCTAATCTTTCTAATATTGGTTTGTTTTTATGATTTGCTCAGTGTTTAATTTCGTAACCGGACGTCATGATGTTGCTGAAGTAACAAAATCATCTTTTGATGCATGCAACACCAACAGTCCTCTTTCGGCGCAAACAAGTAGTCCTGCAAATATTTCTCTGACTAAAGCTGGGGAGCACTACTACATCTGCAGATTTCCTGGCCACTGCAGTGGAGGTCAGAAGTTGTTCATCAACGTCAGTGCTGCAGCTTCTTCTCCAGCCCCTCAACCTTCTTCTCCGGCTCCTCAACCTGGCTCCCCCTCTCCAGTTTCTGCACCAACACCCGCCCCAACTCCTAAGCCAACACCAACACCAACACCAACACCTGCCCCAACTCCTAGACCAACACCTGCCCCGACACCAAGACCAACTTCGTCCTCTGCCAATCCGCCTTCTCCAACCACTCCCACTCCACCTTCTACAACCACTCCCACAGCAACGTCTCCCTCAGGTGTTACAGCACCTCCTGCGCCTGATAGCTCTGCCAAGTCTCTTGGTGGTGCCGGATTGTTTACCACTTTCTTAGCCATTGTTGTAGCTTTATTGTATTAGACATGGCGGTATAGAATTAGTGAGACTTGAGACATGATTCATTTTTTTGTGTGTGATAGTGTACGCAAATTGTTTTTGTTTCTTGGATGAATAAAGCTGATTTTGACATTTTAACATGATCTCAAATTTTCAACCCATATCTTTAGTAGATTTTTTTCCATCTTAATAGATTGGCATGAGAAAAACGTAGAAATTTAAATTTGACACGGTGCCAAACGAGTATCTATCAAATACAGTTAAGAGGGCTGGAAATCCAGAATTTTCTTGTTTGTAAAGGGCTATCTAGAAGTTCTAAGAAAATAAGAAGGGTAATGGAATTTGAAGAATAAAACCAAGAAATAGGAAACTGGGAATTGTCCTTGATTGTATTGGAAAGGAGACGATTGATTTTTTCTCATGCATCCTTGAAAGTATATAATTATCACGTCAACACAAGGACTCAATTTCTGTAAAATGATTGATTTAGTAATGGCAAACTACATCCCAGGACGGATTTCAAATTTTACTAAGACTAGATAGCTCCTTCGCTATATTAATTTCGCAATGGGTAGGTCTAGCGATAAAGTGAGAATTAATGATATTACTATAAATTCCCCCTTCTCACTTTGGCCAAACCAGTTTCATTGCTCGATCGACACTTACTGTGTTTAATTTTCCTCATTAATAATTCGAGTTTGAGTGTTAAAGAAATCCAAATGGCGTGAAATGACCACGACACAGCTTTTGTTGACTATTTTGAATTCTGAATTTTTTTACCAATAATTCTAGTTTGAATAAGATATCATAATAATATGCAATTAGAGTTTCACAATACAAACATGAAAAATGAAACATGAATTACTCTTTTCATTTTGTTAGACTTATTAATAGTCCTGTGTGTCGGAAGGAAGAGTATAAACCAACGAAACACCACCATCACCAATGCAAACGTTGATTGTCGAAAATGTTAAAGTACCTCAAGAGAAAAAAGAGAACCTTTTTTGGCGGGTCATTTAGCATAGGTTATGATATATTCGCAGGGATTTTTTTTTTTGTTTTAAATAAATAAATAAAAATTGGTCAAAAGCAGGAAATGTATAGTTTTTATATACTTGGAACGCGTTGCGGTTGGCCGAAGCCAACTTTTTCTCAGCAAGCATGGGATAAAGTATATATACATTCACACTCACAATGGAAAGGGAAGAGACCGGTAGTTTCCAATTTTCCTTTACTGTAAATAGTTTAACCAATTATCAATAGTTAGTTATTGCCGAATGTAAGTATAATGTCTTGTGAATTGAATCTCCTTGACTGCTCTGCTTACTTTTCGTAATCGTTGTAACCCTAGCATATATAGCGAAACGAAGCAATAATTAGACACGCAGGCTTCTTCTCTGAGGTTTCTCGATTGCTGATTAATTATATTAGCAGTCAACCGCAATATTGCCAGATGCCAGTTTTTCAATCGAAGAAAGAAACGTACTCTACTTTATTAGTTATCTTCTTCTTCTTCTTCTTGTTTTATATGCAGAATAAATATCTACCACATATCTGATCTTTTTTATATTTATATTAAGTACTTGAAAAGGCAATACGCATACCCCTTAAATTTCCTCCTACTTCCAGCCAATACTCAGATCCTTAAACTTAGCAATAATATTAACTCCAGGGCCGACCTGAATTGACGATCACAAGTTAAGAATGGCTAGCCGCTTGGGTTCTGTTTACTGCTTCATAATAGTAGTGGCTTTAGTGGAGGCTGCAACCGCAACAGACTATGAATTGCCGTGGGTCGTTCCTTCCTCAACCGATTACTACACCAACTGGACTAGCACTAAGACATTTGAGGTCGGAGATGCTGTCAGTAAGTATTCTCAATTAAAATCACTCATCAGTTCCAAAATCAGAGCCTGGTGTCACGCGCCCAGCGGAAAGGCACGTGCGGCACCCTCGTAGACCCCCATGTCGAGGGTAAGCCTTGTTATCCCGTCGCATATTTAACTGGTTTCGGCCTACCTTGGCCTCATCAGGAGGACGGCTTCAGTCCCCGACCAGTTCGGGCAGGGGTGGTCTAAGTCCCCTCTACATGATAGCCCTTGAGACTGAAGCCGACTTTGCACCATGAAACATCAATGTGCTTGAGTTGTCACACCCCAGCACACCCAGCCAACATGCGATCTCTTGTGCCGTGACACTGGCCTCTTATAATTTTTCTACTTTTAGTACTTGCATTGTAACACACATACGGTGTTTGTTTCAGTATTCAACTGGACTGGAACGCACAACGTTGCGGATGTATCCAAGTCAGAGTATGACAATTGCACAAAAACGAGCTCGATTCTGCATGGCATCAACGCTATAAAGGTCAATTTGAGCTCAAGTGGTAACCGTTACTTCATCTGTACCGTCGACGAACACTGTCAACGAGGCCAAAAGGTGGCAATAGCCGTTCAAGGTACCACTGTAAACGATACAGGCTCTGCTTCATGTATGAGTGTTGGTTTTGGAGCCTTATACGCAGTTATCTCCATCTCGGTTACATATTTTCTGAGTTACAATTAATTATGTCTAAGCTTCCTGTATTGTAGAATATTTCTCTTTAAGTGTTCTGGTGCGCAAGTTAATAGCCTAGTTGTCTGTTTAGTTAGGAGAGGTAGTCGGTGTGTGAAAACTCTCTGATCCATCTATTTGAGAGATTTTATGATAAAGATATAAAAATTAAGCTTCAATAAATTCTATCACCATCATATTTACATGTATGGGTTTTGTTTTTGTATAATTAGCTGATTTGTAATTGATTTTATTAACTAAATATATGCATCAAATGAATGGGTTGAGCATCATATACAGATTGGTTCAAAATAAAATCTACTAATTTATTTGGTGAAAAACAACACTGTATAGTTCACAAAAGTATTTATTTATACTAAGTTTCATATTTTGTAAAAATGTTATATCTGCAACTAATTTATATATATATATATATATATATATATTATCTCGAGTTGATTGTGACTTAATTTATTACAGAATCGTTTATGTATATAACTTTTTCTTTATTTTCATATTAATATTCAAAAGAATTGGTGGTGTTCATTTTTTGCTTTTAATTTTTGTCTTGATGTGTGTATGCTTATGATTGTCACTTAGAGCTAGTAAATGTAAATCTTTCTTTTCTTTATTTTTATTAATTGTTTTTTCGTTATTAACTTTTTTGAGGAAAAAATTGGCCCAGTCCCCGATTATGCATGCGAAAATTGTTATTGCATTTTATGAGCTTCGGTTTAAGTAGGATAATTAATCTTTGTTTATCTATTAATCCTTTTTAACTGTAAAAGAAATAAAAGGCCGAAGGGCTTTCTTACGTTTGCACATTTATATAAGAGAAAAGAAGACGAAAACTCTGACTCCCTAATCATCAGTTCACTTATAATAGAGTAGAGCCATGAATGACACTGTTGTCATGAGTAATTAATATAACATTATCAGATATGTAAACCGAGAACAGACTGATAATGAAGTCCATATTATGCGAATCACATGGTGAAAACGTTGATATCCATTTATTTTTCCAGATTTCAGAACACATTGAATCCCTCCTGAAAAAGACGCGCAGTAAAATCTTGTTGAAAACTGGTTAGGAACTGATGCTTGCATTGGCTAATGACTGATGAACTCGTTAATAATTTCTTCAGTTTTTAATGATTAGACTAGGTGCAAGACTGGAAAAAAAAAAAAACTGATTCAGTTTTGTTAGGTAACTTCCATGATAGGAAAAGAGTTCGTTTTCACCGCCAATTATCACAGAAAACACTGACGCAACCGTTTCACGAAAGAGGATTCCTTTCGAGGGTCTTGTATTGCAAGCAACAGTAGTCAACATCAAAGTTGTACATTATACAAAGTTGGAGCTATAACTGTAACCCTCTTCTGCAAGAAACGAACCTGTTCTACTTCTAAAGAGGTCAGAAACTCGCCACGCTTTATGGGTAGTTAACTTTTTTTTTTTTTCTTTTTTCAGATTTAACCACATTCTCATTGAGTTGCAAGCATTCTCATCGTGGGACAGAAACCAGAGCTTCGGGAGCAACCTGTTGAACACACAGAGGAAATGGGTATTAAGTTGGATATGATCGGATTCCTGATTGTTGTAGCAACGCTGTTTGAGACTGCTACCTCAGAGACTTACACTGTAGGCGATTACATAGGTTGGAGAATTCCTCCCGGTGGTGCTGCTACTTACTCAACTTGGGCTAGGAAAAAGAAATTTCAGGCCGCTGATATAATAGGTAATGCATTCCTCAATCGCGACCAACTATTCTCCTCATCTCCTGTATCACCATTTTCGTTAAGTTATAGCTACCATTCCGCATCTTGCATTGGATTAAAAATCTTTTTTCTACTATTTTCTGCAGTATTCAACTGGACTGGAACAGGCGATGTGGCCGAAGTATCCAAGGCTGACTATGATAAGTGCAGAACCACAAATCCCATCGGAGAAATCCAACGAATTAGTCCAGTAAACTTTACTCTAGGTTCCAACGGCACTCTCTATTTCATCTGCACCGTGGATTCACATTGTGACCGAGGCCAGAAGGTGACAATCAATGTCGGAGGAGCACGTAGTTCTGCTTCTTCTCTTGCTGCTGGGTCCCTGACTGCAACTTTCTTCACTTTACTCTTACCTCTATTACGTTGCCGTATATAAGCATCGTTACATTGTTGCAGCTTAATCTTTTATCTTTTCTATGTTTTGCTTGTATGCATGGACTGCCATGGTGTTTCAAAGTGTTGCAGAGTGAACTAACGTATTGCTTTTGTGTACGGGATTGTTTTTTTACTAACAGTGTATATTTGTTATAATATTTCTGTAATCACTAAAAATTTAGAGCATTGTTGAAACAAAATCAGCGAAATTGATCTCACAAGTTATTTCCTTTAGTGTGTGTGCTCCTTGTATTTTCATTTTGGACTTCCTATGCACAAGGCACAATCGCAGAGAACTTGAGCAGTTTAATTTTAATAGCTTCACTTCAGTATTTGTAATATAATCCCAATGTCATGCAAATTTGTGACATTCAGAATCTTTTGGTCTTAAAAAGAGAAAAAGCTTAGTTCAGATGGCTGAAACCGGATTGGACTGGGCAGATAGAAGTTGTCCGAATAAAAATCTAATCTTAGAATTGTCACCACTTTTCTTCAACATTCTTGCCTGTATGATAGCAGAAAATGACGCAGTGGTTGACCTGGTCAATAACAGTGCAGAATCTGGATCATCAATCAAGAGAGTATCTCCTAAGAATGTTCTAAAAGTTTGAAAGTATACGGCGGCCTATGGGTATAGACAAATGAATGAATACCCTCAAGTTTGGAATTAAGGAAGTTACGAAACCAAGGTAAATTTGCTGGAGGTGATAGGGTGACAACGTAATCTCCTAAGATGCTTAAAACGAAAAATGTACAAAGGGGACACGACTCACATGAGCTCTTAAAATCTCTTTATTATCATTATGAGTCTCCAAAACCATTTTCCTACCAAAGCCCCAACCCATCACACTAGAGGGAAATGTCCATGGAATATTTCCTTTTCAGGCATCCACTATCACAAAATTGACAGATAGAGACCGACTATGAGGAAATGGGGCAGGACATTATCGTCCATTTTTCATCACCTCTCAATACCAAGATTTAAGAGTAATTCCCAGCAGCCAACTTAAAACGAAACAACTATTCAATGCAAAATATATTTGTTCCTACTAATTAATCTCGCTTAGTGGAGAAGGTAATTCCTGCTTAATGAACGAAACACTCATGGGGAGACCCCTCGGCCATCATCTTCTGTAGACCATTCTCAATGCATCCATAAGCAGTTCTTGAATAGTCCAGACTTCTGTTCCCCTCCATCAACATTTTAGTTTCAAATGGTTTGCAATAACATTAATTTTTTCTACTCATCATTTAAGTTCAGAGACACAAAGGGTTTGATGTCTTGACCACCTGTATTATGTCACAAACTTACAAAATATGAATAAAACTCAGATCCTATTTACACTTCAATTTCCTGTGCATCCCAATTTGCAATTCATCATTAGTGAGTAAATTCTACGTATAGAATGAGAGAAAAATAGAGGACGGAAAACGGATTTGCCAACAGAATTGGGGCATCTCATATTGCAAGCATATAAGCTACAACCTCAAAATGGCGTCTACAAACCTGGACCTCTTATCTGACCAATAAACTGGTTGGATGGAAGCCCTGGTTGCCAGCAAAACTGAACATCCTCCAAATTGTCACTAGATGGTGCCTTAGGCTTCATAATAGATGCCTCTAATTTCTGACATTCACGCTCAGAGAACCACTTACTTGAACATGACTCAGGGCAATCATTGGCTGTCTTCTCTGGGAAAAAAACAAAATTCCTTGTTTCTTTGTGAAGAAAGATCACTAAATTGTTCCTTTCCTGAGAACTTATTGAACCAATTTCCGCAGTTTCACGAGCTGAACTTCTATCCAAGCTCATAGAGGGGTCTGCAGACAGACCCAACCGCAAAGATAAATCGCATTCTCTTGTAAGTTGCTTCTTGCTGACGTCCCCAAACTCTGGTTGTGCAATTCTCTTAGAAGTGATATCAGGGGGAGGACAGGAGAAAAGATTAGGCAATGCACCCATTTCTACAGACTCTGAAATTGATGTGCCAACAGGTGTACCAACAAATATTGGGTTAGAGTTCAAATTTTCTGCAATCTGGTAACCTAACTGGGGACTTCCATTTTGAAACTGAGTTCCATAATATAATGGATAAACTGCACCCAACTTCATAGGGATGTTGGTTTCCGCCGTGATCACCTTGCTATGGCCAGTGGAGATATTCTCGTACAGAGAAGGGTAGCTTGAAGGAACAACTAGGTTATCACTTCCAATAACACAACAGTTTGATTCTGAAACAGGAAGAGTTGAATTCACATTGATAGTGGATCTTGCAAAGTTCAACTGATTTCCAGAGGGAAAAGATGATAACTTATGGCATTGCTCTTCAATAGTTTTATCCACAATTCTAGGAGGCACAGAAGCAGATTCTTGTGGTCTCAGGTTGAGATAAGTCCTTGGGTTACTGTGCCGTTGGCTTCTTGAAGCTCTCACTGGAATGCAGCCCAGATTAAGGGCAGCTAAGCAACATAAAAGTTGTAAACAAAAGGAAACAGAGAGAATTCAGTACCTAAGGATTGTGTTTGTTTTAACTACTTGCAAATTGCGAAGTAGATCAAATTTGAGCTAAAAGGCATCCAAAATGAAAGCAAAGTCAAGTTCTCGATTTGAGAGTTGGATCTGAAACAGCATGAGATATAACAAAAAATTGTTACCTTCAACACATGGTGGCAAAAGCTCTCCAGTTTCAGTGCTCTCATCTCTCCGTATAATCGTGTTAATGGCATCATTTACACGGTCCCATAATGTATCGAGATTTATATACTCGGCCTGAGCAATGAAACAATGCCAAAATAAATACCTAAAAAGAAAAACACAAAGAAAAAAGACACAAATACAGATAAAAGATCCAAAAACTTTCAACCAAAATCAAGAAGAGAGAACCTCGGAATTGGCTTTGGAGTACATGATTTCCTCCGTTTTCAAAACTACAATAGGGAGCTTTTCCTGCCACTCCATGTTCTTCTTAGTTTGGGGGCTGTGACTCTCATGGACAACCCTAATCAAACACATAGAGGGCAATCACAAAATGTACCGGAAAGGGGAAAAAAAAATCTACTGGGTTTAAGAAAAGCAAGCAAGAGGACGAAGACCCAGAACCTGAAAATCTGTTGAATGATAGAACCTCTCATGGGTTGGTGTCTCTCGCTGTGCCATGCTCTCCTCACACACTCGTAAGGTCTTGGCCCTGGCCTTGGCATCTTCAATTGAAACTTACTAACAAAATTTTCCGCGAGAAGTAACAATATGCAGGTGAATATGCAGAGAGGAATGATATATTATTTGTGTTTTTACTTGGAGGAAGAAGAAGAGACTCTACATGGGAGTAAGAAACATAGACAGCTGCGTCACTTCTTGTGTTGTTTTGTTTTCTCTTTTCTCTCAATTTTCAATCCCCTGTTTTGCAATGAGGATTTTTTTTCTTTGGCTGGGGAGTAGTACAAAAGAGAGAGAAAGAGTTGCTTTCCCATACTAGCTTTGTCTTCCTCCAATAATTTAAGAGGTTAACATTTTTCGATGTACAGTCAGTTCTTTTTTTAATTTTTAATTTTTGTTTTTTCAATTTTAGCTTTAAGAGAAGAGGTTAGGTCACTTTCATAGGGAAAACAGTGCGGGTGGGTGGGTATCTAAAAGTGCCTAGATTAAAGTCTCCCATTAAAATCTCCTGTCCATGTTATCAGCAAATTGCGCATCCATTACCCAGCATGGGCACAGAGCGATTGACACCTTAACCCCTATTTTCAGACTGAATCCTCTGCCACAGTCATCTCCCCTGTGGGGAAGACTTCAATTCTCCCCTTTTTATATCATCTGCTTTTACCATTCTTCTTTTTTTTTTTTTTTTTTTTAAATAATTTTTTTTGACCTTTACAAGTGATGGATTTGAGTAACAAAGCCACTATAATAAAGTAGAGTCAGTCAAGTTCAGAGGCCAGAGCCTCCTTAGTTCAAAGTTAGTGCAGCAAAAACTGAGTGCTGTAAAATCAAAAGTGTGAGAATGGCTTAACACTGCCTTGACATTACCCTGACAATGCTCTGCATGGGTTATCTCCACTCACTAACTGATGTCAGGTCCACTCTTGAAAATGGCCTTGCATTTCCAGCACTGAACCCTTTTCTGTACTTCTCAGACAATCCATTTTTCAACCTCCTCATCATCAAATCTAATATGGATGCTCGCTCTTCTTTTGGACACCTAAATTTAATATTTTAAAGATAAACCCATCACCAGAGTTCTCTCTCTCTCTCTCTCTGTTATTTACTTATTTGGTTACTCAAAAGTACATTTCTTTCGATTTTGATTGCAAGACCATCTTTTTCGTCGATGTTTTTACCTCGCTACCCAAGCAACAACGTCCATCCAACGCAATAGTTATTTCTTTTTGCTGTAGCCGACTCTAATAAATAGTAATTCCGCCAACTCTATTTCTTTTATTTTTTACTCGTCCACACTTAAAGACACGATAATTAATTCTTCCACAACAGCAAATAATGGAGCCAAAAAATTTGCTCATAAAAGACAATAAGTAACAGTATTTAAAAAAAAAAAAAAGAGACAAAAATTAACAATATTTTATGGTGGTATCTTTTCACACAGACACAAAAACTATACGAGTAGCATAAAATTGTAGGAGGCAAAATAAAAATTCAATGAGTTTCTCCTTTCCTGCTGGATCATTTTTCTAAAAGAATAAATTAAAAACTTTAAAAAATTTTAAGAGTACTTATTGAATTCTATATTGCTTTGTCCCTACAACAGTTAAAAATTACAGTATTACATTAGTTAAGAGATAAAATAGCACCCTTACAAATATTTGATGAAGATAAGAGATAGTCGATGACATGTAATTTGTTTAATACAATTTAAAAAATAGATATACTAACCCAAAAAAAAAAAAATATCAACAAGGACGACAATTAAACTGCATGCATAGATAGACAGGCATCATCGGTTAATATTCTTTTTAATTATTAGAAAAATCAGTTGATTAATATACAAAGAACAGTAACAAACAAAATATGGTCAAGAGGAAGAAGAATCGCGTGGTGTGGGATCCACCTCCTGCACATCTTCATCGTCATCATCGCCGTACATCTGGCCAAGAATAAGCACCAATCCCATTGTAAAAGCTCCATCAAAACCAGGCTTAAGACAAAGCAGGAAAACATCCCTCCCAAGCGTCACATTACTCGCGGGGTCCACTTTTCTTTTGATCTTAGCCACGGCTTCCTTTGATGGGCTTTCCAGAGATGGTGTTGTAAATTGTACAACATCGTTGCGGGAAAGAACCCACGATCTGGTACTCCTCACCTGGTTCACCAAACACATGTACCACCACGCTCGACCGTCCGATGATGGACGATCGGCAAACACTGAAAATTGGCTCTTGATCTTCTCTTTTCTCCCCTAGATCGTTGATAGAGACTCAGCTTCTGCTTTCCAAAATGTCACAGTCAGACATAAAGCAGCACTTCGCCCCAGTCCTTGACAAATTATGTTTGGCCTTTGGGCTCATGCTACAGAACACTACAGTACAACCTTACTTCACTTGTCTCTACCACTTTCGTGAATTCTGCCAAGTGTCGTGATTTTAAAATAGAATAGGACTAAAACATTGTGATAATTATGTGATTTCAAAATAACAGTAAAAAATTGTCATAAAATATTTAAAAGTTGTACAATATATTTATACCCACTTTAATACAATTCTTATCTTTAATGTTTTACAAATATATAAAAAACATGTTTAATTATGTTTATTAAAATAATTTTATAAAACTAAAATAAAAAATAATAATATTATATTTTATATTTTATTTGTAAATATTAAAATAATATTTTTACTTTTAAAAATAAGTTCTATAGAGTATATAAATTATAATTAAACATATCTTTTACTATTTTTATTTAAAAATACTTTTATAAATCTATTCAAATAGGATCTAATTGTTTAACGAACATGTAAATGTTGGGACACAAGATTTATTTGATGTAACTTTAGAATAAAGATGTTATAAATAAAGTTTTTAATTTTAAAATTTATTAATTGTTTAGTTGTCATAAATATTTTGTAATAAAAATCATATAATTATTTTAATAATTTTTTAAAATTATATCGTATATTAAGAATGAAGGAAAATTTTTAAAATAAAATAAAATATTTTAAATAATTTAACTTTTTTAAAAAAAAATCTTATGTTTAAAGAGCCTAAAATTTATTTTTTTTTTCTATAAAACTAAAAACAACCTTTTAATCTCGACAATTTTTTTAAAGATAATTAACGACTAAATTTTTTTTTTAACGAAAAAAGAGGCTAACCGAGAAGTTATAACAAATAAAGACAAAGTAGGTTGATATTTAAAAAAAAATATATTTATAATTTTTTATAAAAAATTCATTACCGTAAAAAATTTTATTTATAAAATACCAAATTCTTGTTAATTATTGTTACTCAAACTCAAATTAGTGAAGACCTTAAAGTATCAAATATATTTCAACCTATGTTAAGGGCATAAAATTTATAATAACACACATACGCATATATATATAAGGGCAGAATCAGTAAGTTTTTTTTTTTTACACAAAATCTTATATTATATTAATTGTAAATCGTTGAATATAAATACATCAAACAGTTGAGATTGCATTTAAACATATAATTAATGCATATGTCAACTGCAATCTCAACTATTAAATGTGCTTCTATCAAATAGTTTACAATTAATATAAAATTTTATGTAAAAAAAAATAATTGTTGATCCTGCCTCATATATATATATATATAGGCAGAATCAGCAGTTTTTTTTTTTAATACAAAATGTTACATTAATTATAGACTGTTGAATATAAACACATCCAACGGTTAAAATTATATTTAACCATTGTATTAATTATAGATGCATTAATTATGCATTAATTACATGATTAGATGCAATTTCAATCGTTGAATGTGTTTATATCAAATGGTTTACAATTGATGTAAGATTTTGTATAAAAAAATGTTGTTAATTCTGCCTCTATACATATATATATATATATATATATATATACACGGGTAGATCAATAGTTCTTATTATCTATACAATTTTTTACATTAAATGTAGGTGGTTGAATTTAAATATATCTAACGGTTGAAATTATATTTAATATGTGTATTAATTATATAGTTAAATATAATCTCAACTATGTATTTAAATTTGATGATTTATATTTTATGTGAAAAATTATGTAACAAAAAGGGGATAATTGATAATTAATATGTAATTAATGTATAGATAATTAATACTTAATTGATGTATATATTAAATTCAATAGTATATATATGTATAGATGTAAAAAGTTAAAATTAATATAAAAAAGTATTAAAAAATGGGGATGTCGATCATCCCTCCCCGTATTAAATTCAATTTGATTTAAAGATTAAGAATTGATGTGTGTGTGTGTGTATATATATATATATATATATATTAATAAAATTTAAAATATATAACACATATTCTGTTAAATAAAAATATAACAACCTAAAACTCATTCGAATGTTGTTGGGTCATCTAACACGAACAGTAACATATTTCCAGTACTGTGAAAGTAGGCCAGTTAATGCACATGTAGATTGAGGTCAATGGGTTACCTTTCGAAGAAGGGTGAGGAGGCATTTGCCAGAAGCTTCCATGAGAACAAGCTCGTCTTTGGGTTGAAAATCGGGGCCATAAGAATCAAATCGGAAGATGAGCTCTCCTTTGGGATCATAAACAAGGAAACCGTCGCCGGGGAAGAACACGGATGTATTGTGAACTGTCAGCTGGGTTTCTTCCTCGAAACAGAACCTCTCGTCCACGATCGCAGTCACACCTCCACTACCACTCATCTCTTACCTGCTGCAACGATCAGATAACCTACGTAGCGAATAGAGCTGCGAGCTTTTAATGACATCAATTATTTGTTTAATATTATTATTACGACAAGAAGATGAAGTTTCGTTTCCGCGAGAATGGACCATACCACACAGTATGGCATTATGTGTAACGGCAGTAATAAAGGTAGCGGTGGGTGTTAATGGTATTAATTAGAATAATCGGTTATACGACTTTGATTTTAATGTTTTTTAACGGAAATTTCATTTCATTTTTATTTATAATTACCTTTTTTTTCTTTCATATTTAGCATATATTTAATAATTCAATGACCTCATCATGGCTAAAAATGCATAGTTTTTCCATTGACTTAAAACAATTTTTTTTAATAAATTTTATGGTTTGGTACGAAAGCTAGGACCAATAACTGATAATTTGCTAGCACTCAAATCTCCCAAGACTAGATTTTAGGACATCGAATCTACGAAAAGAATTTATAGTTTAACGTGGAAGTCAATACGTCAATGAGCGCAATCTAGTGTATTCGAATCCCTGTAAGCTCTTGATTCCAAATTTAGGATCTCATCTCAGTACAACAACGAATCTATGGTTTGGTAATACCATAGAGTGATAATTTTATGTATTCAAATCCCCTCCCATCAAGGATGCTTGCGTAGTTCATTATGGACGACAACTATTCCACGCTTATAAGTTGACTGGCAACCTTCTAACGCTGAAATAAGATCAAATATAAAATTTTAAAAATATTTAAAATAATGCTTTCTCTTGTAAAAATTAATAGTATTATTTTTTTATAAAAAAAATCAGTGAACTCTATATTTTTGTTTTATTTTTGTATATGGGCATTACCTTATTATTTAAGAATTTATCATGCTACAAATAATGAATCGCGTAACTTATTTCAAGGAGATACTAATGAAATCAGTTACAATATTAAATGTGTTCTTACATCAATTTTTTTAGTATAAATTTTAAAACTTACTGTATAAAAATTAAAAAAAATAAATATAACAATAAATTATGACCTAATTACTACCACAGTATTAGGGCGAGTTTGATCACCGTGGAAAGTCTTATGGGCAACAACAAATGATGTTTGGGCCAGTTCCATTTCGGGGCCTGCTCGCGCTAAAAAGATTCAGGTATAACAGTATAATTCATTAAGTTATTTAAATTTTGATTAATTAGTAACAGATCCAGATTCAACAACCAACTCATTAAAATCAAAGATATCCAGCTTTAAATCCATCCAAATTTACAATTTTTTTGTATCATTTGTAACAATAAAAAACATGCAAGGAAAGCCATGATTATCACAACTACTTCACCAACATAACTATGAGACAGTATTAGGACATGGTATGTTTGTTTCATAATTCCTATCGAGCATGCGGCCAGAAAATTCTATTCTAAATGCATCCATTAATTAATTTATACAATATATTTATATATATATATATATGTGTCAAAAAGGTGGAATAATAATAATATTATTATTATTTTTACGTCCATTAATTATATGTTATTTTAAGAAGATTTCTGATTTTATTAAAATAATAATTATTTATGTTCTCCGTAGTATTAAATTTTGATCATTATAATGTAAAGTATCTATCTTAACGTTAAAATAGAATGTATTTAAATTACAATTATAGGGACCTATTTGACATAAACAGATAAATTATGTCTTTGCTGCCAACGTGATGATAGTTTACAGTCGCCGTTGTTATTTAGCCCAGAGAGAAATTTAATATAATTTTTTTGTTTTATTTTTCAATTACGTGAGCCGACTGTTCCCTCCTTTCACCTTGCATTTGCGGTATTATTCCATTCCATTCCGGAGTCGCTCGCAGTGATCGGAGAGAGTCAACAATTCTGTCTCTCTTTCTCTCCCTATGTCTCTCTCTTTTTTAGCTCCCTGAACAGCTGAACGTCATTCGCCAAAACGACATTACCCTCGCCACAAAGAAGGAGCAAACGAGAATGTCGTTTCCAAGACTACCTCCGGCTGACTCCTGGGACTGCAACTACATGCTCCCTGGTCCACCAAGCCGCAACAACTTCGGATCCGCAGATTTAAGCCCCTCAGGCCTCCTAGCCTTTGCGTCAGGCTCATCAATCTCAATTGTCGACTCGCGCTCTCTCCAGCTAATCTCCACAATCCCTCTACCGCCACCGACATCTGCGAATTCGTCAGCGTCTCTCTCCCCCTTCGTCACCGCTGTCCAGTGGATCCCGCTTCCCATCCGTTGCGACCTCCTCTCTACCGAGCCCTCTACCTCCCACCTCCTTCTCGCGGCTGCCGACCGACATGGCCGAATTGCGCTCATTGACTTCCGCCTCCGCTCCGTCGTTCTCTGGCTTGATCCCGAGCCTAATCCGAAGGTCGGCATCCAGGACGTGTGCTGGATCGTATCCAAACCAGACTCCCACGTCCTCGCCGCGATCAATGGCCCCTCCGTTCTCTCCCTGTATAATACTACCATTTCCGCTACGTGTATATGGAAATACGACGCATCGCCTGAATACCTCTCATGTATCCGCCGCGATCCTTTCGATTCCCGCCATTTCTGCGTCGTTGGTTTAAAAGGATTTTTGTTATCGGTCAAAGTATTAGGTCAGAAAGAAGATGAAATTGCTACCAAAGAGTTGAGGATTAAAACGGATTGTACGGAATTGCTGAGGCTGGAGAGGGAATTGAGTGGCGGCGTCTCCATCTTGTCACCAGCTTCAGGGTTGTTTCCGCTTTATATGGTGAAATTTACGTTTTCGCCACAGTGGAGGCACATTATATTCGTCACCTTCCCAAGGGAATTGGTTGTCTTTGATTTGCAGTATGAAACAACACTTTTTGCCGCTGCTTTGCCACGGCTGTGCTAAGTTTCTAGATGTGTTGGCAGATCCGAATAATGACTTGCTTTATTGTGCTCATCTTGACGGGAAGCTCAGCATTTGGAGGCGGAAAGAGTATAATTCTAACCACTCGGATTCTTCTTCCATTATTTCATCTCGAATTTGAATGCTTGTGTATAATTTTTTTTTTGCATGCATAATGTATTTTTGTCTGTAAGAATTTACGTTGAGAAATGGTGGTAATTAAATTTTGTAAGAATGCCAATAGGATAGTTTGGAGTGGTACGTAAGTGTATGTTTAATATGGTACAAGACTTTCCAGTGACAGGTGTTCAAAAGTTGTCCCAGAAGTGGGTATTTTGAAGTGAACATTGAGGTTTCTGGGAGCCTCAGTATGCAGAGTGGGTTCTTGTGCGAGAGAGCATTGGTGTAGTTATGAGATTTCTGTTGATAAAAATATTCCGTATGCATTGGGCGGGAAAATAAGACTTCATATGTCCTGTAACATTGGTGTGTGTGTGGTTTATTAGCGTGAGCTTTTGCTCAGTTGCTGGTTTTAGAAATTCTAGAACACGCTGATATGAACCCTTCTATGTTTTTCTTTGCATATTCTATCCTTCATTCCTCTCTGTTTTTGCCATTATGCATTTGTTTCCAGGCATACTTATTGTATGAATTTCAAGTTAGATTTCTGAATAAGAAGAAGGGTTAAGTTTCCTTCTGTTATGTGCTATTTTTTGATTAACTTTTCCAGTTTAAACAAATCTATCTATCAACATTTTGTCGAACTAACAATAACTATGGTAATTGATTCAACTTGTAGAACTTTATGAAAGTTTAGAGAGCCAACATATCCAATTTCATTACATAGCATTGTATAAGTTTGAAAGGAACGCGAAAAGATTGGTAACTTCTTCAGAGGTGGAATTACTATGATCACCAACATCTGCAGTATTTATTAATGATAGATATGACTTTTTTAACTACTGTGATTAGCACCTGAAATTATCTTCTTTTTAAGTGAAGTTTCTGGTAGTATACAGCCTTGTATGCTCACCATTGCAACAAATCACTAGAGCATTATTAAATATTTTTACACTTCTCACGTGTACATCTGTAGACTGTTTTTTGTTTCTTAATAGGGATGTGAGGTGTAATGATGTTTGAACAAAATTTCCTTTCTAGCCTTAAGAGAATGTGCTTATTTGCATATTATGACAGAGGAGAACAGGTGCACATAATGTGTGCTATGGACGAGTTGATGCCGTCAATTGGTACATCTGTCCCTTCTCCTTCAATTCTCGCTGTGGTTGTCTGCCAATCTGAGTCCACCCTTCAGAATGTTGCCAAGTTTTATTCGGATGCACCTCATTCTCCTTCGGCCAATGTGGACTTTGACAATCCTTTTGACTTTTCAGATGACACACTTCTTCTTTCAAAGACGCATTTAATATCAATTTCTGATGACGGAAAAATATGGAACTGGCTCTTGACTGCTGAAGGAGCTGGAGACTCTCATAAGTATGTAACAAACTCTGGCATGAATGATGGTGTCACTGAAGTTGTTATTTCTGGAACTAATACTAACGGCATGGCTTCTTGTAGCGATGGACTTGTCCTGGAAGCAGGTAAGCAACTAGAACCTGTGAATGGCAGCAGAAGCCACCCATCAGGTTCTACCTCCAGTCAGGCAGATATGTCATTTAAGGTTTGTGAATAGACATTCTGCATACAATTATTGTAGTGTAGTAGTTGTATACAACCTCCTTTTTATTAAGTGGTAGTTTCACATTTTGTTTCATCTTGAAATTTCCACTTTGACTTAAAGTCTTCTTATTGCACTGTCTTACTCAATTGTTTTTGACTTGCCAATTCTTTATACTTTCGACATTCATGAAATCTGTTATTGGTGCAAATGTTGAAATTAGTATGAATGGAGTTCATCCTTGGAATACAATACTTTCAGTCATCACTTGTAAACTGTATGATTATCATATTTTGGTTGGTATTTTCCTGTTTGTCTCTTTTTGGCACCTCAACTTCCTGTTAGAATCACTCAACCATAGACTACTTCTGTTCTCATAATGACAGTGCTTATATTGCTGAACCTCAGAGAGAAAGGAAGGTGCCGAAAATTATGATCAAAATCATGCGTGATGTGTAAAATTATTGCTTATATTGGTCTTCTTTGAACTGGATAAGGTGTGGGGAATTTGAAGAATGTCATCTGATTATTGAGGTTGTCACTTTCATTTACACATTCTTAATCTACTATACTATTGCTGGGTTCTTTTGAGTTTTTCTTCTTTGTCAAGGGTGAATCCAAGCATAGAGGTTAACACTTCACCATATCCTCCTGTTAGTCATGCATTATTAATGGTGAATAGAAGCATTCTTCTTTTTAAAAGCTTTGGGATATCCCATGCATAATTAACATGTCACATGACTCATGCAGGTCAGCTTAGCTGGACAGCTTCAAATTCTTTCTTCAACAGTGACCATGTTGGCTGTACCATCCCCTCTTTAACAGCTACTTTGGCCCGTTAGTTTCATCTTGCACTGATTTACTGTATCTGTTGAGTTTCCATCTTCAGTAAAAGTTTAGGAGTTATCAATATTAAGATATGAACTGCAAGAATCCTTAGCTGATTAATGAGATAATATTATGTGAAGGTGGGGGAAACTATCCTGCTGTAGCTGTTCCACTTGTTGCTTTGGGAACCCAAAGTGGTACAATTGATGTTGTTGACGTTTCTGCCAATGCCATTGCTGCAAGTTTTTCTGTTCATACTGGTACTGTCAGGGGATTACGATGGCTTGGAAATTCTAGACTGGTTTCATTTTCCTACAGTCAGGTATTTGAAATATTTTGAAATTTTTATCATTTGTAGTTCATTATCTATTTAGTTTCAAGTATTTTCTTTCTTCTTTCTTTCTCTTGCAGTTTTGAAATAGGTAAACCTGTAATAGGTGATGCATTGTTTATTTTTCTTTATTAAAATATCATTATTTAATCTGTACTTTGTGGAATCAGGTGAATGAGAAAAGTGGAGGTTACATTAACAGGCTCGTAGTAACCTGTCTTAGAAGTGGGCTTAATAGAGCATTTCGGGTTTTACAAAAGCCTGAACGTGCGCCTATAAGAGCGTTAAGGGCTTCTTCGTCTGGAAGGTTTTTTGCTACCCTCTTTTCTTGTGTTCATTGTTATGTACTTCTTCCTCTCAAAAGCATACTCATACTTTTGCTTGGATATCTGAATGATCCTAGAATATCACATTTTTCTTTCTGAAATTATTTCCTTATGGAAAAAGACACAATGTATGGTAAACTTGTCTTGGGTAGCTTTTATATATAAATGATGTTGTACTTTAAATTTATCTCTTTCTCTTGAAATTATATTGCATGTCATTATGATGCTCATTGTATGTTTCGCTGCTGTCTATTTGTCTCTTTTGAGTATGCTGTTTTATATATTTGTATCTGTGCAGGAATGTGTATGTATTTGTGTGTGTTAATGCAAATTTGATGAAGTCAACTTTAACTTGTCAGGGTAATATCCTTCTTATTTCTGATGGAAATCTATATGAGAGAAATTTATTTACTTCTTATAACTTAATTGTTCACCTCAGCCTAGGGTTTGATGAGAAGGTTTTGGGGGATCTGATAATGGCATAAGGAGTTCATTTTTGTTAGATCAAGGGCAAAACATGGAACCCTTACATATTTTGACTGTTAAAAATTGTGTTTTCTTTTGAACTCTTGTTTGGGTTGAAGGGTAAAAAACTGTTGAGGGGGTTATCTAAGCAGGATCTAAATGCAAATGTGTAAAATTATTGAAAATGAGGTTACCTGAGCAAGGTGTAAATGTTGATGTTCTTGGAAATGTAGCAGCTGTACACTTGGTATAGTTCCATTTGTAAGGATGGTAACAAATTTTGGAGATTATGTAATTACATTAGAGTTTTGAGAATTTTTTGGGAAAAATGTGCCCTTGGGCCTTGGCTGTGGTGGTAAAGGGTGGGGTAAGAACATACATTTCTTATGCTCTAAACTTGTTACCAAAAGAAAATTGGGGAGAATGTAGCGGAATGTTTCCTGCAGAATAGCAGATATTAAGCGAGCATGAATAATAATAGGTAGTGGAGTTATGCATCTGAGGACACTTCAGGAAATATGAAGAAAAATATCATGTTATAAATCAAGATGTCTGTACATGGTTAATATCTGGTTTTAATTAATTACTGTTTCAACTCAAATTTATTATAACTTATTAAAAGGTATTCGGAGATAAATTTCGATAATGTTTTAAATTTGTTTAGTTTTAATGCTAAGTGGAAATACGGATAGGCTTGGGTGGGATGCCACTTTCTTTTAGTAGCATTCTGCTTTACACCGCTTTTCTATGAAAGCTTATGCTCACTTTTGAGTGTTCATGATTGGATGAGTAACTTGTGCTGATACTGGTTCTTGTGGTTGAAATAAACTTTCAGGTATCTTCTAATTCTGTTTCGTGATGCCCCTGTAGAGGTTTGGGCAATGACAAAAAGTCCCATTATGGTAATAGGGCTGATGCCTACTCTCTTCTCTTTTCCTGCTTTAAATAATTTTTAGTCAAACATTTGCTCTATAGTTGTCTGTCAATTTGCTTGTACAAATGTTTACTCCTCTCATTTACAAAAATTTATCTCCTTAGTCCTTGGCTTTAGTACATTCATGTGTGGAAGAGAATAATACAAGCTCAACATAATTTCCTTTGATATTTGCCAACCTTTTATGTTTTAGGTCTCTTTTTTGGAAAGGCTTCCTATAAGCATTTCCAAGTTTAAAATCTTCTCCTATCTGACTAAAAATGAAACCATTTTTAGTTCTTTCAAATGTTTTGACTTTGTAGCCCTTAAGTCTTATCTAATATAGACCCAGCTGTTTGAGCTACTATGTTAATTGAATCTTACTGTGTTCGACCATCAATAGATATATTTGAATTTGATGGAATTATCTTAGCAATATGTCTGTGTATTTGTGCATTGTAATGTCACAACAGGGGGGAGGACTAACAGTTTCATAATTATTTTGTGGCTCTCATTTGATGGAAGCACAAGTCAGTCATATTTACTTTAGAAATAAACTGAATGAAAGATTTGTTCTTAGCTTTGTGCTTGTAGATGTTATTTCATCCTGTGAAGGAAGCTGGTTTCCTTTGTTCACTTAGCAATTTTTAATTGAGTTAAATTATTCAGTTTATTATAGATAATTATTATGCTTTATACCTCCATGTAGCTTAGATCATTAGCTCTTCCATTCACGGTATTGGAATGGACTCTTCCAACAGTTCCACGGCCAAGTCAAAATGTCCCTTCTAGGCAATCATCATTCTCTTATAAAGATCATGCAGCCAAGGCTACAGATGGAGTATCTTCCCAAACAAAAGCATCTTCATCAGAGTCTAGTGAGTGTCTTTACTTGTTATGCTTACATACATAGGCCACCAACTGGTTCTTATAAAAAAATATATACATTGACCAGTGGCTGGCTTAAGATTGTAGCTTCTTCATGGGTATTTAATGTTTGACTATAAAAGAAACTTTTTTCCTACAGAGGTTGTCAGCTCTGATGGATCTCAAGATGACACTTCTGAAAGTTTTGCATTTGCACTAGCAAATGGTGCACTCGGGGTCTTTGAGGTTCATGGGCGGAGGATTCGAGACTTTAGGTATTATTAATTTTGCTTGTCAATTTGTGCTTAATGGAATCAGCTTTTTTTTTTTGTAGGTAAATATTTAATTATTCAGTTATCTTGTAGATTGCATTTAGTCATTGGTAATATACATATGCCATTACCTTGGTTCTAGTTGATCCTCAGTCAAGAGTGTAATCCTAGGGAATTTAGTATTTTTAAAGAGAGCTTTTCTGAAACTTACTATTGGTCACAGTTTTGTGATGGATCCATATCAGAGGCTCTGTTAAGGCTTGGCCACATATGTAATATTTGTTCTTTCTTGATATTAAATTTATGATTTATATCACACATGATTCTTTAACAGTTAACACCTGATATCCTCAATGAGTTTTGCAAAAGCTAGTACATATATCTATTACTGTATTGTTGTTTCTTACAATTCTTCAGTTTTCTGTAATGTGGAAAGAGAGATCAAATGTGATATTGCCTTAGAAAATATAAAACTCCTTTAGGACTTTATTTCTTTTTTAGTAACGCAACTTCCTATCGTCTTGAAAAAGCAACAAAATTATAATCTACAGTAAGTTTGAGGTATATCAGTGATCGATTTGAATTATTTCTATTTTTGTACTCCACAAATTTATGGCTATAATATGGTCATTTGTCTCACTAAGGCTATGTTTTGCTTGTCTGTAGACCAAAATGGCCTTCTTCCTCATTCGTTTCATCTGATGGATTAATTACAGCCATGGCCTATCGCTTGCCTCATGTGGTATGTATCATATCTTTCCAAATAATGTCATTTGATTGGTAGTCTGAATATTCCAAGTTTTATGTCTTGATGAGTGATGATTTCATGATATCCAGGTTATGGGAGACAGATCTGGAAACATACGGTGGTGGGATGTAACAACTGGACATTCTTCCTCATTTAATAGTCATAGAGAAGGAATCCGACGAATCAAATTCTCACCTGTTGTTGCTGGAGATCGCAGTCGAGGGCGTATTGCTGTACTCTTTTACGACAATACATTTTCCGTATTTGATCTTGTAAGTTGGAGATTAACTCTTCTCATTATCTAGTATACTAGTAATAATAATAATAACAATTATAAATAAGCAAAAAATGCTGCTGTTTCTTCATCTGCCAACATCTCTTGTTATCAATATCTAGCTTTTGTTAGAAGGTTTTAAGTATTGGTAGAGTATATTGAGAACACCATTTCCTATTTACCTTACTGGAAATAAAATTAAGCATGCACATTGACCATGCCTTTTGTTGTATGCCACTACAAAAATTTCTCTTTGTATGATTTTCACTCTAATTTTCCTTTCACAGGATTCACAAGACCCATTAGCCAATTCCCTTTTACAACCTCAATTTCCTGGAACTCTTGTGCTGGAACTTGATTGGTTGCCTTCAAGAACTGATAAAAATGACCCGTTAGTATTATGTGTAGCTGGAGCTGACAGTAGCTTCCGCCTTATCGAGATTAATGTGTAAGTGCCCTTTTGTTTTTGAGTTTGTTGACTTTTTTTGTGCTTCTTTTGTCTGTATATGGATGAGGTTGCTCAAGGTAATTGTTATACATCATAAATAATTGTCAAGCGGACTTTCTTTTTCTGGTAGCTGTTTTTCATTTTAGATAGGTTCCGACTATAATGGAAGGTGGGAAAGGTTTTGTGTAGTTGAGAAAAAGACTGGTTTTGTGTTGCTAATGCTTAGCTAAGTGGCATACCTTTAGTACTGGTTTGTGTTGCTAATTTGCTTTTTAGCTTCTTTCTCGGGTCTATCTCTGAGGATTTTGAAGACACTTCTGATTTCTTCATGAATTATAAGTGGGGAGTCGTCTTGGGTTAATTTTGTTTATTGAGGCTCCTTTCATTTTTTTGTACATTTTGGGGAGGGTATACTGTTTGGGGTATAACATATATCTGCTTATTTTAACTTGTATAGTCACTAAGTAGCTTTATATGCTGTTTCTGTTGCCTTGTTGACCTCTAATTCACTTTTAAAACTTCCCTCTTATTCAAACAATTTTCTTCTTTTGCCATAAAAAAAAATTGTTTGTCCAACTATTTATTACTATTATTTTGGGTAGCACATCTTTGCTTTATAATACCTTTGTCTATATGTATACCCGCTGTCAATGATCATCTTTTAAATGATATGATATCTATTCTTGTTTTCTAGATATCATTTAAAAAATTAGAGAAACAGGCCTCAATGGTGGTACTTGCTTCTTTTGTTTTGATTATTTTCTTCGTAAGTAAACTTGTTCGGTTTGATGCAGAAGTGAGAAAAAAGTTGGCTTCACGTCCCTTCCCCGAGGTATTAAGGAGAGATTCCGTCCTATGCCTTTATGCTTACCCATATTACTTCCAACACCACATGCATTGGTAACAATTACTCTCCTTTTTGCACTCACTTTTCTGTTTCAGCATACTAAATACTAAAATAAGTTCTAGTCATTTCTATGCCTATTGGACCTCATTTTTCAACCATCTATGTTGTACTTTACAAATCCAGGTAAGTGGTTGGTTTTCTTAAAGGTGGATAAAAAAAATCAACAACAAATATTTTAGCTAAAGCATAGTAGGATATTTAGAAATATAGTTAGGGGTTAACCCTATGTACAACAAAAATAAGAAAAAGCAAGAAGGCCACTGAAAGAGAGTTTTTGCCCTCCTTATGCGGTGTGGAACTTAATCTTACTTGTTTATCATCTAAAGGAGAAGGTGGGAAATGTGGAAATCATTTTAAAAACTCAATGGTTTTAATATCTAATGCCAAGATTGCCCCTTGGGCAGAGCTTGCTTGGTCTGTGGTATACTTCACACTCCTATACCATTTCAAGTTCTAGTAAAAATAGAGGGCAAAGTTTTGGTGTATTTTGGGTGAGGTTTCTAGTTATCATCCAAACCTGTAAAAAATGCATATATACACATATCTAACACCAAGACTACTTCATATGAGAAGATTAAATGAGCTTTTAGAAGATCATTATGGATGCTCTTTTCTAGTTACCCGCTAATCTAACCCTTTATTTGGTATAGGCATTGCGGATGATCTTGCAATTGGGTGTGAAGCCCTCTTGGTTTAATACTTGTAGCACAACTATAAAGAAGAGGCCTCATTTAATTCCTGGAACTCCTTCATCCACAAAGGATCTTCGCAGTCACATGATTGGTTTACCTTCTATAGGTGACTCAGTAGTGCCAGAGATGCTTCTCAAAGTATTAGAACCTTATCGAAAAGAAGGTGTTTTGCCCTCCGTGATTGTTTCTATTTTCAAAGGGTTGTCTTTAAATTGTTAGATTATTTTATTTTCTTCTTATCTGCTACCGATATTTTATTGCCTCAGGTTGTCTAGTTGATGATGAGATGGCTAGACTGTATGCTACTGTAGTGAATAAAGGTTGTGCTGCAAGGTTTGCCTTTGCTGCTGCAATCTTTGGTGAAACCTCTGAAGCACTTTTTTGGTTACAACTGCCTCGGGCTCTTAATCATTTGACGAGTAAATTAAAGAGGTCTCCACAAAAAGCTCCAGACCCAGCCTCTAGTTCAGAACTTGAAGATACAGCTATGCTGAGTAGAATTACATCAAAGGGAAAGTCAACACCAGGAGCTGAGCAGAGGGATTCATTGGTAAATGAACCATTTATGAATTATGTGGAAAATTTTTGGTTCAGTTGCTATGTCTTTTGTCTCTTGTTCATCATCTACCATGTTTCAGACACTGATAAAGCTAATTGTTTCTTTTTTCCTTATTGAAAATTGGGCTTTTTGGATAGCAGAGTGTTGGTCAACTTAGATCAATGGCCTTTGGGCAAGAAGAGTTGTGTGGGAAATTGCTGCTGAACGTATTCCTTGGCATGAGAAATTGGAGGGAGAAGAGGCTATTCAAAACCGTGTGCATGAGTAAGTTATCCGTATTAGTCTTGCTATGTTTGTTCTTATTGGGTTTATGTGATTCAATTGTTGGTATGGAAGTTGCTAATATGTTGAAAGGTAATGAATGTAACTCTACCCTAGCACATCATTCGTAAGTTAACTGGAGATAGGATAGGATGAAATTAACTGGAGAGAAATTTGCTGGTAGTGATAGATGGTTGTATTCAATGCGACCTCAACTTTAGTCTACAGCAATATGGAGTATACCCAAATCATCCTGTTATTCTTTTAACTTTGTTTTGCTGCATGATACAAGCAATGCTGACATAGCAGAAAACAATGCCAAAGTTTCAATATCAAAGCACATGGAATTCATTAACTTATGATAGACTATGCATGGAGGGACTTTAACCATGTAAACCCATTTGATTAAGCAAAGATTTGGATCTTCACTGGCTATACCAATCCTTTTTCCTTCATGCGGTCTCCACTGGCTTTGACCATCTTGCAAAATTCAAACTGCTGCTTAAATGTTGGAATGTGTAGGGCTTAGTCTTGAACCTGGCTGCAGCTAGCTACTTGAAATTGGTAATAATGAAATCTAGTTTGTACTATGATAGCTTTATAATTCCAACGAGACGCTGGATTTGTTAGATCCTATGGTATATCCAAGTCTTTTTGCAATAAATGTATCCATTTAAAGGGAGTTGAGTATATCATAGTGCCTCTAGCCCAGGCTTATGCACTTGTAGTATGTTCTGGGTTATTATAATTGTACTTATTTTTTACGGCAGGCTTGTCTCAGTTGGAAACTTAGAAGCTGCAGTGAGTTTATTACTTTCCACTTCTCCAGATAGCTCTTACTTCTATGCAAATGCTCTACGTGCTGTTGCTCTTTCTTCTGCTGTCTCAAGGTCTCTTCTTGAACTTGCAGTTAAGGTGGGTGCTAACTGGGAAATGCTTTTGTTTAACTTAAAAGCTTGAATGGTAAAAAATTACCTCCATATGTTGGCTCCTTCTAATACATGATCATCTAGGTTGTTGCAGCCAACATGGTTAGGAATGACAGGTCATTGTCTGGCACTCATCTCCTTTGTGCTGTGGGAAGGCATCAAGAGGCTTGTTCTCAGGTTTGTATCTTCAACATATTCCCAATAGAAATGCCCATCCCTTCTAATTGTTGAACTCTTGAACCTTGATTTCTCTATTCAAGAGCCTCCCATTCCCAAGTTTCTTGCTTTATTCAGCTTGGGGTAAAATCCATGAGAAGTGATGATACTGTGAATGGTGTTTCCATATTGGATGGACATTAGCTTGGCCCCTTCTCTGTTTGTTATGCTTTTATACACTTGTAAAGAATGACTGTATGGATAAAAAATTAGAAAATGGAGAATGAGCATATGTAGGCTCAAGCTGAACTGAGAACACCTATTCCACTTTACTTTAGTTTCTTCTGAGTTGCTGGGTTTATTTTCATATTGCTATTCTCCTTATGAACTTTAAAAGAGACGTTGGCTTCCATTGCTCTATTGTACAACTATTTGGGATGAAAGGTTATGATGATGTGCTGTTTACAATACATAAGCCAGAAAATTGATGAAATCGATTTGAGGATGAGATACACCTTTTTTCCCCTTAATCTACGTGTGGGTAGGTGGGTGGGTGGGTGGCTGTGTTGTGTTTGTTGTTGTTGTTGCATATATTGGTGTTGGAATGTATGGAATGTCACTGACTTTGTTAAGATACATTGAAGTTAGTGGAACTTTTCACAATATATAGAATTAAGAGTGCATTTAGAATTAGAGTAATCTTGTTTTTCTTTCTTCTCTTTTCCCAAATTAATCAGGCTTATCTAGATGGTAAAAGGTAATAAAACTTTAGGGGCTTTATAATGTGATCATGGTGGTGATCTGCCTTTTAGTGATACTTTACATGGATATGAACACTTTGCTTTGTGCTGGCCGAACGGAATAGAAAAAATTATGAGAAAAGTGTTTCATCATACCAAACTGCACTGTCAGGTTGATAGCAAGTTCATCTGACAAGAGATATACATATCCTTACTATGCAAGTTATTTTGTCGGTTGGGTAATGGGTACTGGTAAAAAGATAATGGTACTTACTCTAAACAACTCTTTAGACATGTCTACTTTGCTTACTTTCTGCTGGATTAATTGTTCTGCAGTTGCAAGATGCTGGATGCTGGACTGATGCTGCGACTTTAGCTGCCACACATTTGAAGGGATCTGATTATGCAAGGTCTCCAATTCTTTAATCATGAAAAACTTTGAGGTTTCTTTTATGTGCTGCAAAATTTCAATATTATCTTTATATCAATCAAGCTTCTTTTCCTGCTGTTTGTTTGAGGTGACGTCACTATATGCGTCCATTCACTACGCTAGCTTATCTGCAATGGTTGCATCAGATCAAACTAAACAAAGCTGTAATCTATTCTATTGGATCGGTTGCATGTTGCCATTTGGCTGTGTAGAAGGCTATTTCTCCGCAACACGTTTTGATCATTGTCTTTTCCTTTTGCCTCTTCCCATAATAATTTCAGTCTCTTTTGTTTTTTTTTTTTTTTCTGACTCTAGCTGTGTCACATCCTGCCTGGTCAATACTGTTTGTTGTATTCTCGATAAGAGCTGCCTCCAACTAAGAATACAAAAATCTACAACATTTCTAATGGATCATGTATCTATCTTTTATTGTAACGTCCTCATATGTTATGCTCTTTAATAGTTATGTAATTCTTTGGCTTTATTTGTTTCCTGTGTATGGCGTGAGCTAGCAATCATAGTTGATCTAAGGTCTGAATTTAAAACTAAAAGGTAGATATATATGTCTTATTATTTTGCCTGTTCTTGATCTGGGTTAGGGCTGAACTTGGCAGCCACCGGAATGAGAGGAAAAAAAAAAAAGCCTGTCAGTATACTCTTGCAAAAATTTTATCACCTTACTAATGCTCATGTTTTGCTCGGTAAAACCAATCATCTTACTCTAAAACAAAAATGCTTTGCCCTGTAAATCATTTGTAAATGTGAGGCTTGCATCTTCTCTCATTAGACAGAAATGTAAAGAACAATTTCTGGTGTTCGTTTCTTTACAGTAAATTAATATTGATCTTATTTACAATAGAAACCTAAAGGTAGTTGATGAGAATGTTGCTCTTCGTTTGAATGTATAGATGTTACTGCATTGAAATGATTTGCACGGTAGGTCAAAAAGAAAGTTTATTCTTAACTTGCTGGTTTTGTATTTTACATTTTCTTGGACATTTGAGGCTTTGGACTTCTATTCTCGCTGCTACATAAATTGCTGTGTCACTTTATTGAGAAGATGGTTAGAGTTTAGGTCACCGCAATTTTCATACTTTGTGTCTGTACGCAGGGTACTGCAGAGGTGGGCTGATCATGTGCATCATGTTGAACATAATATCTGGAGGTATCACCATTTTTCCTTTTGTGGCCTCTTTATCAAAATCTTTATTCTGCTATATTCTGAAGTTTAATAGTGGCCAATGCAGGGCTCTTATTTTGTATGTCGCAGCTGGTGCATTGCAAGAGGCATTAGCAGCACTTCGTGGGGCTCAACATCCCGACACAGCTGCAATGTTTGTACTTGCTTGCTGTGAAATCTATGCAGAAATTATAGCCAATTCAGAAAATTCAGATGATGAATCAGGATCATTGACTGAGAATATGCCGGCTAATTTACCTGGGCTTAGCCCAGAGCACGAGGATGTTATTGCAGTGGGTGAGTATTTTGGTCAATACCAAAGAAAGTTGGTGCATTTGTGCATGGACTCTCAGCCATTTTCTGAATGATGAATTTGGCCGAATCAATGTCGAAGTTCTGGTCATTTTTGTGTTGTCACTGAGAAGGGGGTGGCTCTTTCATGAAGTAATAGGCTTGTGTTCAGATGAAGAGACCCCATCTGGAGTATGTTACCCTCTTTGCCAAAATTGGATTCACTCGCAATATGGTGGTAAATGGCAACATGAGAACGGAGATCCACTGGTTTGTTAGAAATTGAATCTGCTTGATTGCAGCCAAAATGTGGCGGTACGGCTTTTGACGAAGTTTGTCTTAGACATAGTGGAAAGATGATTGATGTTGTAGCTCGTTTGCAAAATTTTGGACGTGATTCAATTTACAGAAGGAACATGCTTGTTGGTGGGGTTGGGTAGCGTGATACTCATACTATATGTATATTAATATACATTACCACATTGCCCTTTCGGGAAATTTAGTTGTTTTGACCTGTGATACAGAAAAATTTACACAGAGAGGCAGCCATTCATGGTGGCATTTTTGCAGACGCACGCCTCCCAATGCTAACATTCGTCTTCCAAGTCTCTCTAATTGGGCACTTGCAGTTTCTATGTTCCCTAGTCATTATTTAAATGGTTTTGTTTCTAATCGCTTCTGGTGTCAAACAAGTAATACTACTAACATCCAAACATTCAAATTAGTCCTCGTTCTAATTGACGCGAAGCAGGTTTTGAGGATTAATCCTTATACCTTTTATTTTCATAAATGGATTGACTCGTGATGCCTCTTGAGATAGCTACTATTCATAAAACTTAAATCAAATTACAAACAAAAGACTTCAGTCATAACCATCAACATACGTGCAACAAAAATAAAGAAAAGGAATAGTCACTTAATCACTGAAAAAGATTCATTGATGTAAAGTACAAACCGATAAATTACAAATGCACATCTTTCCATCTCCAAAACGCTTTAAATGAAGTTATTAGGATATAATTTGACCCTAAACTTGATCCTTTATACGAAACCTCAAACATACTCAGGGCTCCAATAAGACAGGTAAAAGCAAGGGCACCCTGCAACCCAAGAGATGTCTTAACCAGAGATGTAAAGCTGCATATACAGATCCACTAATAATTGCGATGCAGTTTGCTTCTTTAGTTTTTACCCTTCCCAAAAAATATATGCATCAGTTCGGATTTGAGCATATCAGCTAGCATGCAGCAGGGGGGTGAAAATACAATTCATCACCTTGACACTCTGCACAGGAGACAATAGCTGCATTACTATTCTGTGCTAATTTTCTATTTTTTTTTTTAATACAAAACCATGCTGTGTCCCCGAAGCCAACTTCAAAAAGTGCTCCCTTCTTATACAAAGCATTATTACTTGCTTTCACCTTTCTTATGTTCAAAAGTTGGAACAAAAGCTAATAACACAATGGATACCCAGCAGCTCAATTCCTCATGCACCATTGAGCTGGAACAACAGTATAAAATAAAAAATTAAATTTTGGGTGATACTCACAGTTTAAATGGCTTTAATCCCTATCCTTCAGTTTCTAACCAGATTGCAAATCAAGATAGAATCATTGGCATGACATACTTTCAAAATTCTGTGGTGTCAGTGAAAGAATCGTCTACGACATCGAGCAGATCCAAGCTCCTCATAATCAGCCTTGGTGACACACATTGCTTCAAAATCAGGACTGGAAGCCAAAAGTGATCCTCCACGCCACACACCTAAAATGGGACTGGAAACCATAATGTTTTACTAATTGGGAAGCAATAGCTTTTAAAGAAAACAAATTAGTATTTTCAGGATGATGTGAATACTCTTCTTGAGTTGTTATCTTCACTTGATAGTCCTCAGGAACTAGAGGCCGAAGCTCCCTTTCTCTGCAATTTGAACATGAATATTTCTTGACCATGTCTCAACATTAGAATTAATGTACAGATAAAAATTTTGAGCTTACAATCTCTCTGCAAATCGCGGAAATAACGTGCTTCCACCAGTTAATATAATGCTGCACAGAGAAAAGGCAAATTAAACTAAAAAACTATTTGTTTTTCTAAAACTTAACTCTCAACAACTTCATGAAACTACCTTTCATAGAGTACAGATTGAAGATAGGGTTGACAAGAATTAACAGATCTAACAATGCACTCTGCTAGTCCAGCCTCATTCATTCCTGCAAACGATGCAAATTATCACTTGTAAGACTTTTCTGTATTCTCACTGCCCTACAAGACATTCAAACGTGTTCACCCATCTTTACAAGTTCCTAAATAACCGCAAAGAACTACAGTACTAATCTGAGATCCATACCCAAATCTGCAGGCTGAAAGATCATCTCTGGGACGAGAAAGCGCTCATTTGTCAAGTCAAACTCCTTTACAGATAAAAAGAATTTGTAATTTATTAAAGTTGAGAAGGTGACTTAATCACCAAAGAAAATGGGGGGATTATTACATTTTTTGTCAAATCAATTCTCTTTCTGTCCCTAGCGTCATTTGTAACTTCTGTCTGACCCACATCTTTCTCCAATGGTTTTGGTGGTGATCCATCACTCAAACTTAGATACTTCTTAGCTGCATCAGGGTCCTTAACAAAGCCCTTTGTGTGTGTGACACCATCAGGAAGAACATACGTGCACTGCAGAAGATTGTCCTTCCCACGTTTCCTACAAGAGATTTGCACATGGATATGATCAGCGACTCTGATAAGATACAAACCACACACCTTGCAATTACAAAAAGGTCTTCCTCTTTCAGTTAGTTCGTGCAAATCAAATGAAAGTTTATACCCTCCTTACATGCATTATTACTGTTGGGCCATAAGTGATAACTCTTTACAGATTTCACGGATAAACACAACTTCAAGCATATGGTTAACTCGCCAATACTCATTTGAATTTGAATTTTGTTGCTAACAAACCAGAAGGAAATAAAAACAGAGGAAACTACAAACTCAAACAAGTCATAGTCATGTGCAAAAAAAGACTTCTACTAAAGCTTTTACTTTCCTAGGAGCTAGATACTTCTCTTTAATCTTTCAGCTCCGGTTAATCATCCGTCTATATTTAAAAATAAAGAACCCAATTAAAAAGGAAAAACACCTGGCAATTTGAAGATCACGCGCTACATCAAGCGAGACAAAGCACAACTTCTCCTTAACATCATCGATGATGAAAGTTTCATCCATAACATTAATAGCCCGATAAGAAACCAGCTCCTTCAAGTAATTAGTCAATGCCTTCCCACCTAAGTCAATCCTCTTAACCGCATAATTTACCGTGAAATTCTGAAACACGGGGGCCGCATGCGTGAAGCTGAATCCGCAGTCAACCACCAGGCTACACTGCGCTTTCGAAACCAACCCGTACGGCCTCCGGCTGGCCTCGTATAAGTGCACCAGAGACGGCGAGTCCGCCACGAACAGCGACTTGAAGTTGAAGTCTTCAAAGACGAGCTCGTCGGTGGCGCGTTGGATGGAAGGCAGCGTGAAGAGGGGTTCCGTTAGGAGGAGAGAGGAGGCGGAGGGAGTGACGTGGAGGAGAGAGGAGAAAAGGTGTGCCCAGATGTCGCGCTGGAGGTCAGTATTGATGAGGTAACCGCGGTCGATGGGGCGGCGAACAGCAGCCGATGTGAGGTCTTCGGTGGTGGTGGGAGAAGGGTGGATGAACTTTTTGGAGGAGAGGGGACGATATAAACAATTGGGAATAATGACGGCGGGGTCACGCTCGCCTCCGTGACCCGCTTTGATGAGACCGCCACCATTATCAAGAACGACGACGTTTGACATGTCCGAGAAAGAGGAGGCGTGAGTGCAGGGTTTGTTAGTGTGCGTGTCAGTAGTAAGTGTAGTGGGGTTTTAAGGGTTTATTGGAGAAATCATCAAATCAACAACACACCTTCTACAGATTATTAACTTTTGATTTTGAATAAGTGACGGCTTATTTCAGATTCAGTGGGTAAAGTCTTTAAATTTAATGTAATTTCTTTTTTTTTTTCTAAGAGATTGCATTTGGATTTGTATTTCCTTTAAATTATTTATTTATTTATTTATTATTCCATTCGTTTCAAATTTGAAAAATAGAAATTAAGTTTTACATAAATAGATAAAATCTTAAAAAACATAGTGCAAACACCTTATACTACAACCAAAAAAAAATATCATAGTTTTAAGGTTTAGAATATTAGAATAAATTTAAAAAGTGTCCATAATCTTCTTATTCTTTTAGATCTTCTTATATTTTTTATAATATTTTTATCAAGTCCTTAAATTTTAATTTTACTTTTTAGTAAATTTAATATTTTTAATTTTATCATTTGTAAATCAATTAAATTAAAAGAAAAAATCGAAAAAAGAAAAATTAGAGAATAATAAAATATTAAAAAAATATATAAAAAATAATAATAATATTAAAAAAAAAAAAAGTAATGAACATTCTCAATTACAAAACCTTGTCTTTTGTCGTCCGTCTGATTCTAGAGAAAGACGAGGAGGTCTCAATTACAAAACCAAACGCCAGTTGAACTAGTCTAAAAGGACCGGGTCACATCAGCTGAATGGATTAACGCTATGTTTATTATTATTATTTATATTTGCCCAAAATTTGACTTGTTCAAAAATAGTTTAAAATTCCTAAAAGGAGCCATTCCACTCCCTCACTCCAAGAAGGTTTCAACGAAGTGATCTTTTAAGTTTCGGAGACACAAAATTTATCTCTATGATAATGTAGGATGACAATAATGACAGCTATAAAAACTTTGGTGGTTCCCATAACTGTATAATTAAATATTACAATATATAGAAAATTGTAACCCGCCTTCAACTTAGACTGTATTCTGTTTCAAACCCTGCATGTTTCACTCCATCCTATGCAGGTAAGTACACAAAATAAACAACATTGGTCAATAAAAGAACATTAGAAGATAAAAGAAGATCTTCCAAATAAGGGAAGGAATGTACTGATGCACATCACATCATACCAGGGACCAAACCTCTGATGTAGGCAGCCAAAAATTCAATAGGGTGCGTAGTAGTAGCCTCCATGCTGCCCCATGCCACTGAACTGTGGCATTCCATAAGGCATATTTGATTGAGGAGCGCCCGGTCCATAGTAGCCAGAGCCACCTGCAATCTTGGCCAAACTCATTTGGCCTTGCATCCCATCCCTTACATACTGCTGCCAAAGCTGCTGTTCCTGCGCAAGCAACTGCTGCTTCCTCTCAATTTCTGCCATCTGCACATAAGATGGAGGTGGCACAGAAAGGGATGCAGCGAATGGGTCTTCATTCCCCAATGTTTGGACTGTCCCGTCTGGGGCTGGTAGAGCTAGCACAGGTGTAGCACCTTTGCCTGGCCCTGGTAATGTAACACTGCTTGCACTCCCACCACTCAGCTGAATGTTGCTCACATGCTGTCTTACTGCCCCTTGATCATACATGCCGTTTAACAACAATGGATCAAAACCACCTGCATATGCAGCTTTCTGGTTTGATAGATTACTGGCTGATTCCACTAATGCTAATTCCCAGTCTGCTTTACCACTCTCAGCTGCTGGTGTTTGCCATGCAGAAGTCACCTCAGGCTCACCATTTGATGGGAATGCTTCCCATGAACCATTTGCATTTTTTGGTGGCCCAGAGAACAGAGCCAAAGCCAGTTTATTACCTTGCTCATCAGCTGAAATACCATCATCCTTCAAGTTCACCAAATCTTCTGTCACCTGTTGAGGTTGTGGCTTAGGTGGTTGTTGAGGCTCAGGTGGTGGGGGTGGAGTGAAATTCTCTGGCGGTGGAAGAGCCTTGACCTCGTTCATATCTGGTTCTGGATCTTCCTGAACCGAAGGTTTCTCCTCCCTAATTCTTTCAGGACTCTTTGGCCCATTTGCCATTTCCTTCAAGAAACCATCAAGTGTACCCAAAAGCCTATCAGTAATCCTCTGCACTTCTGGGAACTCGGATGATCTTGCAATGCCAATATCTTTACACCAGCCATAAAAGCCCACAAGCTCATCAATCATCTTTGCTGCACTAACATAAGCATCAAAACCCCTAACACAGTCTGCATACTCCATCTCTGTAAATTTATCCAACAACACCCCCAAAGCCCCACATATCTCAACATATAAACCAAAACTCTCCTTCACAACCAAATAAAGTGCAACAAGTACCAACCTAGAATTCTTAGCTGCACCAGTTGGCTTACAAGCCAAAACCCTATCAAGAATTCTCAACAACTGATTTAACCTCCCCAAAACCCTCTCAGGCCTCATTTCCCGCATGGGAGTAGCATCTTTTCTCTCCTCTCTCCTCACTGACTCACTCACATCACCATAAGATCTCGACCTTATTCCCATCCCACTATCAAAATCATCCCTAAATCTATCATCTCTCTCCTCAAATTTCCTCTCCCCTCCTCTCATTTTCTTCTCATAAACAGCAAATTCCACCTTCTCATCCAAATACATAGCATAAAACCTCACAAACCCACCATGATCCCATGAATTAGAATGTGCCTCATCTCTAAAATCTGACATATTCAAAACCCGCATCCCTCTCCTCGTTGCATATACTATCTCCTCCTCAAATAAGAAATGCCCATCTAACAAAAGCTTGTGCACAAGCATCAGTGCCTTCACGGCCACAATCCAATCGTGGGTTTTACTCAATCTTTTTGATATAGTTGCAACACATGCACTAACATACCCTCTGGAGTAAGACATCAAACTCATTATTTCTCTAACGTACTTCTCATCAGCTGGTTCATCATCATGGCTGGTGGCTTTAACAACCAAAACTTCAAGGTCCGGTGCTAAATTACCACCCACTTTGGCCAAGCTTATACTTGTTTGATCTTTCACTGCACCAATCGCTTTACGGATCGTGCTCGGTGCCATTCTTTTCTAGCTATAATAACTACAATTAAGTGTTCCGAATAGATATCAAGAGAGTATTCTGCAACTGTTACCTTTCTTCACCTTTCTTTTGTATCAAGTTTTGGTTTGTGAAAAGGAGGTGGAGGATCTGACTGAGAAACCGAAGGCCTGTCGACTAAGGTTAGCGGAGTTGAAGGCAGATATCGAGAGGCTACGATCGGTGAAGCAGAAGCAACCAGCTAGATAGGAGAGCAATACACTGTAGCAAACGTTTCCTTCTCCCTGTTGTTTTGTGTCTTTCTCCGTGCGCGTGTTCCGAGCGTTATAGAAATAGAAGGAAATATAGAGTGGGGATAAGTAAAGATTACCAATGCCGCGTAACAGGCGGAGAATTCTTGTTGGCATCTATTCTCTTCTTTCCGAGTTCTAATCCCTTAAAACGGAGCCGTTTGTGCGCTATCCAAATCCAAAAGCAAAGCAGAGCAAGGCAAAGGCACGCGTAACGGCGGGTAATTATTTATTTATTAATATCATTATTATCCTTAAAGGACATTTTTTTCAGCGTAAACTTTTTCCATCGTTACACCTTGCGGTAAAATTGGCCCTTTACTTTGTCGTTTTACCGTAATTTTTTTTCTTTTTGAAATAAAAATTTTTATTATATTTAATAGTATTAAGATTAAGAGAAAATTAAGCAAAATACTCTAAATTTACGCTGAATTTTTAGTAATACTCACTGTTTAAAATTTATTAAAAAAATAACTTACTTAAATTTTTTTGAACGAAAATATTCCTATTGAAAATAAATATTAGTCATCTTTTAAAATTTTTTATGAAGATATTTTAGTTCAATCGAATTATTTTTTAGAAATTTTAACACATACTTCTCTAAAGTTTAATATTTTAACACTTACATTAAAGATTTAAAAAAAATATACTTATCTCCCCTAAACTATTAGTTGATCATCCAATTTTATTTATATAATTATAATACCTTTAATTACTTCAAAATAAAGTATAATAAATTTAATTTATATGTAATCAAAAATAATTTTAATTTATATTTATTTAAAAATTAAAATTTAATTAATGATAATTTAATTTAACAATTTTACTTTGTCGTTTTATTGTAATTTTTATTTTATTTTTTTTCTTTTTGAAATAAAAGTTTTTATTATATTTAATAGTATTAAGATTAACCCCTCAATTTTACAAACCATAGTTATAAAATCTAAAATAAAATAGTTCAGTGACGGAACATTGTAATAATTATTAAAATAAAAAAGGTGGGGGAGGTAAATCATATTTTAGAAACTATATGGGTTCACTATTCAATCTAAAAAATTTACCCAAAACACATAACTTCGCGGACTTCCCGCGAACGTTACGATTTCCTTTTCCTTCCGAGTTCGGAACCACCGCCATTCACATTCACTTCGCAAACCGATTTGATTAGAGGCAATGTTCGCGCTCCGAGTCCACTCAGTGGACACCAACCACCCTATCATTTTTGAAGAAGGCGGCTTCTCCACCGTCACTACCCGATCATGCCCTAATCCTAGTATTAATCCCAACCCTAAATTCAGCGAGCGAAGAGGATTGGTGCACCTGTTTCGAGGCACTTCGCAGAGCTATCTACAGAGTCCTAGCTCTACGTCCACGTGTCTTTTTGTGGTCGCAGTACCCAACTACCTCTCCTCCGATGAATTCATCCGATTCTGTGGATCCCACATCGACCATGTGGACGAGCTCATTTTCATCAGGTAACCATTACCGATTTATTTATACATTTATTTTTAATTTAAGTCAGACGAGAAGGTATCAACATTTAGGATCTTGGTAATAAGGATTTTGTTGATAGCCCAAAGTTTTAAGGAAAATTGTTATTGGAATTGTAAATTTTAATTTTACTGTTGGTTACATCAACACAAGCACTTCGATCACGTAAAGTTCAGTAAAGGTCTTTGCTTTCTTGGATTTTATAGAGATTGATTAATCATGATTTTAGATTCTATTTTATTTATTTTTTTACTACCCTTAAATCTCTATCTGATTGAAGTCAATTTAATGTCTCCCAATAATATTAGGAATGACGGGATGGAAGATCGATACAGTGTTTTGATCAAGCTTGTTGATCAGTTGACAGCTGATGAATTTTATAGCAACTTTAATGGTAAACGGTTTTCGCCTGCAGAGGTCAGTTAGCTTCTCTTATTCTGGTTTCTTTGCATGTGTGATTGATTTCATCTAGAATGTAATACCGTGTATTGTTTTTGTAGGCTGAGGCATGCCACATGCTATATATGCTATCCGTGGAGTACACAGAATTAGCTGAGATTGCTAGCGCACCACCAGCCGGATTTACTGAGCTGCCTACCTGTCCAATTTGTCTTGGTGAGCCACATGTTTTCCTTTTTACATAGATCTTGGATTAAGTGTTATTCATCTACGTTTTGATTTAAGTTTGTGTAGTTTACTGGGCTGTTTTTTATTTTTTTTCTCATTGGGTTTTATTTGTTTTGATATCTTAGAGAGATTGGACCCAGACACTAGCGGAATTCTCAGTACAATCTGTGACCATTCATTTCAGTGCTCATGCACTGCAAAGTGGACTTACTTATCTTGCCAGGTGAACCAGTTCTCACTCCCTCCATGCCTGCTTTCTCTTTTTGGGTGTACATATTCAAAGATTTTGGTTTAGCTTAGGTTATCATTTTTGACATTATGCAAAATCTATGTTACTCGTCCTCAACAAACAGTACCAAGGATTTGACTTTACCTTATCTGAGGGTCTTTTCTGAACCTTTAACTTGGTTTTTTGGTAAAACACAGGGTAACTCTGTTATCTTCCCATTGAAAATAACCTTGTTATAATCGTACACCTCAATAGTGAAAGAATAACACCATAAGACCATTTTATCATGAAGTTCATGATATTATCCACAAATCTTAACATTCGTGCTGTGTTATAGGAAGCACTGATATCTTATTCAGCTCAGTTGATCTCTTTCCCTAACCTTTATGTTCAGAAGAGTGAGATTAGTGAAATCAAACTACAATTACATTTTGCCTAGTTGTTAAAAAAGTAATTGAGAACTGTAAGAAAATGTTTTTTTATTCAAATGTATGGCCATTGGTTTGAGAAAATGATATGATCTCAGGTGGTTGTTGGTTATAAGATTGGTATAAAAGAATTTTAGAACATGGGATTGTGCAAGCATATTTTTTCCCATACACTGGAATGTATAAATAGGCTTCAGTAAGAAAGATAAACTACATAAATCATTATTTGACATCTTATGTCGCACTTGAAGGCAAAGAAAGGACAATAATAAGATATGGTGCATGTCCAACATGCTTATTTTACCGTCCTGCAACATCATTACTACCTAAGCATTGAGATCCATTTTTCTTTTTCTAAACTTATTGCTTGCCATCAGGTTTGTCGATTTTGTCAGCAGGATGATGAGAAACCAACTTGTTCTGTTTGTGGAACAGTGGAAAATCTCTGGGTATGTTTGATATGTGGTTTTGTGGGATGTGGAAGGTAATGCACTCATCATGGTGTTTGAAGACTCCTTATCATCATTTCTGTAATTTTTTATCTCATTGTATGAGTTATGCTTTTCTTATTGGAACTTTATATCAATTATTGATGCTCTTTTTTCTGAACACAGATATAAGGAAGGGCATGCTGTTAGGCATTGGAAAGATACACAGCATTGCTACTCTCTTGATCTAAGAACACAACAAATTTGGGATTATGTTGGTGACAATTATGTTCATCGACTGAACCAGTCAAAAGTTGATGGAAAGTTGGTCGAGATGAACTCTCCCTGCATGTCACATGAAGCACATTGTGGTACATGTGAATTTAGTGAGGATTCTGGAATTAGTGGGGCCCTTTTCAACAGCAAAGTTGAAGCAGTATGTTTTCTTTTTACAATTTCATTTGACTTGTGGATATATTGATTTCTGAAAATGAAAGATGTGTGACAGGATTAAAGTTGAGTGTTGAGCATGATTGATCATTGTTGGTATTGCAATGCTATGTACTAATCTCATATTCACATACTTGATAATAGATTGTAGATGAGTATAACCGCCTACTTGCTACTCAATTGGAGACCCAGAGACAAGTAAGTACATAATTCCCACACTTAACCTCCCATCCGGATGAACCTGGAGTCTCTTTTTTCTTCCTTTTTCTCTCTATCTCTTTTTTTTTTTCCCCTTTTTTGGTGGTCTCTCTATCTCTATTCCCAGTTGATTGGTAGTTGATCTCTGATATTTAGTTGTTGTTCATGGGAAGATTGTGAAAAACCCTTCGTGCTCTTATAAGCATGTTGAGTTCTTGTAAATACTCAATTTTAGTTTGATTTAATATTTTTGAAGTATTATTTGATTTTAGTCTGATTTACATGGAGTCCACCATCTAAGAACTTTGCATGCAAAATTCCCAGATGAGAATTCTTGTCTGATGAGGCTATCATAAAATTCTTTAACATGTGTGGGGAATGTTTTGATTGAAATTCTTAATCTTTGCACTGCAGTTCAATATAAGTCTGTTGACCATGCTCTTGTAAGATTTTAATGCTTTTACAATTTCACTTTTCTTTCAGTACTATGAATCTCTACTTACAGAGGCCAAAGGTAAAAGGGAGAGTTCCATCTCAGAAGCGGTGGAGAAGGCAGTGGCTTCCAAGATGCATGATATCCAAAATGAACTGGAAAAATGTGAAGAGGCAAAAAAGGCTGTTGCAGAAGTAATTCTCTTAACCACCCCCTATTCTGTAATTTGACTGTTTTCAGTGAGGCCTCTGCATTGCTTGGTTCATTTTTAATGTTATCATATGTGTGTCATAATATTTTGGTTCCTTCATAGTATTTTCTTTCCGTTTGTAGGTCAACAAGAATCTCATGAAGAACCAAGAAATTTGGCGGAGAAGGGTGAAGGAGATTGAAGAGAGGTATATCATCTGTTTTATAAGTGTGTGCTTGCACACACACATGCATATAGCATGTGACAAAAACTCTGTACTTCATGAATAATTTTTAGCAGGTTTTTAAGATATGAATAAGGAATATATGCCCTTGTAACATAGGCCAAAAAACTGCATTTTCTTTGAGAAGAAAAAAAAAAAAGCTCTCCAACTCCTTGTGGGCATTGAGTTAATTCCATGTGTCTTTAATTGTTAAAGAGGATTATGATTTCTTGCTCTCTCCAGGGAAGTGTCATCACTAAGGTTGAAAGATGAGATAATACTTGACCTGGAAGAACAGGTACATTATTCTCTAAATGCTCCTATATGTGGTTTGACTGAATTTAGTGGTTTTCATAACAATTTAACTGTTGAATACAGATTAGAGATCTGACAGTCTACATTGAAGCCCAGAAAACACTTACTAACATAACCGATTCAGATGGTATCAGAGGGGGAACGGTTTTACCGGTATCTTATGAACATTCTTCGCCAGCCAACACGCGAAGGCACAAGAAGTTGGGTCGAAGAAGGAATTAGTTGTATTGTTCACATTGTGTAAAAGTGGATAGTCTTTGTTAATTGACGCCTGCAAGTTTCAAGCATATTAAACCAGAAAAATCATCTGGCCTTTGTACACCTATCTTCAGGTTTTCTTTCTTGTAAATGCCTTTGATTCCAATATCAGAAATAGGTTCTTTCTCGTAAATGCGTGTCTGGGACATTTTTGCATGTATCTTTTTTTTTTTTTTTTTTTTTTTTTTTCAACCTGATCAGTCATTTTTGGGGCGAATTATTTGACTACAACGAATATGCATGAATTTCCTGATGATACGTGAAAAGGGTCGCTGTGATTGTCATAATGTTTATTTTCATTTATGGTATTAATTTTCTTTTTATATTTGTTTGTTCAATAACATTAATACTACTGTTCATTACGCATACAATCTG